>JBBGZY010000429.1:11947500-12415000 GCA_037952925.1 Lithobates clamitans
CCTCCTCTCTCCTATCAGGCACCCACGTTGAGTCAGTGACCTCATCATCCCCTCCCTCCTCATCACTGGAGCAAACCTGGCAGTATGCTGCAGCAGGGGGAGCATGACTGCCAGATTGCTGTCCTTCTTGGGCACCCCCTCTGTCCGTGCTCATGTTACTGCCTTCATCGAGCTCAGTATCATCATCAGAGCCTTCCAAACGCTGGGCATCCTCCTGGAGCATGTACCCAACACTGTGGTCAAACAGTTCGAGGGAATTCTCATGAGGACATGGTGGAGCTAGGGAAGGAGTCACTGATGACATTGAGCTGAGGGAAGAGGCCGCTGCTTTGCCAGACAAAGCACCCTGGGCATGGGTGAGAGAGGATGAGGAGGATGAGGACGGCTTGGTCATCCACTTGACCAAGTCTTCCGCATGTTGCGGCTCAACACGGCCGGCTGCCGAAAAAAAGGCCAAGCGTGTCCCATGGCCACGTGCTGATGAGGATGCACCGTCTCCACGACCAGCACTAGACACAGAGCCTGCTTGCCCTCTCTTATTGGCTTGTGACTGTCTGCCTCTCCTTCTTGGCCTTCCAGACATACTAATGGCCTGTAGCTGCACTAAGCTGGGATAGAACACCTGTAATTTTCTTCAGGTAGCTTTATATACTGTAACCAGACAAGCCTGCCTGTCAGTAGGAAGATAACAGGAACGGATCTAGCTGAACACTGTGAGCAGGACGCACTGTACTAAATGTAAATAGTCTAGCTGCCTGACCGTGGTACTAATAGGATCAAATAGAACACCTGTAATTTTCTTCAGGTAGCTTTATATACTGTAACCAGACAAGCCTGCCTGTTGGTAGGAAGATAACAGGAACGGATCTAGCTGAACACTGTGAGCAGGACGCACTGCACTAAATGTAAATGGCAGGAACGGATCTAGCTGAACACTGTGAGCAGGACGCACTGCACTAAATGTAAATAGCAGGAGCGGATCTAGCTGAACACTGTGAGCAGGACGCACTGCACTAAATGTAAATAGTCTAGAAGATAACAGGAACGGATCTAGCTGAACACTGTGAGCAGGACGCACTGCACTAAATGTAAATAGCAGGAACGGATCTAGCTGAACACTGTGAGCAGGACGCACTGCACTAAATGTAAATGGCAGGAACGGATCTAGCTGAACACTGTGAGCAGAACGCACTGCACTAAATGTGATTAGTCTAGAAGATAACAGGAACGGATCTAGCTGAACACTGTGAGCAGGACGCACTGCACTAAATGTAAATAGCAGGAACGGATCTAGCTGAACACTGTGAGCAGGACGCACTGCACTAAATGTAAATAGCAGGAACGGATCTAGCTGAACACTGTGAGCAGGACGCACTGCACTAAATGTAAATAGTCTAGAAGATAACAGGAACGGATCTAGCTGAACACTGTGAGCAGGACGCACTGCACTAAATGTAAATAGCAGGAACGGATCTAGCTGAACACTGTGAGCAGGACGCACTGCACTAAATGTAAATGGCAGGAACTGATCTAGCTGAACACTGTGAGCAGGACGCACTGCACTAAATGTAAATAGCAGGAACGGATCTAGCTGAACACTGTGAGCAGGACGCACTGCACTAAATGTAAATAGTCTAGAAGATAACAGGAACGGATCTAGCTGAACACTGTGAGCAGGACGCACTGCACTAAATGTAAATAGCAGGAACGGATCTAGCTGAACACTGTGAGCAGGACGCACTGCACTAAATGTAAATTGCAGGAACGGATCTAGCTGAACACTGTGAGCAGGACGCACTGCACTAAATGTAAATGGCAGGAACGGATCTAGCTGAACACTGTGAGCAGGACGCACTGCACTAAATGTAAATAGCAGGAACGGATCTAGCTGAACACTGTGAGCAGGACGCACTGCACTAAATGTAAATAGTCTAGAAGATAACAGGAACGGATCTAGCTGAACACTGTGAGCAGGACGCACTGCACTAAATGTAAATAGCAGGAACGGATCTAGCTGAACACTGTGAGCAGGACGCACTGCACTAAATGTAAATGGCAGGAACGGATCTAGCTGAACACTGTGAGCAGGACGCACTGCACTAAATGTAAATAGCAGGAACGGATCTAGCTGAACACTGTGAGCAGGACGCACTGCACTAAATGTAAATAGTCTAGAAGATAACAGGAACGGATCTAGCTGAACACTGTGAGCAGGACGCACTGCACTAAATGTAAATAGCAGGAACGGATCTAGCTGAACACTGTGAGCAGGACGCACTGCACTAAATGTAAATTGCAGGAACGGATCTAGCTGAACACTGTGAGCAGGACGCACTGCACTAAATGTAAATGGCAGGAACGGATCTAGCTGAACACTGTGAGCAGGACGCACTGCACTAAATGTAAATAGCAGGAACGGATCTAGCTGAACACTGTGAGCAGGACGCACTACACTAAATGTAAATAGTCTAGAAGATAACAGGAACGGATCTAGCTGAACACTGTGAGCAGGACGCACTGCACTAAATGTAAATAGCAGGAACGGATCTAGCTGAACACTGTGAGCAGGACGCACTGCACTAACTTACTAACTTACGTGCAGCACAAAACACAGTAGGAGGGTTCCACCACTATTGTGCTATATACAGTTTTTTGGTTACACTTGTTACGTGCAGCACAAAACACAGTAGGAGGGTTCCACCACTATTGTGCTATATACAGTTTTTTGGTTACACTTGTTACGTGCAGCACAAAACACAGTAGGAGGGTTCCACCACTATTGTGCTATACACAGTTTTTTGGTTACACTTATTTATATTTGAAGCTCCCCATATTTATTCCATGTGCCTCTAGGGGAGTATTGGGCTAGCAGTGGCATGGTGGAGTAAATACTTTGCCTGAATACTTTATAATTTAAAGGGGCAGCTGTTCCTATTTTCGCTTGTTTTTATCGACTCTCACGTTTTCATTACATTTTATACACACCATTTAACACTGGTCAACACTATTTGTGAGAGTAAGGAATTGGATGTTTTGGGTGTTCACCACCTAATATTGGTTCACACCACTATTTGAGTTTATTTAGAGGCATTGGCGCGGTGGGGGTGTCTGTTTGGTGGAAGGGCGCTCTAGTGAGGATACCCAGTGTTTATTAAAAAAAGTTATTACCAGTGTAGGTAGTATCTTTGGATATGCCGTACACCCCCCAGAGGATTCAGACTGCAGGCTCTCTAGTATAGATTTAGCCTTGAGATTTTGAAAATCAAAATTGGCTAGAGAGTCTATGCCGTCATGAACCTCACGGGGGACAGGCACAGGTGTATCAGTGGTGGTGGAAAAGTGTTTTTTTAACAAAATATTGCGAACAAACCTGTTAACGTCTAGAATGGTAGAAAAGGCATCAAAATGAAAAGCGGGGCAAAAGAAAGTTCTTTAGAAAGCAGAGAAACCTCAAAGGGGGTAAGAGGACTGTCCGATAAATTAACAACATTAATGACATTGCACGTTGTCTCATTATCTACCTGTCATTGTATTAATTGTTCCGTGCTTTCCGTGGGTAACTTGTTCTGTTTGTCTTTGGAACCACGGGTCCCCCTCCTTGTTTTCCTTTTCTGTCTCTGGAATCCTGGGTCATAGAGGAGTTTTGACGGGACAATGCTAGAATCCTCTTTGGAAAAAACAGATGACACAGAGGCTCATGATGAAAGTGAAGAGCCAACACCAGCCACATCTGACAGTTCTAATGATGAATCAGAGTGATCCAGGGAGATGAAGCTCACATGTCTGTGAGTGTTACATCTGTGTCTCCGTCTGTTTTTCAAAATGGAGTGCGGCCTCTCAGCTTTCTTGTATGTGTAGACTTCCCCCTGCTCATAGTCTTGTAAATCACTGAGATATTTATGTCTCTTGGTATCCATGATTTCAGCTCCCAATTTATCTGTATGAGCCGTAAGGTCTTCTAATAGAGTAGCATAAGAGCTCAATTGTTGTATTGGAAGAAGGGATTCCTTCAAGGACTGAATTTCAGTGGAGATGGTTCTGAGCAGTGTCTCCTCATGTGAGACAATTAGACTCATTATCTCAAGTGAGCATTTGGAAAGTATTGTGTTCCACTGTGTGAGAAAAGATTCTGAATATAGTGTGGAGGGGTATTTTGCATTCTCAACCCTCTGGGAATCATTGATGTATTGTTGTAAACCAGTAAGATCCCACCAGATCCTGATTTCCTTGCTGGATAGTGTCTTTAGTTTGTCAAAGGTAGCAGCACACATAGTATCTGGGGACAAAGCCGTAATGTCTTTAGAATATACCTGTGAAATCTTAGACAGTCTGTCAGGTCTTTCATACACACTGTGTTGGCTCAACAAACGATCCATATCTGTGTGTTCCAATGTCACTCTGATGGTTGTATTCCAAAAATAAGGAGGAGGGATGAATAGATCTCAGTAGCTTATAGCAATGGTGGTGTAGAAGTCTCTGGGTCAGCTGTAGAAGGATAATCCAGCATGGAAAAGAAGAAAGGTAACAGCGCTCTCTGCAGGGACAACTCAATCCATACACCAGGTCCACTCACAGGTGCCGAGGCTGGATGTGTCCCAACACACTCCAATGCAACAGTAATAAGTAGAGCCAGCAAAACTGTAATCCTTGAAGTGTCGTTTATTGGCACAACAGAGTAACAATAAAGCTGACGTGTTTTGGCAATAGCCTTAGTCGTAGCTAGTTTGAAACAGATATGGCAAAATATATATATATACTCACATACACACATGCAAACTCTATCTCTACAAAATTGGCCTATCAGGTTAGTGTCACAGAAAATTAACATATTTGATTGATACCACCAATTATTCAAGTTTTTAGTGACTACGCCTGTTTTTAGCCAGCATGAGAAGAGGGAGAGGAAAGAAAGGCAATATAAAAAGTTATTTTGTTGAGTTAAAAAGAAGTGTGTAGAAAAAATGCTACATAAAAATGCGCCATAAATTCCATCCCTCTTTTTTCATTAATTGTATCTTTTTTGATCCTGCCATAGATTCAATCCCCTCTGTTGTGATCTTGCCATAAATTTAATCCCCCTCTTTTTTGATCCTGCATAAATTGCATCCTTATTTTTTGATCTCACCATAAATTGAATCCCCCCCCATTTTTTTGATCCTGCCATTAATCTTGACTTTAGTATTTTATTTGAACATTTTGAACATTTTCCCTTCTTTTAAGGAATATATTTCTACCTCGGAGTAATAAGGACACTAACCTGGCCAATTTTGTAGAGATGGAGTTTGCATGTGTGTATGTGAGTATATATATAGTTTGCCATATCTGTTTCAAACTAGCTACGACTAAGGCTATTGCCGAAACGCACCAGCTTTATTGTTTTATTGTCACTCTGTTGTACCAATAAACAACACTTCAAGGATGACAGTTTTGCCAGCTCTCCTTACTACTGTTCAATTGGGTTTAAGTCAGGGCTCTGGCTGGGCCATTCAAGAACAGTCACAGGGTTGTTGTGAAGCCACTCCTTTGTTACATAGTTAGTAAGGTTGAATAAAGACACCAGTCCATCCAGTTCAACCTGAGTGAGTGTGGGTGTATGTCTACAATTACCCCTATTTATTTAAGGTACCCATATAGCGCTGTCAATTTACGCAGCGCTCCACACATACATTGCACACTCACATTGGTCCCTACCCTCAAGGATCCCACAATCCAAGGTCCCCAACTCACATTCATATACTAGGGACAATTTTGGACAGAAGCCAATTAACCTACCAGCATGTCTTTGGAGTGTGGGAGGAAACCGGAGTACCCGGAGGAAACCCACGCAGGCACAGGGAGAACATGCGAACTCCAGGCAGGTAGTGTCGTGGTTGGGATTTGAACCAGTGACCTTTTTTACTGCTAGGTGAGAGTGCTACCCACTACACCACTGTGTTGCATCTCTAACAAAGTGGAGAGACACTGGGGTGGAATTTGTGGATTCTACCTGTGGTTCTATACCACCTGGAGTATATTTTATACCCGTTTTCTTGCTACATTTAGAGAACCTTTATGAATGTGAGTGTATATGTTTTGCCAGTCCTCTTGCGTAAGGTCTGTGGATAGGTCTCTATCCCATTTTTGGCATGTCGCATCGTCAGTGAAAGGAGTCTCGGGGAACATTAAAGAGTATATATTTGCGATAACGTGTCTCTGAGGGTCATGTCTGTTGCAAAGGGCTTTGAACGGTGTGTGGTCACTAAACTATTGAGATTGTGGATTCAAGCTTAGTAAAAAATGACAAATTTGAAGATACCTAAAGAAGGGGATGTCTGTGTCTGGGAGCCGGGCTAAGATGTTGAGGAAGGATAGCTTTAGGGATATTTACTTTTGTCGAAGAAGGATTCTGCTCTGACGGAACTTGATGTAGATCCATCATGGTCAGCAAGGAGCGGAATACCCGGGGGAAAATCTGGGTTTTGATTGAGCGGGGTCAGTGGGCCAGGAGAGGAGGCAATGTTTAGTTTTTTACAGACTGTGTGAAAAACCTGTATCATGGGGCCTGTCAGAGGGTGTGATCTGATTTCCTGTGGTGCTTTGTGAGAGTTTATCCATGGCACGTTATGAATAGGCAGGGAGGAGAATGCCTCCTCACAGTCTATCCATGCTTTGGTTTTGGAATATAAGTGCCAATCTACGATCCTAGCTAGGTGGCATGACCAATAATATTTTTGTCAGGGAGGCCAATTCCTCCTTTTAACTTTGGGGTCACTAATTTTCCCCATCTTACCCGTGCTTGTTTGTCAGCCCAAATAAAGTTTAGGCATAGACTTTTATAGGTGAAAAAGAATGTTGGTGGCATTTTAATCTGGATTGTTTGTTGTAAATAAAGAATTCTGGGGAGGATGTTCATTTTTACAATCACCGTTCTCCCAAACCACGAAAAGGTACCTCTGTTCCAGTCCTGGAAGTCTTTCTGTATTGTTTTCAAAATGGGGGCAAAGTTTCTAGAATAAAGGTCAATTCGTTTAGATGGTAGCTAAATCCCTAGGTAAGTTATGGCGTGTGCGTCCCAACCAAATGGGAAATTGGTCTTGCATAATGTAACTGTGGATTCCGGTAGGGATACATTAAGGGCCTTGGATTTGGTAAAGTTTATTTGAAGATTGGACAGCTCTTTGAAGAGGGAGAAGTCTTTTAGTAGGTTGGGAAGTGCGATAAGGGGGTCCGTGAGAAATAATAGAATGTAATTCGCGTACGCTGCAATTTTATATTGTTTATTGGCTATTTCTACTCCTTAGATGTCCTGGTTGGACCTTATCCTGCGGAGTATGGGTTCCATCGAGAGTATAAATATAAGGGGGGATAGTGGGCATCCCTGTCTAGTTCTATTCGACAGATGTCTAGTTCCATTCGATTAGATAAAGCGTCCGACAGGTGGCCGTTAACCCTGATTTTTGTAGTTGGGGACGAATAGAGGGCTAGAATGTATTGAAGCATGCTGTCAGGAATGTCCTGTCAGTATCAGACGCCCTGTGCGGGCAGTCGCACGCATGCGCACACGCACCAGGCGGGCTATTTAAACTGATCTGTCACATGAGAATCTTGCTGTCTGCTCTACAGCGTTACGTGTGCACTTCCTGAGAACACTTCCTGTTTCCTGTACTAGACCCGGCTTGTTCCTGATTATCCTAGCTGTCTGCCTGCATCTGATCCCGGCTTGTCTCCGACCATCCCTGCTTTCTGCCTGCATCCGACCCCGGCTTGTCTGACCACTCTTCTGCCTGACCCTTTGGCTCATCTACAGTCCGCCTGGCTATCGATCCGGCTTGTCTGACCTTCCAGTCTGCTGCACCAGTGTTCCAGTCTGCTGTCCTGTGTGTTCCAGCCTGCTATCCAGTTCCAGTCTGCTGTGTGGTTCCAGTCTGCTGCACCAGTGTTCCAGTCTGCTGTCCTGTGTGTTCCAGCCTGCTATCCAGTTCCAGTCTGCTGTGTGGTTCCAGTCTGCTGCACCAGTCTTCCAGTCTGCTGTCCTGTGTGTTCCAGCCTGCTATCCAGTTCCAGTCTGCTGTGTGGTTCCAGTCTGCTGCACCAGTGTTCCAGTCTGCTGTCCTGTGTGTTCCAGCCTGCTATCCAGTTCCAGTCTGCTGTGTGGTTCCAGTCTGCTGCACCAGTGTTCCAGTCTGCTGTCCTGTGTGTTCCAGCCTGCTATCCAGTTCCAGTCTGCTGCACCAGTGTTCCAGTCTACCTACCAGATCAGCTTAATCTCCACTGCACAGTGTTTCCAGAGTTCCAGACCTACCTCCTGCTGTTGATCCTGCCAGGCACTCGTGCCACTCCTGACACTTGTGCTTCCTGTATACCCTACCAGGGCCCTCGAGTCGGAGCCGCAAGAGAGGCCATCCCCTGCAAGTCGGGCTCGTCCACAAGGTACGTGACACATGCGTTCTTCAAATACTATTTTACGTAAGACTTCCGTCATGTAGTCCCAGGCAAATGTTTCGAACGCCTTCTCTGCGTCGAGGGAAAGGAAAAAACCTGGAGTGTCGGAAGACAATAGCCAGTGATGGATATTAATTGCCTTTAGGGTATTATCTCTGGCCTCTCGGCCTGGAATGAATCCCACTTGGTCCAAAGAAATTAATGAGGGGAGTAGAGGAAGAATACGATTTGCTAAGATTTTTGCGTACATTTTTACGTCTACATTTATAAGCGAAATAGGTCTGTAGTTGGAGACTATGCTGGCGTCTTTGCCCGGTTTCGGTATTACCACAATGTGGTCTTCCAGGAGGTCTCTACATTTGTCAGGTTGGGTATATAGTGAATTGAAAGTTTTTAGGAACTGTGGCACGGGAGTTTCCATGAAGGTTTTATAGTAACTGACGAATAAGCCCTCCAGGCTGGGGCTTTTGCCCGGTTTCATTTGTTTAAGGGCTTGAACAGTTTCTTCCCTTGTGAGGGATTTGTCTAAGTCATTGGCCTCATCAGCGGTGATGGGATGTGGGCTAAATTGGGTCAGAAAGTCGTCTAATAGCTTTTTCCTGTCACCATTCGGGTCGGTCAGCTGTTGGGTGTGTAGATTGTACTGTTTTGAGTAAAATTGTTTAAACTGGTTAGCTATACTGTTGGATGACTCTATTTTGTTCCCCTGGGGGTCTGAGATATAATGGATGGTTGAATTTGCTTTTTTGGTATGGAGGGCCCTAGCGAGCATTTTACCAGATTTGTTCCCAAATTTGTAAAAAATTCTTTGTGACAGGGCAAATTTGCGTCTGGTTGATCTCCCAATTTCCTCCAGGAGATCTTCTCTGGCTTTCAATAGCTCTCGGAGGGTTTGTTCTGCTAACGATTGCTTGTGCTTTCTTTCCAGAGAGTGAACTCTGTCCGATAGCTTGGATATAAGTGCTTGTCTGGCTTTGCACTGTTGTGCAGCTATTGAAATTAATTCTTCTCTGATGAGGCATTTATGAGCTGCCCAGAGGGTCAATGGTGTGGTGTCAGAGGATGCATTTTCTCAGAAATAATGCGATAAGCAATCGTTAAGTCTCTTCGTGTGTGCAGGATTTGTGAGGAGAGAGTTGTCTAATCGCCAGGTCGTATGTCCCGTGGAGGATGCCGGGAATGTAATGGTGACAGAGACTGGGTGATGGTCTGAAAGGATCATTGGGTCTATTGTAGTCAGGAGTGAGTCTAAGTCAGGTTGAGACAAAAAAAATTGTCTATCCTTGTATAGTTGTGGTGAGGGGGAGAATAAAATGTGTGGTCTTTAGTATTCGGGTGCAGTGTACACCATGTAACATGTAAGGCCAGGTTGGTAAATTGTGTTTTGATTGCACAGAGAGCACGATAGGTGGTAGAGGAGGCACCTGATGGATGATGCATCAAGAGAGGGGTTAAGGGCTAAGTGAAGTCGCCCCCGACAACCAGCAGACCCTTGGAAAATATGGTGAGGTTCTGGAGAGTGTCGCAAAAAAAGGGAACTTGCTGTTTGTTGGGGCGTAGAGGTTGGCCAATGTAACAGGTTTGTTGTGCAATTTGCCCTTTAGAAAAATGTAGCGTGCGTTGGTGTCAATCAATGTGTCATGGATCTGTATGGGGCAGTTTTTGGATATTAGGATGGAGACCCCCTTAGATTTGGAGTCTTTATTAGTGGCGTGGTATACTGTAGAGTAGGGATGAGCTTCGAGTTCGAGTCGAACTCATGTTCTACTCGAACATTGGCTGTTCGCAAGTTCGCCGAACAGCGAACAATTTGGGGTGTTCGCGGCAAATTCGAATGCCGCGGAACACCCTTTAAAAGTCTATGGGAGAAATCAAAAGTGCTAATTTTAAAGGCTTATATGCAAGTTATTGTCATAAAAAGTGTTTGGGGACCCGGGTCCTGCCCCAGGGGACATGGATCAATGCAAAAAAAAGTTTTAAAAACGGATGTTTTTTCAGGAGCAGTGATTTTATTAATGCTTAAAGTCAAACAATAAAAGTGTAATATCCCTTTAAATTTCGTACCTGGGGGGTGTCTATAGTATGCCTGTAAAGGGGCGCATGTTTCCTGTGTTTAGAACAGTCTGACAGCAAAATGACATTTGGAAGGAAAAAACTCATTTAAAACTACCCGCGGCTATTGCATTGCCGACAATACACATAGAAGTTCATTGATAAAAACGGCATGGGAATTCCCCACAGGGCAACCCCGAACCAAAATAAAAAAAAAAAATGATGTGGGGGTCCCCCTAAATTCCATACAAGGCCCTTCAGGTCTGGTATGGATATTAAGGGGAACCCCAGCCAAAATTTTAAAAAAAAATTGACGTGGGGTTCCCCCTAAATTCCATACCAGACCCTTCAGGTCTGGTATGGATTATAAGGGGAACCCCGCGCCAAAAAAAAAAAAAAAAAAACGGCGTGGGGTCCCCCTAAAAATCCATACCAGACCCTTATCCGAGCACGCAACCTGGCAGGCCGCAGGAAAAGAGGGGGGGACGAGAGTGCGCCCCCCCCCCTCCTGAACCGTACCAGGCCACATGCCCTCAACATTGGGAGGGTGCTTTGGGGTAGCCCCCCAAAACACCTTGTCCCCATGTTGATGAAGACAAGGGCCTCATCCCCACAACCGTGGCCGGTGGTTGTGGGGGTCTGCGGGCGGGGGGCTTATCGGAATCTGGAAGCCCCCTTTAACAAGGGGACCCCCAGATCCCGGCCCCCCCCTGTGTGAAATGGTAAGGGGGTACTTACCCCTACCATTTCACTAAAAAACTGTCAAAAATGTTAAAAATGACAAGAGACAGTTTTTGACAATTCCTTTATTTAAATGCTTCTTCTTTCTTCCTTCATCTTCTTCTTCTTCTGGTTCTTCTGGCTCTTCTGGTTCTTCCTCCGGCGTTCTCGTCCAGCATCTCCTCCGCAGCGTCTTCTATCTTCTTCTCCTCGGGCCGCTCCGCACCCATGGCATGAGGGGGGAGGCTCCCGCTCTTCTCTTCATCTTCTTCTTCATCTTCATCTTCTTCTTCATCTTCTTCTTCTTCTCTTCTTCATCTCTTCTTCCTTCTTCATTTCTTCTCCGGGCCGCTCCGCAGCCATGCTGGCATGGTGGGAGGCTCCCGCTGTGTGACGGCGTCTCTTCCTCTGACGGTTCTTAAATAACGGGGGGCGGGGCCATCCGGTGACCCCGCCCCCCTCTGACGCACGGTGAATTGACGGGACTTCCCTGTGACGTCACGGGGAATGCCACAGGGAAGTCCCGTCATGTCCCGTGCGTCAGAGGGGGGCGGGGTCACCGGGTGGCCCCGCCCCCCATTATTTAAGAACCGTCAGACGAAGAGACGCCGTCACACAGCGGGAGCCTCCCTCCATGCATGGATGCGGAGCGGCCCGCAGAAGAAATGAAGAAGGAAGAAGAGATGAAGAAGAGAAGAAGAAGAAGAAGAAGATGAAGAAGAAGATGAAGATGAAGAAGAAGATGAAGAGAAGAGCGGGAGCCTCCCCCCTCATGCCATGGGTGCGGAGCGGCCCGAGGAGAAGAAGATAGAAGACGCCGCGGAGGAGATGCTGGACGAGAACGCCGGAGGAAGAACCAGAAGAGCCAGAAGAACCAGAAGAAGATGAAGGAAGAAAGAAGAAGCATTTAAATAAAGGAATTGTCAAAAACTGTCTCTTGTCATTTTTAACATTTTTGACAGTTTTTTAGTGAAATGGTAGGGGTAAGTACCCCCTTACCATTTCACACAGGGGGGGGGCCGGGATCTGGGGGTCCCCTTGTTAAAGGGGGCTTCCAGATTCCGATAAGCCCCCCGCCCGCAGACCCCCACAACCACCGGCCACGGTTGTGGGGATGAGGCCCTTGTCTTCATCAACATGGGGACAAGGTGCTTTGGGGGGCTACCCCAAAGCACCCTCCCAATGTTGAGGGCATGTGGCCTGGTATGGTTCAGGAGGGGGGGGGCCGCACTCTCGTCCCCCCCTCTTTTCCTGCGGCCTGCCAGGTTGCGTGCTCGGATAAGGGTCTGGTATGGATTTTTAGGGGGACCCCACGCCGTTTTTTTTTTTTTTTGGGCGCGGGGTTCCCCTTAAAATCCATACCAGACCTGAAGGGTCTGGTATGGAATTTAGGGGGAACCCCACGTCAATTTTTTTTTTAAATTTTGGCTGGGGTTCCCCTTAATATCCATACCAGACCTGAAGGGCCTGGTATGGAATTTAGGGGGACTCCCACATCATTTTTTTTTTTTAATTTTGGTTCGGGGTTGCCCTGTGGGGAATTCCCATGCCGTTTTTATCAATGAACTTCTATGTGTATTGTCGGCAATGCAATAGCCGCGGTAGTTTTAAATGAGTTTTTTCCTTCAAAATGTCATTTTGCTGTCAGACTGTTCTAAACACGGGAAACATGCGCCCCTTTACAGGCATACTATAGACACCCCCCAGGTATGAAATTTAAAGGGATATTACACTTTTATTGTTTGACTTTAAGCATTATTAAAATCACTGCTCCTGAAAAAACGGCCGTTTTTAAAACTTTTTTTTGCATTGATCCATGTCCCCTGGGGCAGGACCCAGGTCCCCAAACACTTTTATTGACAATAACGTGCATATAAGCCTTTAAAATTAGCACTTTTGATTATTCATGTTCGTGTCCCATAGACTTTAACGGTGTTCGCGTGTTCGAACAAATTTTTTTCCTGTTCGCATGTTCTGGTGCGAACCGAACAGGGGGGTGTTCGGCTCATCCCTACTGTAGAGTAATAGGAGTTGGAAAGTTTGGGAATACTGTCTGATCTACAATGTGTTTCCTGGAGAAAGATCACTTCCACCTTGGCTTTCCATAGTAGTAGAAGCAGCTGTGATCTTTTCTCGGGGGTGTTGAGTCCCCTTATGTTTAAGGAGTATAGGTTGACCTAGGGGGAGGGGTTACTTGTCCTGGGAGGTGGCATAATGGGGTCTGACTTTCACGCACCGCATTTGCTAGTACTGTGTAATGCGGTGTGGAAAAGTTAAGGGGGAGGGGGGATAGGTGTGGGGGTGTGTGGGGTAGGAGAACATAGGTGGATAGTATATCTGGAACGTAAACCGATTAGGTTAGGGGACTGGCCCTTCACCTGTAGATGTAGGTTCGGTGAGGTACAGAGTGAGGATAGAGAGAGCTCGTCAAAGACAGGCAAACTCTGATCCAAACTGCTGTGTGGGGGTTGGAAAAGACCACATGTAGAGGGGGTGAATGAACGTTGGGATAATCAGTTACCATCATTGCCAATGATAGGCAAGTGTATGTGTGTGGGAAGCCTTGGTAGTGTGTAGTTTAGGTTCGACCATGGGTATGGTATATATGTTGAGGTGAGTCCTAAGCGGTTGGTCTGATATACCATTGTGATCAAGTAGTAGGTGAGGAGCTAACATGGGTGCAAGAGATTGCTGCCTTTGTATGTGTAAATGTGACTAGGTGGCCCATGGAGTCCAGACTGAATGGGGTGCATAAAGTTTTTAGTCTTGCTATAATTATTATTATAACTGTGGTAACAGCTAGTAAAATAGGAAAACAAATATAACTCTGTAATCAGCTAGTAGCCTACTCCTGCATGCTATGGACGCAACCTGAGTGTGAGATTACTGGTGGGGGATATTTAATTCTCGTCCCTTATGTGATTACATACAGGAACATCGTGGTCAAACACACTTTCCCCTGGTGGGCCGGACGGTGCGGTATTTTGAATGGGGTGTGATGAATGCAGCATACCTGGCTGTTGCATAGCCAGGGGTCTTATTCGTCCACAGGAGGAGCATTCTCCTCCTTCTTGGACGGGATGAATACCGCAGTCTAGGCAGTAAAGGGATCACTCCCGGTCAATCAGTAATTTGCGTGTGGAATATGGAAAATGTAGTCAGTGGTACGAGCCAATCCGAGCCTCCTCTACCGTCCTCATCTGCCCCGTGTGAGTAAAGTATTCAAAGGGTGGGAGGGACGCCAAGTGGGCGTTGTATAGTGTAAGGGGAACCGTCTGTGGTGAGGCAGTCCAGAGCCAAAGGGGTCTCCTAAATGGAGAGAGATGGGGAAGTAGGTTATTGGGGTGACTGGTAGTAGGGAGGCTCAGAATAACCCGCATTTGCAAACCCTGCCTACATATTCTGGTCACAAAGTAAGCATATCTTTAAATTTCCTGCAATAGGATGTTTCGATTCGCCACATTCCCAGAGCAGGAATACCAATATGTAATCAACAATTTAAGACACCTATACTGGGGTTGACAGGAGAGGAAAGAAAAAAGAATAACACAATGGTGAACCTGTATCATAACTAAGTAGCATTAATAGGACTATTAAGTCTCTCTGTTAGCAAAGTTAACTGACAGCAATATTGTCTCTATTAGATGGTAGAAGGTGAGCAGAGTCTCTCATATGATGGGACAACTTGACTTGTGAGGGTACGTTTCTTATCCATCCTGTGGAAACGACCTGTCTCAAAGGTCCCGGTTGTAGAAGAGTGGCGCTGTCCAACTTGAAAAAATGTGTTCAAACTTTACCTGGAAAAATTTTTTTAGAAACCTGTTTTACCTAGGAAAGAAGAGGGATTTAAGCAAACAAGAGAACTGTTCTGTGGATCTGAGGGTCTTCCTGTTTTAACTCGGTGCGGGATGGTCGCGGTTCAGGCCAAAATCCTGTCTGGCCCTTCGAGGGCGCAGAGAGTCAGATGGGCTGTTGCTGTTGCGATGACCTCTGGTGGATGTATGTGACCTGGTGTCTGATGTAGATCTGCGTCTACGGTATCTGATGTCCTGCACTTCCATGGGTTCTTCATGGCGTTGATCTCTCTTGGATGTAGGATGGCGGAATTCGGCGTACCAGTTCGGTATTTCCACCATCGGGGTGCCCATGCCGGACAGATCTTGATAGATGTGAACCTCTGAACCCCCATGTGTGAGGTGGATGCTATTTCTCGCTTTGTGGAGCATATCTTCCTTCAGTTTGTAGTCTACTAAGCAACACACGACATCTCTGGGGGGTTCATTTTCTCTGCCTTTCGGTCTGAGAGCACGGTGAATGCACTCCATATCTATGTTTGCATGTGCAGGTCTGTCTAGCAGATTGTTAAACATAGCTGTAATGGTGGCAGGAAACTGTTCTGTATCCACTGTTTCAGGCAGTCCCCTGATATGTAGGTTATGCCTTTTGCCCCTATTATCCAGATCTTCCACATGTCTCTGGAGATCTCTTAGTTGTAGTGTGTGGGCATTTACCCTGTGGGTCGTTCTGCGGAGGATCATGTGATGTTGGGCTGTGGTGTGCTCCACTTCCTGTACCCTGTCAGCAATGGCGTGGATGTCAAGATGCAGGTCTGCAATGGCTGCTGACAGGGTGTTCTTGATGTCTGCTGCCACCACTCTGAGGTCCAGGAGGCTTGGGTGAAGCTTTGCTTGTGCCACATGAGTGCCTGGGTCTGAGGAGGGGAGACTGTGTGATGCTCCAGGCAATGGCAGTTTTGAGGTCTGTGAGGGAGTCTGACGGGACGCTGCCATGTTGGGTCTCTGACAGCGGAATAGCTCGGGGATACTCTGGCTCATATCGCTCTACTGTTTCCTCGGTGAGCGGGATTGGGAGGCGGAGGAGGTCTGCGAGGCAGTCCCCATTGTGGTGTGGCCGGCAGTGCGAGGAGAGGCTTCCCTGGAGCTGGAAAGGCTGTGAGGTAATGGGAGCTAGTCTTCTATACGTCCATTTTCTTGTGAGGTCAGGCCACGCCCCCAGTTTTTCTTTTTTAATAAATCTGCAAAAAATGTCAACAATTCTGCGTTTTTCTGTCAATATGGGGTGCTGTGTGTACATTAATGAGGAAAAAAAAATTATCTAAAATGATTTTAGCAAATGGCTGCAATATAACAAAGAGTGAAAAATTTAATGGGGTCTGAATACTTTTCGTCCCCACTGTATGTGTAAGCCCATGTATTACTATATATAAAAAAAAAGAAAGGGGAACTTGCCATTCAGCATAATATTGTTACTTGTTTTAAATGATTAGGCAAATACAGCCCAAGTGTTTTAACACATATAACATTGCCATCTTTGTTCTGATAATTCAATAATATAGGTTGGAACAGAAAGGTAAGAGTTAAAGTGGTGTTCCACCCAAAAAAGAAAATTTTTTTTTTACTCACCTCTAAATGCCTGTTGCTAGGGGGTCCTTAATAGTCTGTCTCCTTCAGTGCCTGGACTGGTGATATCACTTTCCCTTGGTGCAGGAAGGGCTCAGCTCTGCCCCCTCCCTCTTGTCAATCATATGGGACACGTGGCAGGTCCCATATGATTGCGTGGCCAATCACGGCACGTGACGCTGCTCGCGCATGTGCAGTGGGTGCCTGGCTGTGAAGCCATAGCCGAGCGCCCACAGTTGCAATGCCGGCGCCGCCGAACGGAGGGGGAGATGACAGGGGCTTCCGATCCCCCACATCGCTGGACCCTGGGACAGAAAAGTGTCCGATTTTTAAAAGGCAGCAGCTACAGTATTTGTAGCTGCTGACTTTTAATTTTTTTTTTTTTTAGTGGGAACTCCTCTTTAACCCGAACATAGCTTAAATGTAAGAAGTATTGTATAGCAGAGCTTTGGAGTGTGTATGTATGCAGGGCTTACACAAGTGGTATCACTGGTAGCATTTTTTGAAGCTCATGAACTACTGGTGAATTACTGGTTATTAGGTAAGGGAAAGTTGTTGTTAATAGAGAGAAATGCTTAATTTTATGTATATGTGAATTTTTGTCCCGTCTTGGAATTCCAATTTAGAGTATAAGTTGTTTTTTCTTCTGAATGCAAATGGATTGTTAGGTAGTTGATATGTGTCCTATGATCCTGCCAAGATGGAGAGCATTGCTAAAGTGGGCAGGTGAGAGGTACAGAGTAGGGTATTCATCTGTGTGTGGTGCTTTAAGAGGATTGAATCGCAGATTTGGACAAGGACAAGTTACTATTTGAGTGATTCCTCCTATCCAAAGTATTGTTTAGCACAATACACAGAGGTACTTATCTGCTTGTGTAGATCTGCTATGTTGCTTCAAGTGAAAAAGGGGATCAAGCCGCTGACCATGCCTTCGTCACCGCTCTTGCGCAAGGCATACTGATACATATGCATTGCATATTCAGCGAGTCCGAGAGACTTGGGTGGAGAGTGAATGTTAAAGCGGGGTTCCACCCAAATTTTGAACAATATCTGTATGTATTCTCTTCCTTGCCTAGATGCTGACATGCCGCTTAAAAAAATTGAAATCGCCGTAATTACCTTTTATTTTTCTATTCTTCTTTGCACTTCCTGGTTCTCCTCCCGTGGGAGTAGGCGTGTTTCTAGCCTCTCCCAGACTCCTGGGAGCTAGTCTCAGGCTTCCCAGGATGCCACTGAGCATGTGCGGGAATGAGCAGTGAATGCTGGGAGCACAGCATTCACCACATCCAGTAAATAAATGCTTGTGGGCTTCAAATGCCCACAATGAAGATGGAAACCGCCTGCAGTGAATAATATAAGTTATTCTTTCCGACAAAATCTGACACAGGCGGACATATTACACACAATATGTGAGTATGTAATGCTGAGAAGAAAAGTTTGTGAATTAACTCAAAAAAAAAAAAAACGATAGATAGGTGGACCCCCGCTTTAAAGAAGCATTTAATTCAGAAAAGTTATCTATAAAAATACATGTTTATTGTTAAAATGTTGCAACTAATGTCAGTCTATTCATGAAATGTGTTGGGCACATATTAAGCCCATGCCCAATGCATAATTAATTGGGAACATTAAAAAGGGAATGTGACACGTCACTGATCAATTACATATATGCGCTGGTACCAAATTTTTTTTGAGGAATCTGATCAGATACAAATTTTTAAAAGTAGCATTTCAATTTATGTATAGGGTATTTAGATTATTTAAGTTAGAGTCTGACTTTAACCGCTTCAGCCCCGGAAGATTTTACCCCCTTCCTGACCAGAGCACTTTTTGTGATTCGGCACTACGTCGCTTTAACTGACAATTGCGCGCTCATGTGATGTTGCACCCAAACAAAATTGACGTCCATTTTTCCCCACAAATAGAGCTTTCTTTTGGTGCTTTTTTATCACCTCTGCGGTTTTTATTTTTTGCGCTATAAAAAAAAGCGACAATTTTGAAAAAAACACATTATTTTTTACTTTTTGCTATAATAAATATCCCCCAAAAATATATAAAAAAAACTATTTTTTTCCTCAGTTTAGGCCAATGTATATTCTTCCACATATTTTTTGGTAAAAAAATCGCAATAAGCGTACATTGATTGGTTTGCGCAAAAGTTATAGTGTCTACAAAATAGGGCATAATTTTATGGCATTTTTATAATTTTTTTTTCTACTAGTAATGGCGGCGATCTGAGATTTTTATCAGGACTTCAACATTATGGCACACACGTCGGACAATTTTGACACATTTTTGGGACCATTGGTATTTTTACAGCGATCAGTGCTATAAAATTGCATTGATTACTGTAAAAATGTCACTGGCAATGAAGGGGTTAACCACTAGAGGGCAGTGAAAGGGTTAAGTGTGTCCTAGTGTGTGTTCTAACTGAAGGGAGGATGGGACTGTGTAGGGGAGATGACAGATTGCTGTTCATACTTTGTATGAACAGAAGATCTGTCTGTTCTCCCCTCAGAGAACCGGAAACTGTGTGCACTCGCATCGGCTCCGAGGAAGAGCAGGGGGCGCGTGCCACAGGGTGAAACAACGTTACATAACGTTGTTTCACCCAGCCGTGCCATTCTGCCGCAGTACAACTGCGGCGGATGGTCGGCAAGTGGTCAAGGACTGTTTTAATTGTAATGGCCTATCCTTACATTATTGAAGTTAAAAGGTGTTTTTTTTTCAATAACAGCAAATGTGCTATATTTGTACAAATGGTTTAATTGTGTTTGGGCTATATTAACAAGGTTAGGGGATTTTAAAATGTTTGATTTTATCTTTTTTTGGTTAAATATAAGTTTAAGAATATTATAATTAAGAAGTATATATCTATGCTATGGAAAACATAAGGGAGTTATGTATTCTAGGCTCTACGCCAGAGGAACTGTGGTTAGTAGAGAAAAAGAGAAGTAACTGTGTTGTGTAATCCTATGCACTAGGGAAAATATGTACTTCGGGTTCAAGAAGGATTTAAATATATGGAAAAAGGTGTTCAAAGGTGTTCATATTGTGTTTTCTTGTTTTGGGAGTAGAGGTTATTAGGCCCATGTTCCTGATAATGTATATTTCCCTAAAAGTTTGGGGTTAAATTAAAATTGATAATGGGATTTTGGTAAAAAGGGTGAAACTATAAATGTTTGAAGAGTTACTAAAATTAAGTCACCAGGATGAAAAAAAATTGACGCATGTATTGAGTCCATGAGATACTAAAATATTGAGGGGAATGTTTGTTTGAATAACAGTCAGAGTGATTATTCTGGATATATTTCCTTTTCGAATTCCCAGAGTGTCAATCGTGAAGTGTTAATGATGTAATGTTGTTTATTCATCAATGTTTTATTCTGAGTCAGAATATTTGTTTGGGTAAATGTTCTGTTCAGAGACCCTCGTGTCCACTTGGGTCCCGGGGATAGAAGGAACTAAAAGGTGTTTAGGTTTTGTTGAAATACTGGATTTGAAGGAAAAAAAAATGTTTACTTAAATATATTGAATCTCTATAATGAAAACTCTTGCTGAGAAACATTTTAATTTCTGCATGCTTTACTTGTGTTTGAGTCAATAAGGAATATTATTTTTAATACCTCCAATGGTTAAGGCCTGAATTGATCAGGTAAATTCTGTGAGTATTAATGATGGATGAGGAGTAGGGATGAGCTTTTTGTTTGGGTCGATCATGAGTTCGACTCGAACATTGGCTGTTCGAGCATTCGTCGAAATACGAACATTATGGGGTGTTCACGCCAAATTGGACCGGTGCGTCACGCCCCATAATGCACTGCAACATCGCAGTGCATTGCTGTCTGATGATTGGCCAAGCATGCACTATGACCAGCATGCTTTGGTCAATCACAGTGCCGTCAGCAAAGAGAGCCATAATTGGCCAAAGGCATGGTGCCTTTGGCCAATTATGGCTCAGGGGGTTAAGTCTACGCCCCACACTATATAAGGCCACCTGCACGTTGGCTCTGTGTAGTGTGTTGCTGGCGTTGACCTAGAGAGAGTGTCATTTCATTTAGATTGAGTAGGCAGGCGATTCAGTTAGCTGCAGTGTATTTAATATATATATATATATATATATACAGTCAGTCTCATGTAGCTATATATCCACTGTATCCAGTTTAGCTAGATCTGACTACAGTCCATTCCTGGTGTACTGTTTCTAATATACTTCAGGCAGGCAGGTTATTCAGTTAGCTGCAGTGTATTTAATATATACCCAGATATATATATTTAAATATATAAAATATATTTAATACAGACCCAGCCTGTAATCCGCTTCTGCTTCAGTCTCTGTTCCTGACGTGCCCGTTTGTGTATGACCTGC
The DNA here is from genome assembly GCA_037952925.1 of Lithobates clamitans. Classification (NCBI taxonomy): domain Eukaryota; kingdom Metazoa; phylum Chordata; class Amphibia; order Anura; family Ranidae; genus Lithobates; species Lithobates clamitans. The sequence goes on from JBBGZY010000429.1 coordinate 11,968,483, forward strand.
CTGTACCTGCCTTCTCTTCAGCCTCGAGGGTGCCACCATCCCTTCTGCTGCACCTGCACTTCTGCCTGTGGGGACCGGTTGTCTACTCACTCCAGCTACCTGCCTACCACTGCTCTGGGATTCCTACAGACACCTCTACAGCCCAGCCGAGTGCTCCGATCCAGCTCCAGGTTCAGCGATCCCGCCAGGCACTCGTGCGACTCTGCATCTCGGTGCTTCCTGTCAGCTCTATCAGGGACTCCAAGTCAGAGTTGTAAGAGAGGCCATCCTCTGCATATCAGGCTCCATCACCAGGTACATGACAGTAGCAGACAGCCATGTCTGAGCCTGTGCAAGGACCCTCTCCTATGGAGGAACTCTGCCAACACCTAGCTGGATTAACACAAGCTGTAAAGGACTTACAACAGGGTTATACCCAGCTGGAAGGCCAAATACAGACCTTGTCTGCCTCTGCTCCTGCTCAAGCACCTTCCACTTCTGGGATGCCAGCAGCTCCCGCAGTCATTATGCTACCACCTGAACCCAGAGTCCCAACTCCTGAAAAGTTCCACGGAGAATGCAACGAGCTCAGAGCCTTCCGCAACGCATGCAAACTCTATTTTTTGCTACAACCACGAACCTTCTCCCTGGAAGCCACCAAGGTCGGGTTTGTCATTTCCTTGCTTCAGGGGGAACCACAGGCCTGGGTTCACCGACTCCTTGAACAAAAGGCCACATCTCTGACGGACGTAGCCTCCTTTTTTGGAGCCATGGCTCAGTTATATGAAGACCCCCAGCAAGCCGCTACTGTGGAAGCCGCCCTTCACATGCTTCAGCAGGGTCACAGGGCCGTGGAGGACTATGTTTCAGAATTCAGGTGCTGGAGTTCCGACACCAGCTGGAACGATGCTGCCCTGCGTTATCAGTTCTGCATGGGCTTTTCTGATAATCTCAAGGACCAGCTAGCACAAACAGGTGTCCCCTCCACCTTGGAGACACTTATAAATTTGCCAATCCAGATTGACCGTCGCTTAAGGGAATGTAGGTCGGAACGAGCCACCGACCAGTCCCGTCCAGTATGGATGCTTCCACGAGTGTCTGGTTCTTTCAGTCCCGCTTCACCTGCTCTGCCGCATCCGCTTCAGACACATCTGAACCCATGAAGCTTGGTCTCCTCCGTCCTTCTCTGACTACAGAAGAAAGCCAGCGAGGACGCCAGCTAAATCTTTGCCTGTACTGTGGAGGATCAGGACATTATGTGAGGTCTTGCCCGGTCAAGATCCACAAGTGCCTCTCAGTTACATACGCTTCTCCTCCATCTCTACCCAATCACTCTGCTCATCTTGCTCTTCCCATTTTGTTACAGCTCCCAGGAGAAACTATCCAGACCCCCGCTATAATTGACTCTGAAGCTTGCAGCTGTTTCATAGATTTAGCTTTTGCTGCCAAACATCACATTCCTCTACTACCCAAGGCTCAGAGACTTTCTGTACATCTGGCAGATGGATCCACCATTAAATCTGGATTGGTTACTCACGAAACATTCCGGTATCTACCACCATTGCCGAGAACCATCAAGAGCTTCTACGCCTAGATGCAATCGCTTCCCCTCTGTTCCCAATCATTCTGGGTATGCCTTGGTTAAAAGCTCATAACCCTCACTTTACCTGGGTTACAGAAGAAATCAAGTTTCTTTCCCCCTATTGCCTTCAGCATTGTTGGCAAGAGAATCATCAGGACCAATCTCCCCTGCTGTGCATTGATTTGGAGCCCGCCAAGTCGTTCCAGTAGCATATCACAACTTTCTGGATGTTTTCAGCAAAAAAGGGGCAGAAACGCTTCCTCCTCATAGGGCTTATGATGACTGTCCGATTGAGCTCCTTCCTGGGGTTGAAGTTCCTTTTGGCAGGATCTTTCCTCTATCTGAATCTGAACTTGTTGCTTTGAAAGACTACATTGATGACAACCTTAAAAAGGAAAAAGGAGTTTATTCGCCCCTCCACATCTCCTGCCGGTGCGGGGATCTTCTTTGTAGAAGAAAAGGACCACTCAGCCCTGTGTGGACTACCGTGAACTTAACAAGGTCACTGTAAAAAACCTTTACCCTCTTCCACTTGTGCCTGAATTATTCCAGCGACTCGGTACGGCCACCATTTTCACAAAATTGGATCTTTGGGGTGCTTATAATCTGGTTCGCATACAAGAGGGGGATGAATGGAAGACGGTGTTCCGCACACGGTTTGGGCATTTTGAATACCTTGTGATGCCCTTTGGACTTTGCAATGCCCCAGCTACCTTTCAGCACTTCATCAATGATGTCTTCCGAGATTTCCTGGATCTATTTGTTGTTGTTTATCTTGATGATATACTAATCTTCTCTCCCTATCTAGATCACCACCGTAGTCATGTCAAGAATGTATTGAGTCGCCTTCGACAACACGAACTTTATGCAAAACCAGAGAAATGTGTATTTGAACGCCAAAGCATCCAATTCTTGGGTTTAATCATTTCCGCCGAAGGCATCCAGATGGACCCCTAGAAGGTTACAGCCATCCTGGATTGGCTTGCAAACTTTTATCGAAAATTCATCAGAAATTTTTCTGCAATCATATCCCCCATTACAAGTTTAACCAAACAAGGTACAAGATTCTCTTGGTCTCTGGAAGCTCAGAAAGCTTTTGACACCCTAAAAAGACTTTTCACATCTGCATCTGTCCTGAAACACCCTGACCCAGCCTTGCCCTACGTCTTGGAAGTAGACGCCTCAGAAACAGCGGTCGGAGCAATATTCTCTCAGAGGCGGGGAGCTAAGGCTCTACTGCATCCAGTTGCTTTTTTTTCCCGCAAGCTGTCAAATGCCGAAAGGAACTACGACGTCGGGGACGGTGAACTTTTGGCCATCAAAGCCGCCCTGGAGGAATGGAGGTACCTTCTAGACGGGGCCGCACACTTAATCTTGATCTATACCGATCATAAGAACCTCGAGTATTTAAGAACAGCAAAAAGATTGAATCCCCGACAAGCCAGGTGGGCACTATTCTTTTCTAGATTCATTTTTCACTTAATGTTCAGGCCCGGATCCAAGAATGCAAAACCCGATGCGTTATCACGCATGTTCAGCAAACCTGAAGAAATCTCATCTGCAGATACCATTCTATCCCCTGGGAACTTCCTCTTAATTCAAGGAGAGTTAAAATGTTGTTTGTTTCATTTCAAATCCATTGTGGTGGTGTATAGAGCCAAAAAGATTAGAATTGTGTTGATGTCCCAATATTTATGGACCTGACTGTATATATATCCACTGCATTCCAGTCTAGCCAAGCTTATATCTAACTGCAGGCCATTCCTGGTGTATGTTTTCAAATATACTTTTAGGCAGGCAGGCGATTCAGTGATCTGCAGTGTATAAAATACATACAGGTCACCTACATATATATCCACTGCATGCTAGTCTAGCCAAGCCTATATCTGACTGCAGGTCATTCCTGGTGTACGTTTTCAAATATACTTTCAGGCAGGCAGGTAGGTGATTCAGTGAGCTGCAGTGCATAAAATATATATACAGTCTCCTACATATATATCCACTGCATTCTACTCTAGCCAAGACTATATCTGACTGCAGGCCATTCCTGGTGTACGTTTTTAAATATACTTGCAGGCAGGTGATTCAGTGAGCTACAGTGCATAAAATATATATACAGTCTCCTATATATATATATATCTCCTGCATTCTAGTCTAGACAAGCCTATATCTGACTGCAGGCCATTCCTGGTGTACATTTTCAAATACCCTTTCAGGCAGGCAGGCAGGCAGGTGATTCAGTGATGTGCAGTGCATAAAATATATATACAGTCTCCTACATATATATCCACTGCATTCTAGTCTAGCCAAGCCTATATCTGACTGAAGGCCATTCCTGGTGTACGTTTTCAAATACACTTTCAGGCAGGTGATTCAGTGATCTGTAGTGCATAAAATATATATACAGTCTCCTACATATATATATCCACTGCATTCTAGTCTAGCCAAGCCTATATCTGACTGAAGGCCATTCCTGGTGTACGTTTTCAAATACACTTTCAGGCAGGCAGGCAGGCAGGCAGGTGATTCAGTGATCTGCAGTGCATTAAATATATATACAGTCTCCTACATATATATATCCACTGCATTCTAGTCTAGCAAAGCCTATATCTGACTGCAAGCCATTCATGGTGTACTTTTTCTAGTAAACTTCAGGCGGTGTTTTGCTAATAAAATTTTACAGCATTTCTGGAAGGCCACCAAGGAGAGGCAGACGCTCACAGGCCACTAAAAGAGGGCAAGCAGGCTCTACGTCTACAGCCAACAGTGCTGGTCGTGGACACGCTGCATCCTCAGCACGTGGCCATGGGGCACGCTTGTCCTTTTTTTCGGGAGCTGGCCGTGTTGATCCACAACATGCAGAAGAGTTGGTAGAGTGGATAACTAAGCTCTCCTCATCCTCCTCATCCTCTGTCACTCATGCTCAGAGTAGTTTGCCTGCCAATGCAGCTGTCAAAGCGGCCTATTCCATTGGCTCAATGTCATCAGCCACTCCTTCCCTAGCCCCACCATCATGCATGGAGGAGTCCCCTGAACTGTTCGACCACGGTGTCGGGTACATGCTGCAGGAGGATGTGCAGCGTTTTGAAGGCTCTAAAGATGGTACCCAGGATGAGGAAGGCAGTAACGTGAGCCCAGAGAGAGGGGGTGCCCAAGAAGGACCAGAAACTGGCAGTCATGTTCCCCCAGCTGCAAAATACTGCCAGGTTTGCTCCAGGGACGAGGAGGGAGGGGATGATGAGGTCACTGACTCTATGTGGGTGCCTGATAGAAGAGAGGAGAAGGAGGCACATCTCCAATGAGGCAGGATGCCCTCCAGGGGCCAGCCTAAGCGCAGCCACCCGACTGCATCACACAGCAGAGCTCTGCATGTGCAGGGCACTGCTGACTCCCCGCATATTTTGAAAAGTTCTTTGGTGTGGGCCTTTTTTGAGACGAGTGCATCAGATCGCTCTGCTGCTATTTTTAACATATGTATCAAGCCTATCTCGCGTGGCCAAAACAGCAGCCGCTTGGGCACCACATGCTTGACCAGACATATGTCGACCTCCCATGCAGTCCATTGGCAACAGTACAGACCCACAACAAAGAACAAGGCGGACCTCTCCTTGCTCCCCATCAGCTGGGATCTCCAACCCTACTATACCTTCAGTCCTCTCAGAAACCTGCACTGAGAGGAATGAAGGTGTAGAATTAGGTGTGCCAAGTACTTGCGGGCAATCTGCTATCGCTACACCAACATCCGATTGTAGCAGACAAATTTCCCTACCCCAGTTGCTAAACCCTCAAAAGAAATTTGGTCCCAGCCATCCATATGCTCAGTGGCTGAATGCTAGCTTGTCTAAATTGCTAGCACTCCAACTGCTGCCTTTTCAGCTGGTAGACTGTGCCCCCTTTCGTGAATTTGTGGTCACCATTTTTCACATAAGGCCATTCTGGCTCTCGACCAGCATGTGGAAGGCAATGTCTTGGCCTCGTTGGACAGGGCGGTCAGCGGTAAGGTGCAAATTACCACTGACTCATGGACCAGCAGGCATGGACAGGAACGTTATCTTTCTTTCACGGCGCACTGGATAACTCTGCTGGCAGCTGGGAAGGATGTAGGACAAGGTGCAGTATTGTTGGAGCTTGTTCCGCCACCACGCCTCCAAAATGCTAGTAGTGGTGATTCTGCCACACCTCTCTCCTCCACCCCCTCCACTTCTTCTTCCTCTATGGCCTCTTCCTCTGCAGATTTGTCTTCAGAACCAGTGGTGCACCGTAGGCCTTCAAGGGGCTACGCCAGCACTCAGGCAAAAAGATACCATGCGGTGCTTGAGTTGGTCTGCTTAGGGGACAGGAGCCACATTGGGGCAGAGATTCTGTCAGCTCTGCAGGGGCAGACTCAGAGGTGGTTGAAGCCCCGCCAGCTTCAGGCAGGAATGATGGTTTGCGACAATGGCACCAACTTCCTGTCCACCCTCCGACAGGGACACTTGAGCCATGTTCGCTTTTTGGCTCACGCCCTTAATTTGATGGTGCAGCGGTTCTTGTGCAGGTACCCGGGCTTACAGGATCTCCTGAGGCAGGCCAGGAAAGTCTGTGGGCATTTCCGCTGGTCATATAATGCCAGTGCTCGGCTGGCTGACCTTTAAAGGAATGCAGCCTGCCCAAGAACCGCCTCATTTGTAACATGCCCACCAGGTGGAACTCAATGTTGGCAATGCTGCAGTGGCTGCATAGGCAGCAGAGGGCCATCAATGAGTACCTGTGTGAGTATGGCACCAGGACAGGGTCAGGGGAGCTTGGCTTTTTTTTGCCACACCAGTGGCTACTGATCAAGGATGCATGCACTGTCCTGTCACCATTTGAGGAGGCCACGAGGATGGTGACAGTGCAAACATCAGTGATACTGTCCCTCTTGTCTTCCTGTTGGAGCACACGCTTCATGAAATAATGGACCGGGCACTTGAGGCAGAACAGAGGGAGGAAGAGGAGGACTTCCATACCTCTCAAGGTCCCCTTTACCCAGACAGTATTCCTGCAGGCCTGCCGATCTCACAGGAAGAGGAGGAGGAGGAGGAGGGGGAGAATGAGAATTGTGTCAGCATGGAGGTAGAGCCTAGCACTCAGCATCAGCAGCAGTCTTCAAGGGATCGTTTTCAGTCCCCAGAAACCCATGGACTTAGCCACCTCCTCCCAGCCACGTATATGGATCATGTCATCCTTAGTGACCCAGAGGACTCCGGATCGAATACCTCAGCAAACCTTCGCTGCATGGCCTCCCTGATCCTGCAAAGCCTGTGAAAGGACCCTCAGATTTGTAGTATCAAGGAGAGGGATCAATGCTGGCTGGCAACCCTTCTTGATCCATGTTACAAGGGTAAGGTTGCGGAATTTATCCAGCCTTCGCAGAGGGAGCATAGGATGAAACATCTTCAGAAGGCCTTGCAGAAAGGTTTGTGCAATGCGTTTCCAGAGCCTGGGAGGTTACAATTTCCTGGTCCTCCTGGACAACGTGTTGCTGAGGCTTCGGTCAGTCACAGAAGGAGCGGTGGAGAAGGTGGCTGTCTGACCGATGTGTTCTGACAATTCTTTATGCCGCAGCCCCAAGGTCTGATCGGTTCCAGCAACCATCTGCTGGAGCACTCAGTTGCTCTGCACATGCGCACCAGCTTGTTATCTCCTTGCCAGCAGTTGCTGCCCTTTCTCTGTGTCAGCGGTCTTGTCAATGCCTGATGTCACGGCGTACTTCATGCGGTGACGCCGGGCGCCGCTCCGGCCGAGGGACTGCCCACCCCAGACACTCATTGCCTAGCCATTAGGCTGCAGAAGTCCGAGCGCGCCACACACAGGCTCGCTCGGTTCATCTGCCAGCCTTTAAGACAGGTGTTTAGCTTTACAGGTAAATTACTCTAGCCACCCCCACTTTTCCATCTATATATACCTGGTATCCTGCAGTAAATCATTTGCTGCACAGCTTGGATATCCACTCTATCTCAGACAGTTGGCTAGGAATCGGTCATTCAAGGTAGGAGATACTTCTAAAATGGTTGGCTTTCCTCCTTTTATTGCCTATTAGATGAACACGTAACCTAACAAATTAATCACTGGGATATTTCTTACATTGCTGGGAGGAGCCTCCTTATACCCTTTTTCTTTGCTCCTATCCTTCTTTGAACCGTATTACACCTGTAGGTTTCCCCTGCACAATGTGTTGTTTTTTTCTTTTTCTTTTTCTTTACATTTTTTGTGCTTGAAGTTTAATCTGACTGATGAAACTCCAAACCTTCCTTTTGGTTGACATATATATCCCTTTCTTTATTTGTTTCCACCCTGTTAGGCATATGTTTGTAGCCCGACTGTGGCTGTCCTTGTGTGCCCTGATTTGCCGCTTCCCCACTGGGAGAACATCCTCCTCAGCCTTCTACCATTTCTACTAAATATATTGTTCGGGAATCTTCCAAGACCCATGAAAAGTAGAAAATGCTTTTTTGCTTTAACCTACTCCATCTGCTGAGTTTTGTTATGCGATTTCAGCATTCCGATTCAGGTGTGAGGGATCATCTATCCTAATAGTGCTGTGCACTATTGTCAAGGAATACATGTCTTGTGAGTACTTTGCCTTGTTTTGCAAATATTTCAATGATACCAGCATGCTCCTATTTAACCCCTGAAGAAGGAAATGAATACAGTGTCAATTTAGCCTTCTGGCTTTTCTCTTTTTCTGAAACATGTTGAGATTTGTTGTGACCACCACATTCAGTCATCCTCAAGTCTATTAATTTTGTGTTTCTCAACATCTAATAGCTGCTGATTTCTATTTCATATGTATTCCAATCTCATGATTTTAGATGTTTACTGTATATTCTATTTTGTATATGTCCATTGAATAAAATGTATATATTTTTATATACATTCTTTACGATTCTGTAGCCAATATCCTGTCAATTCTCTTACCCATATTATCCCTTTGGGGCACCCCTCTCTAGTTTTTGAATTTTATCTGGTATGTGGTAAGAGTTGTCAGGATTCTCCATTGGTTGGTTTTCTCCTCTTTCCAACCAAAAATCCACTGGGTCTTGAGGATGGATCACTGGCCAGAGCTTGCACAATATACAATTGAGCTACTGGCCTGTCCTGCATCCAGCGTTCTTTCTGAACGCACATTCAGTGCCGCTGGAGGCTTTGTAACCAATCACAGAGTGTGCCTCTTCACAGACTCAGTTGATCGGCTCACCTTCAGAAAAATTAATCAGTCTTGGATCACCAGCTACCGAGCACCTGATGCTGATGTAACAGATTAATTTTTCTATGAATGTGAGATCCCTTGAAGACTGCCTATTCTGAGTGACTATCCTATTTCTCCTCAATGTTCATGTTGATAGCTTCTAAGAACATTTTTGTTTCAGGGCACCACCACCAGTACCTAAGGCCCACTTTTTCTGCCACTGTTTAACAGGAGCGTATAATTATAATTTTTGCTGTAATATTTCACAGCAGGGCTCGTTCCTGCACTCAACTAAAGTATCTGGGAGGGGTTGCAGTGTTGTGGCACCACCACCAGTGCCTAAGGCCCAATTATTCTGCCCATGTTTAACAGGGGTATGTAATTACAATATTTGCTCTAATATTTCACAGCAGGGCTCATTGCTGCGCTCAACAACAGAATCTGTGAGGGGTTACAGTGTTGTGGCACCACCACCACTGCCTAAGACCCAATTTTTTTCCCCCTGTTTAACAGGGGCGTGTAATTAAAATTTTTGATCTAATATTTCACAGCAGGGCCTGTTCCAGCGCCCACCAAGAGTAACTGTGAGGGTTTACAGTGTTGTGGCACCACCACCACACCACCACCAAAGGGCCAATTTTTCTGCCCCTGTTCACTGGGGCATGTAATTACAATTCTTGATATAATATTTCACAGCAGGGCCCATTCCAGCACCCACCAAGAGTAACTGTAAGGGCTTACAGTGTTCTGGTACCACCAACACCTAAGGCCCAATTTTCTGCAGAGTATATAGGGCAGGCCGTATAGTATATACAGGCGGTACCCTACTTTCAAACATCAAATGACTCCTACTTACAAACGGAGGGAAACAACAGGAAATGAGAGGAAATCTACCACTAGGAAGGGAAATTCTCTCCTGTAAGAGTTAATATGGGAAAAAGGTGTCTCCACTGATGCTTTATGACCAATCCTTGTTATCGCTAATAACCCCAAATTTTCAAAATCCAATTGTCATTGGGACAGAAAGTGAGGTGAAATCTTCTGAACAGGGGCACAGACAGCAAAACAAATGTTACAGGGGTGATAACCCTTCCCCATGTTATCCAAAAAGCTTAAAAATGTATTTTTTGGCTGGAGCTACACTTACAAAATGTACCTGTTCCAAATTACAAACAGATTCAACTTAAGAACAAACCTACAGTCCCTGTCTTGTTTGGACTGCCTGTATACTGCTGTTCAAAGTATATAGGACCTGGGGGCCCCACGCCTTTTCTTTTTTTAATCTGGGTGTGGGGTTCCCCTTAATATCCATACAAGACCCAAAGGGCCTGGTAATGGGCTGGGGGGGTACCTATGCCGTTTTTCTCAATATTTTTCATCCATATTGCCGGAACCCAACATTACATCACAGCCGCAAGCAGTTTTAAATTACTTTTATTCCTTTAGAAATGTAATTTTGTTCAGGGACTGTTCTAAACATGGGATACATGCGCCACTTTACAGGCATACTATAGTCACCCCCCAGGTATGATATTTAAAGGAATATTTCACTTTTATTTTTTCACTTTAAGCATTATTAAAATCACTGCTCCCGAAAAAACGGCTGTTTTTAAAACTTTTTTTTGCATTGATACATGTCCCCTGAGGCAGGACCCGGGTCCCCAAACACTTTTTAGTACAATATCTTGCATATTAGCCTTTAAAATTCGCACTTTTGATTTTTCACGTTCGGGTCCCATAGACTTTAACGGTGTTCGAATGTTCGCGCAAACTTTCGGTCCGTTCGCATGTTCTGCTGCGAACCGAACCGGGGGGGTGTTCGGCTCATCCCTAATGAGGAGTATCCACCCCAGCCAGCCAGTATTCACCCCTAACCCCATGCACATGAAGAAATGGCCACCCCATTCATACCCTATATCCCATTCATACCCTACCCTATACCCTATCCGGATGAAGAGACGACTACAGCTTTTACATGGAAATCTTCGTTGTTCATCTTTGTTATTCAAATACCATAGTAGGTGCTGAGATGAGTAAAGGCAGACTCCTGCTGGAAAATGTTACTTGGAATGATACCCTGAGGGTTAGCCAATGACGCACGCCCAAGGTCTGTGGAATTCCAGTGAGCATCACAAGGCAGAGATCCAGATACACCAGCCCGAATACCCATGTCTAGCCCAATGCATCAGTTCCAGTCTGTCTGTGGATATTAAGTTCTATCCTTACAAAGAGAGGCAGGGTTTTTTGGGTGGAGGATCTCTGTAAAATAGGAATTGCAAGCTTACCAGAGACTGTGGACTCAAAAGAACGTACGTTCTGTGAGTCAAATGTGCTTGTATTGGCAATGGAAGAAGAGCTTTAAGGGTCCACACCGATGGAAAACTGGAGTCATCCAGGATTTAATGGTAGAAGATTTTCTCCATCAAGATGGTATGCATCTGGGAAAATTAGCCCATATAGGATGTGAAAAGGGGCCACATAGTGTAATTCCGTAAGCAGGAAAACATTTATTAAAATAGTAAACACTTACAGTTAAGTAGTAAAAAAAGCGCTTTGGATAAAATACTGGCGGCAATGGAGTCCTCCCAACGCATTTTGTCTCAATAAACTTCGTCTGGGGTGGACTATTTTTATTTATCCTATAAGCCTGTCATGCCCCCCCCCCACTTGCTTTCATGGACTGTCATGCCCCTTCCCCCTTTATATTTATGAACAATTGCTATGCAGCTGAGATTATGTGTTTATTTTTTTCTATTTTTACATGCTTAGTTTGGTGTTAATTTTGTGGGAAAGTAGTCCAGGTGAATGTCGGGGGGCATATTGGGTTTGTGTTTGTCACATTTGTGACAAAAGAGGGGATTGTAGTAATATGCCCAAACCATTGTGACTCTATTTTGATATATTTTGATGCTTTGATATGCATTGCCATTTCAACTAAAAGAATAAAAGAATGCTTAGAAAGATGCTTACACAAGCACTGTACTCTTTCTATATATATTATTGTGGGTTGGTTTGTCCTTCTCTGTTCTGTAGGCCATGGGACAGGATGCATGACTTATGACTCATAACCAGATAGCATGTTGACCAGTGTTAACTCATGATGATGTATCTTAAGTGGTAATTGATTTGTATAACCATATATTTTATACCAATACATCATTTACTAACCACTCCCCTCTCCCCTCTTTCTATTGGTATGTTGAACCATAGATACGCTGTAACACACATAATAAAGGCAGACATTTTAAGAATGCGCAACTTGCTTGTTGTTTCATGGTGTCTCCAGATATCTGAGTGCGCTGTGGGTGTACCTATAAGGGTGGTCATCCAGAATGCCTACTATTTCCTTTCAATCACCATGAACCCAAAGAAGATTTTTACCACATATCCAACTCACCAGCTAGCATGTTTCCTTCTCATGGCTGTCTGAAGTCCAGTTTGCTTTTGACAGGTTGAATACCTTGTTCACATATCCTGGGACATCTGGATCCATCCCTGAATTTTGTGGATATTAATGAAATTCTAACACTCGACCCCAAAGCATTGTTGCCTTCTTCTTGCATAAGATTAGCTCATCTGAAAGGAGCCAATATATTCATAACGTAGAATAGTTATCAATAAAAGTAGCCTTGGAGGAATGGTGCTATTTGGTGGAAGGTGGCTATTTGGCGCAACTGATAAACATCTTGGACCTTGCCAAGACAAGGCAGGCTCTGTTGTTTTACAGATTCGGCTTTTATCTAACCTCCTGGCCCAGTTCTAAGAATGTAAAGACCAATGCTATACCCTGGATGTTCTTGCTAACCCAAGTGTTTTTGAGCTAGACCTTCATCAGTCCATTGATTTGTTAATGGATGAGGACAATATCTATGTTCCTGAGGATCTTTGGGTTTCTGTCCTCAAATTGTACAATAATCTTCTAGTTGCTAGGCACTTTGTTGACACAGGAGTTGGTATCTTGTGGTGGTCTAATCTTTCCAGGGTCTGCAAGTTGTTCATCTTATCCTGCCCCAACTATGCCTGTGTTCAAAGAGCAGTAGAACCACGCCTTGGGGTTTACTCAGGATCTTAAAAGAGTATGTTATCTATTGACTTCATTTTGGACCTTCCTATGTCTGGAGGTTGTAATTCCATTCTTGTTGCTTTTTATATATACTTAGCAATATAACTCACTTTGTTCTAATGAAGGAAGCTACCTTAGCAGCCATAGTGGAAGTCTGTATTAAAGAAATCATTAGGCTATTTTGTGTTTTTGATTAACCACTTCAGCCCCGGAAGGTTTTACCCCCTTCCTGACCAGAGCACTTTTTACAATTCGGCACTGCGTCGCTTTAACTGCTAATTGCGCGGTCATGCAATGCTGTACCCAAACGAAATTTGCGTCCTTTTCTTCCCACAAATAGAGCTTTCTTTTGATGGTATTTGATCACCTCTGCCGTTTTTATTTTTTGCGCTATACGCGGAAAAAGACCGAAAATTTTGAAAAAAAAATGATATTTTCTACTTTTTGTTCTAAAAAAAATCCAATAAACTCAATTTTAGTCATACATTTAGGCCAAAATGTATTCGGCCACATGTCTTTGGTAAAAAAAATGTCAATAAGTGTATATTTATTGGTTTGCGCAAAAGTTATAGCGTCTACAAACTAGGGTACATTTTCTGGAATTTACACAGCCTTTAATTTATGACTGCCTATGTCGTTTCTTGAGGTGCTAAAATGGCAGGGCAGTACAAAACCCCCACAAATGACCCCATTTTGGAAAGTAGACACCCCAAGGAATTTGCTGAGAGGCATGTTGAGCCCATTGAATATTCATTTTTTTTGTCCCAAGTGATTGAATAATGACAAAAAAAAAAAAAAAAAAAAAAAATTACAAAAAGTTGTCACTAAATGATATATTGCTCACACAGGCCATGGGCATATGTGGAATTGCACCCCAAAATACATTTAGCTGCTTCTCCTGAGTACGGGGATACCACATGTGTGGGACTTTTTGGGAGCCTAGCCGCGTACGGGGCCCCGAAAACCAAGCACCGCCTTCAGGATTTCTAAGGGCGTACATTTTTGATTTTATTCCTCACTACCTATCACAGTTTTGAAGGCCATAAAATGCCCAGATGACATAAAACCCCCCCAAATGACCCCATTTTGGAAAGTAGACACCCCAAGCTATTTGCTTTGAGGCATGTTGAGTCCATGGAATGTTTTATATTTTGACACAAGTTGCGGGAAAGTGACAAATTTTTTTTTTTTTTTTTTTTTTTTGCACAAAGTTGTCACTAAATGATATATTGCTCACACAGGCCATGGGCATATGTGGAATTGCACCCCAAAATACATTTAGCTGCTTCTCCTGAGTACGGGGATACCACATGTGTGGGACTTTTTAGGAGCCTAGCCGCGTACGGGACCCAGAAAACCAAGCACCGCCTTCAGGATTTCTAAGGGCGTACATTTTTGATTTTACTCCTCACTGCCTATCACAGTTTCGGAGGCCATGGAATGCCCAGGTGGCACAAACCCCCCCCAAATGACCCCATTTTGGAAAGTAGACACCCCAAGCTATTTGCTGAGAGGCATGGTGAGTATTTTGCAGCTCTCATTTGTTTTTGAAAATAAAGAAAGACGAGAAAAAAATTTTTTTTTTTTCTTTTTTCAATTTTCAAAACTTTGTGACAAAAAGTGAGGTCTGCAAAATACTCACTATACCTCTCATCAAAAAGCTTGGGGTGTCTACTTTCCAAAATGGGGTCATTTGGGGGGGTTTTGTGCCACCTGGGCATTCCATGGCCTCCGAAACTGTGATAGGCAGTGAAGAGTGAAATCAAAAATTTACGGCCTTAGAAAGCCTGAAGGCGGTGCTTGGTTTTCGGGGTCCCGTACGTGGCTAGGCTCCCAAAAAGTCCCACACATGTGGTATCCCCGTACTCAGGAGAAGCAACAGAATGTATTTTGGGGTGTAATTTCACATATTCCCATGGCATGTTTGAGCAATATATCATTTAGTGACAACTTTGCGCAAAAAAAAATAAAAAAAATAAAAAATTGTCTCTTTCCCGCAACTTGTGTCACAATATAAATTATTCCATGGACTCAACATGACTCTCAGCAAATAGCTTGGGGTGTCTACTTTCCAAAATGGGGTCATTTGGGGGGGGTTTGAACTGTCCTGGCATTTTATGCACAACATCTAGAAGCTTATGTCACACATCACCCACTCTTCTAACCACTTGAAGACAAAGCCCTTTCTGACACTTATTGTTTACATAAAAAAATAATTTTTTTTTGCAAGAAAATTACTTTGAACCCCCAAACATTATATATTTTTTTTAAAGCAAATGCCCTACAGATTAAAATGGTGGGTGTTTCATTTTTTTTTTTCACACAGTATTTGCGCAGCGATTTTTCAAACGCATTTTTTGGGGAAAAAACACACTTTTTTACATTTTAATGCACTAAAACACACTATATTGCCAAAATGTTTGATGAGATAAAAAAGATGATCTTAGGCCGAGTACATGGATACCAAACATGACATGCTTTAAAATTGCGCACAAACGTGCAGTGGCGACAAACTAAATACATTTTTAAAAGCCTTTAAAAGCCTTTACAGGTTACCACTTTAGATTTACAGAGGAGGTCTACTGCTAAACTTACTGCCCTCGATCTGACCTTCGCGGCGATACCTCACATGCATGGTGCAATTGCTGTTTACATTTGACGCCAGACCAACGCTTGCGTTCACCTTAGCGCGAGAGCAGGGGGGACAGGGGTGCTTTTTTTTTTTTTTTTTTTTTTTTCTTTATTATTATTATTTTTTTATCTTATTTTTAAACTGTTCCTTTCATTTTTTTTTTTTTAAATCATTTTTATTGTTATCTCAGGGAATATAAATATCCCCTATGATAGCAATAGGTAGTGACAGGTACTCTTTTTTGCAAAAATTGGGGTCTATTAGACCCTAGATTTCTCCTCTGCCCTCAAAGCATCTGATCACACCAAGATCGGTGTGATAAAATGCTTTCCCAATTTCCCAATGGCGCTGTTTACATCCGGCGAAATCTACGTCATAAAATGCTCGTAGCTTCCGGTTTCTTAGGTCATAGAGATGTTTGGAGCCACTCTGGTCTCTGATCAGCTCTATGGTCAGCTGGCTGAATCACCGGCTGCATTTTCAGGTTCCCTGTTGAGACAGGAGAGCCAGAGAAAAACACGGAAGATGTTGGGGGGGGGGGGGCATTCCCTCCCACTGCTTGTAAAAACAGTCTAGAGGCTAATTAGCCACTAGGATTGCTTTTACATGAAAGCCGACCGCTGGCTGAAAAGAATGATACCAAGATGATACCTAAAGCTGCAGGCATCATTCTGGTATAACCACTCAAAGTCGTGAATGGCGTACCTGAAGACAAAAAAATGGTTAACAATGGTTAACAATAAAGCACAGTAAAGTGTAAATAATTACACACCTGAAAAACAAACATGATAAAACATAATAACAATAACAATAACAATCAATAACAATAACAATAACAATAACAATCAATAACAATAACAATAACAATAAAACATTGCAGAATAGAATACAGTAAAAAAGAGCAGAACAATAGAGAGAGAGAATAGAGAGAGAGAGAACAATAAAACAACAACTATTTTTTTTATTTCATATATTTTTTTTTTTTTTACACTTTTTTTGTAACTAACTTTTATAACGGTAACCGGTTCCAGGTTCGGGTCTCTCAAAATGCGATGGCATCTTGGGAGACCCTGTGAAAGTGCGCCTAGTCTGTGCAATGCTGTACCCTACGCTAATAGTCAACTAGTGCATGGTAGCGTTCAAAACATTCACCAATGCAAAGACCAGGATTGTCAGGACAGGAGGGACAATAATAGCGGGTGTCACGTCTATATCCGCGCTTGCTGCAGACACAACATCTTTTTTTGGGGGGTTCGCTGGGTAGGGGTACTCGGGAGGACATAAAAATGCCTCTCATGCAGCCGACTGCATTTGGTTGGGGATGTGAATGGGGAAGTACGGGCGCTGCAGAAGCGGTGGGTTCCCAATTAGGATTGGCGAATGCAGCAGGAAGGGCACTATGGGCACGACGGGCCTGTGTTTGTCTTTTTGGTGGCAGCGGGACACTACTTGTGCTTGCCACCTCACCAGCTTGAACTGCACTTATGGGACTCGCCACGTCACCACGTGTTACTGCAGTGCTGGTTTGACTACGACCGGGGTGTACTAGGCCGCTGGCGCTTGCCAGTTCACCAAAACGCTACCAAAAAAACTGTTAGCGATCGCAGGGATCAGGCCTGACTCTGCGAACGCTGCAGTTATGCGTTTAGTATTTTGTAAGTGACAGTGATCGATCGATACTGCACTTGGGTGGGCTGGGCCGGGCTGGGCGGAGGGGCAAAACGCAGGTGCTAGCAGGTATCTGGGCTGATCCCGCTAACACTGCGTTTTTGGGAACCCTAAACTGCTGGGGACACTAGTATAGATCTAATCGGATCAGATATTGATCCGATCAGATACTATACCACTAAGGGTGGTGTACAGTGCGTGCGTGGGTGTTAGCGGTACTGGCGCTAATCTGACGCTGCCTGGGGCTGGTGCTTGCCAGTTCACCAAAACGCTACCAAAAAAACTGTTAGCGATCGCAGGGATCAGGCCTGACTCTGCGAACGCTGCAGTTATGCGTTTAGTGTTTTGTAAGTGACAGTGATCGATCGATACTGCACTTGGGTGGGCTGGGCTGGGCCGGGCGGAGGGGCAAAACGCAGGTGCTAGCAGGTATCTGGGCTGATTCCGCTAACACTGCGTTTTTGGGAACCCTAAACTGCTGGGGACGCTAGTATAGATTTGATCGGATCAGATATTGATCCGATCAGATACTATACCACTAAGGGAGGTATACGGTGCGTGCGTGGGTGTTAGCGGTACTGGCGCTAACCTGACGCTGCCTGGGGCTGGTGCTTGCCAGTTCACCAAAACGCTACCAAAAAAACTGTTAGCGATCGCAGGGATCAGGCCTGACTCTGCGAACGCTGCAGTTATGCGTTTAGTGTTTTGTAAGTGACAGTGATCGATCGATACTGCACTTGGGTGGGCTGGGCTGGGCGGAGGGGCAAAACGCAGGTGCTAGCGGGTATCTGGGCTGATCCTGCTAACACTGCGTTTTCGGGAACCCTAAACTGCTGGGGACGCTAGTATAGATTTGATCGGATCAGATATTGATCCGATCAGATACTATACCACTAAGGGAGGCATATGCTGCGTGCGTGGGTGTTCGCGGTACTGGCGCTAATTTGACGCTGCCTGGGGCGACGCATATCACCGCCGGGCGATCGGGGGGCTAAACCTTTATTCGGTAATAAACGGCGGGTGTCCTGACACTATAAAAAATAAACGAACTAACCAGCGTCAACCGTAACGGTTATACAGTGATCAGTGGTGAAAGGGTTAACTAGG
The DNA here is from genome assembly GCA_037952925.1 of Lithobates clamitans. NCBI lineage: Eukaryota > Metazoa > Chordata > Amphibia > Anura > Ranidae > Lithobates > Lithobates clamitans. The sequence continues at coordinate 11,986,724 of JBBGZY010000429.1, forward strand.
GGGCAATCAAGGGGTTAAAACATTTATTAGGTAGTATAGGGGGGTCCCTGACGCTATAAAACACTGACGGCGAACCTAAATATTTACGTTCCTAACTACCGTCACCAGCGACACTAATACAGCGATCAGAAAAATGATCGCTTAGCGACACTGGTGACAGGGGGTGATCAAGGGGTTAAAACTTTATTAGGGGGGGTTAGGGGGGTATCCTAGACCTAAAGGGGGGTAATACTCACTGCCCTAACACTAACTGTCACAAACTGACACTATGCAGTAATCAGAAAAAAAAAAAAAAAAAAATACTGCTAATGTCAGTTTGTGACAGGGGGGGGGGTGATTGGGGGGGGATCGGGGGGCGATCGGGGGGGGGTCGGGGGTGTAAAGTATGCCTGGCATGTTCTACTGTGTGTGTGTGTGTGTTGTGCACTCACTTGTCATCTCCCCTCGGCGCTGGAACGGAAACTGCCAGACCGAGGAGAGATGACATCACATCCTCTGCCTGTGTGAAACGACACACAGGCAGAGGAGCATTTCCATTGGCTGGGAGCGATCGCGAGGGGGGGGCCACGATCGGATGGTCTCCCCCTCGCCTCCCGACGCTCCCAGTCAGATGCCGACCGCCGATGGCACCGGGGGGGGGTCCGATCGGACCCCCCGCCCGCGGGAGGCAGATCACGTACGGGTACGTGATTTTGCCTGCCCGTGCCGCTCTGCCGCAGTATATCTGCGTTAGGCGGTCGGCAAGTGGTTAAACTGTTTCTGACAAGGAAGTCTAGTACACCTCAAAGTTCTGGTACGGGCTCTATATTAAGCTTCAGCTACTTTTCTCTGTCTTCAGTACTACCACTCTCAGACCAATGGTCAGGCCAATAGAACAAACCAAGCTCTAGAGCAGGGACATGCAATTAGCGAACCTCCAGCTGTTGCAGAACTACAAGTCCCATGAGGCATAGCAAGACCCTGACAGCCACAAGCATGACACCCAGAGGCAGTGGCATGATGGGACTTGTGATTTTGCAACAGTTGGAGGTCCGCTAATTGCATATCCCTGCTCTAGAGTAATAACTCAGGTACTTCTCTTCATCTTCCCAGGGTAGCTGGGCCTCATTGCTCCCCGTGTCAGAGTTTGAATTTAACAATGCCCTGTACTCTGTGACCTCACAGTCTCTCTTTTTCTCTCTCCAGTTGCTGTGCTGAATCTTCAGTTCTTGGCAGGGTTATGCTTTAATTTCTATTTTGAAGAAACTCCAGTCCTTGCTGTGTCAATTCAATCCAGAACCAAACAGGGGGCAGATAAAAAGAGAAGTAATTGTTCCTTTCCTGTACATTGTATAACATGTTTCTAGAATGTAAATAAAATCTCCATAGTGTTAAAATCCCCTTGACCTTAATTAATTAGTAAGCTGCACTGTGTTTTTCTTTGGACGCAGCATTTCGTATTAAGGTGTCTTTGAACTACAGGCAAATCAGGTCAAATGCAACCTTTTTGCAACCGAATGTTGTGTTTTTTCATTCAAACACAGTTGCATGTGTTTCACTAGAATGCCTGCAGACATGAACCCTTAATCTGCTTTCGAGTACTCCAGTTCAAAGCATATTACACATTAAAATGAAGGAGAAAACCTGACCACAAATATACTTCCAGCTAGAGTGTGGCCACTCAGTTTTCCAGCGGCCAATCTACAAACTGATTAAATCTTTCTAAGAATTTTTTTTAGAGGTTTGGTTCAATTGATGACTGACTTAGTGCACATATTAAGAAAATGTATGTGAGATTAAAAGTAATTGAAATACTTTTATACTAGGTATACAATTTTGAAATCCATTTCTACAGAATGTAACATAGTACATTCACAAAAAGGTGAAAGGTCTTTAAAAGACCTTATTTGACTGATCAAGTTTTCTATTCTTTTGCTTCCTCACATTGTATTGTTCAACCTCTGCAGGTTGCTCATTTTTAATTGATATTTCATGAATTATTCAGTTGCACACTGTATTTTTTAAAGATGACTGGGGTTACCATTATTTTTAAAGTCTGCCAACCCTATACAACCATTAAATATGGGATGAAGGGGGTCTCATTAAATTAGCTGGAGAGAAACTTAGAAGCAGAGATGAAATGGCAATATAAAATTCTTTGCATTTTCATTAGTCTGAACAATTAAAGACTTCTCATTGTCAATCTTGTGTCTAGATATCAACCTTAGCAAGTTAGTGTATATTAGGTTACACACATTCAAATAATAACACTCAAAGCTCTGAATTATTAGTAAAAAATAATATATATATGTGTGTGTGTGTTTTGTATATATATATATATATATATATATATATATATATATATATATATATATATATATATATATATATATATATATATATTATATAGTATCTCACAAAAGTGAGTACACCCCTCACATTTTTGTAAATATTTTATTATATCTTTTTGTGTGACAACACTGAAGAAATGACACTTTGCTACAATGTAAAGTAGTGAGTGTACAGCTTGTATAACAGTGTAAATTTGCTGTCCCCTCCAAATAACTCAACACACAGCCATTAATGTCTAAACCGCTGGCAACAAAAGTGAGTTCACCCCTAAGTGAAAATGTCCAAATGGGCCCAATTAGCCATTTTCCCTCTCCGATGTCATGTGACTCATTAGTGTTACAAGGTCTCAGGTGTGAATGGGGAGCAGGTGTGTTATAGATATATCTATATACAGTATCTCACAAAAGTGAGTACACCCTTCACATTTTTGTAAATATTTTATTATATCTTTTAATGTGACAACACTGAAGAAATGACACTTTGCTACAATGTAAAGTAGTGAGTGTACAGTTTGTATAACAATGTAAATTTGCTTTCCCCTCAAAATAACTCAACACACAGTCATTAATATCAAACCCCCTGGCAACAAAAGTGAGTACACCCCTAACCTAAGTGAAAATGTCCAAATTGGGCCAAAGTGTCAATATTTTGTGTGGCCACCATTATTTTCCAGCACTGCCTTAACCCTCTTGGGCATGGAGTTCACCAGAGCTTCACAGGTTGCCACTGGAGTCCTCTTCCACTCCTCCATGATAACATCACAGAGCTGGTGGATGTTAGAGACCTTGCACGCCTCCATCTTGTTTTTGAGGATGACCCACAGATGCTCAATAGGGTTTAGGTCTGGAGATATGCTTGGCCAGTCCATCACCCTTACCCTCAGCCTCTTTAGCAAGACAGTGGTCGTCTTGGAAGTATGTTTGGGGTCGTTATAATGTGGCTCAGTCTCTGATGGGAGGGGATCATGCTCGGCTTCAGTATGTCACAGTACATGTTGGCATTCATGGTTCCCTCAATGAACTGTAGCTCCCCATTGCCGGCAGCACTCATACAGCCCCAGACAACGACACTCCCACCACCATGCTTGACTGTAGGCAACACACACTTGTACTCCACACCTGGTTGCTGCCACACATGTTTGACATCATCTGAACCAAATAAGTTTATCTTAGTCTCATCAGACCACAGGACATGGTTCCAGTAATCCATGTCTTTAGTCTGCTTGTCTTCGGCAATCTGTTTGCAGGCTTTCCTGTGCATCATCTTTAGAAGAGGCTTCCTTCTGGGACGACAGCCATGTAGACCAATTTGATGCAATGTGCGGCGTATGGTCTGAGCACTGACAGGCTGACCCACCACCTCTTCAACCTCTGCAGCAATGCTGGCAGCACTCATAGGTCTATTTCCCAAAGACAACCTCTGGATATGACGCTGAGCACGTGCACTCAACTTCTTTGGTCGACCATGGGGAGACCTGTTCTGAGTGGAACCTGTCCTGGTAAACCGCTGTATGGTCTTGGCCACTGTGCTGCAGCTCAGTTTCAGGGTCTTGGCAAACTTCTTATAGCATAGACCATCTTTTTGTAGAGCAACAATTCTTTTTTTCAGATCCGAGAGTTCTTTACCATAAGGTGCCATGTTGAAGTTCAAGTGACCAGTATGAGAGAGTGAGAGCGATAACACCAAATTTAACACACCTGCTTCCCATTCACACCTGATACCTTGTAACACTAATGAGTAACATGACACCAGGGAGGGCAAAAGGCTAATTGTGCCCAATTTGGACATTTTTACTTAGGGGTGTAGTCACTTTTGTTGCCAGCGGTTTATAAATGAATGGCTGTGTGTTGTTATTTTGATGGGACAGCAAATTTACACTGTTATACAAGCTGTACACTCACTACTTTACATTGTAGCAAAGTGTAATTTCTTCAGTGTTGTCACATGAAAAGATATAATAAAATATTTACAAAAATGTGAGGGGTATACTTAGTTTTGTGAGATACTGTGTTTATATATATATATATATATATATATATATATATATATATATATATATATATGATTTAGATTACAATTCAGGGGTTTTGTGTAGTAGGTTTCAACTCAGGCATTTATTATAATTGTTCATACTGTATACTAGAGTTTCAAAGTCGCAGCATTTGTTCCTACAAATGTTGCCTACTGGTTTGAAAACTGACCAACAGCACTTTTTGCACAGTGCTTCTACATATTGTATCTTTATCTGGTCATAAACTAATAGATTTTTTCCAACTAACAAATTCCTCTATCCACCCAAATGGCATGGATAGAAGAATCTCTCTTTCTGGGCTATTGTATTCTGAAAACCACTAGAACCTGCTGTCAGAATACCAAATACGTAACAGGCCCTGTTTGGCCAACCATTTTCAGCCCAACACCTTAGACAAAACAAATGATTAAGTTTGTAATCAACTTTGTTGAGCCGGGAAGACCACCCAGTGCTAAAATTTCAGCTGAAATTCTAACAGTGGATAGCCAGCTTTTAATTGGGTTATTATCATCATTGTTCTTGAGTTGTTAAAGCAGAGTTCCACTGGTTTTTGAGTTTATTAAGTCAGCAGCTACAAAAAGTATAGCTGCTGACTTTTAATAAACAGCCACTCACCTGTCCCACAGTCCAGCGATGCGACTGCCTGAAGCTTCCATTCTCTCCCCCTCCTCTTCACAGTGCCGACACTGTGAGTGTGGGTGCCTGGCTGTGACAGTTTACGGCTTCACAGCTGGGCATGCGCTGCACATGCGCGAGCCGTGCTGTGCTCCGTCAATGGCCAGGCAATGTTCTGGGACCTTCACGTGTCCCAGAACATTGCCGGGAGGGAGGGGCCACCTAAGAATTGCCTAGGCGGTCAGAAGGAGGAAGGAGGAAGTGGGACAGGAAGTCCCACTCCAAATCAGATACCCAGCCCCCCCCCCCCAAAAAAAAAATGACATGCCAATTGTGGCATGTCAGGGGGCTAGGGTACTTAAAGCAGAAGTTCCACTTTTGGGTGGAACTCCGCTTTAAGTTAATAACTATTTAACAGCAGGATTTATCACACAAAATTATATATTTAACAAATAGCTGGTCATTTATAAATATGTTTTCCTTCATGACTGACTTAACTTTACTGCACATTTGAAGAAAAAGTACATGAGATTATATGAGTGCATTCATTGACAGACATACTTGCAGCATTCAACAAGTAAGATCTCTTATAAATTCTTGAAATGTGCTGACAATTGTTCTTTACATACAAATATAGGGCAAAAATCAAAATCTAGGTCACTAAAATTATTTTCAATAAGACTCCAAAACTCACTGGGGTTGATTTACTCATAAAATGGCTGTTTACTTATTAAGGTGAATGTTCACTTTGCAAAGTCTATCTTCACATTTTTTTGTAAATAAGGTGAAGCTTTCCTCTCTTTGGATCCAAATCATCAACAAGCAAAATGAATAAAAATATGTTTGCTTGTAAGTGATTCGAACATTGGAACAAAGTAAATACCTTCACCTGGTTCACTAAGCTGTGAATACTCACTTTGCTTTGTGAAAATACATCATGCAGATTGTATATTTACACAATAAATCAATTATACTTGAAACTACAGCATATAGCAGTGATATGCTGAAACATTTTTTTTTCCAACATATTCTAAAATAGATAGAAGTATTTTTTTGCTGGCTGGGAATATGACACGTTCCATGCAGAAAAAAGTAAGTAAGTCTACTTGTTAATGTATTCTGACCTAAGTATGTTTTTGGTGCTTTTGCTTTCGTAAGGCCCTATTGTCCTTCACACTGCTTTAATGTAAAGCTTTTAGGTTCCTTTAGCCCACCTCACTTTAACCCGTCTGGTGAAAAGAAAAATTTAAAAAGTCAATGGGCTGCTTATGCATTTTATGTGTTCCTGTCCCCTTTGTCACCTTTAAATATTTTTCAAACAATCGCATCATAACATACTATAAATTCCTTGTGTAGTGCTTTAGCTACAAGGTTTTTTTTAAACCCTCAGACATTTAAATCGAATGCCTAGCGTAGCAACCGCATATGAACCTATTTAACATTCTGTGTTTACAGCAACTGACTAAATAGTGAAAACTACATGTAGTAGAAACTTGTAATAAAGGAATGTTGGGAATATGCAGTATACAGTGAGCAATGTAATTATAATTACAGGTGTATTCATATTGTAGTCCTGTAATTGAGAAGGTCACAATGTTTGTTTTCCACCAATACAAAAATGTAATCTAAGTCACAGGTTAGTTATATGTGCATAAGAAATTACATTAGATGTTAGCATTATCATGATTAATGCAAAATGCTGTCTAATTATCTTTCAAGAGCTATTTAGAGAAAAGAAGGATTTAATAGATACTTATGGTCTTACATTAGTGAGAAGACAATATGAGATTTATCCATTCTGTAGGTATACTTCAAATACAGTTCTTGCAGTTATTTTATGGTAGGGTTTTATACAGCATGTATTATTACTTTTTAGCATTTGAACGGTGTATTTAATTACCAGTTTTGTTGCAAGGGTGAGGGATTTAGTCTCTAGATTAGATAGATAACAGATATCCATGATTTTCTCCCAATATATCAAAAGAGACAATTTCAGATATCTTATTTACTTCTAAAAGCTACATAAAGCCCCTCTTCCTAATGATATAATCTTTGAATACTTAAAGACAGGTGTCATGTCTTTACTTTCTAACCTCTAGTCACAAAGTGAGTAGGCGATATTCACTATATACATCCTACTGGGTTACTGTTATAATTAGGGATGACGATATAGAAATTAGGGATGGGCTGAGCGATCCCCTTTTCAGTTCACACCAGAACTTTCGAACATCGTGAAAGTTCAGAACCGAATAATGAACCCCATAGAAGTCTATTAGACCCGAATTGGAAAAATCAAAAGTGTCCATTTTGAAGGCTTATATGCAAATAATTTGGCATACAATGGTTATAGGGGTCCGGCGGACTGCCCTGGGGGACATGTGCACTGGGAGCAAGATTAGTGATTTTTTGGATAAATTCTGGTGTCACAGACTTTGGAAAGAAGTAACGGTGCAGAAAAATAGGTCTTTGGGTGCTGGGGGTGTCTTGAAACCATAACCATATAGAGGTACTCTTGAAGAAAGCAAGAATTGGCCTTGCTTTCAAAAAAATTGCAATAATATGCACCTGTCAAACAGGTGCGGAAAAATTGGTCTTTGGGTGTCAGTGGTGACTTTACACCGTAACCCTATAAGAGGTACTCTTGATGAAAGCAAGAATTGGCCCTGCTGTCAAAAATTGCAATGATATGCACCTGTCAAACAAGTGCGGAAAAATTGGTCTTTGGGTGCCAGTGGCGCCTTCAAACCACAACCCTATAAGAGGTACTCTTGATGAAAGCAAGAAGTGGTCTTGCTGTCAAGAATTGCAATGATATGCACCTGTTAAACAGGTGTGGAAAAATTGTTTTTTGGGTGTTATTTTGTGCCCATGAAACCTACACCAAAAACATTCTTCCAGATGAAATCAACACCCACAACGCTAGGCAGTCTAGATGTCCTGCAGAGATTCCACATCCCAAAAAAACTTAATCAGCAACATCGGCATCAGGGGCTTTATAGCTGCTGGTAATCCATGACTGATTCATTTTGATAAATGTCAGAAAGTCCACAGAGTCTGTGCACAGACGCGTTCTATTATCAGTAACAAAACCTTTAGCAGCACTGAATGCCACATACTACTCCTAAGGGTTCTGGGGATGGAAACCCATCTCTTACTGTTTGACGTATGTCTTCCTCTGCTTCAATGCCTCCAAAACTGCAAGAATCCTCCTCCACCCCCTCCTCTTGTGTGTTCTGTGGTGTAGGAACAATGGTGTCTGCATAAAGTGAGCCTTGAGAGGAAAGAAAGTCCTCCTCTTCCTTCCGCTGCCCTGCTTCGAGTGCCCTGTTCATGCCACGCATAGTCTGTTCCAGCAGGAACACAACAGGGATTGTGTCACTGATGCATGCATTGTCACGGCTCACCATCCGTGTGGCCTCCTCAAATGGTGACAGTACAGTGCATGCATCTTTTATGAGCAACCATTGGTGTGGAGAAAAAAAGCTGAGCCGGCCCGAGCCTGTCGTTGTGCCATAGTCACACAGATACTCTTTGATGGCCCTCTGCTGCATGTGCATTGCCAAAGTCGAGTTCCACCTGGTGGGCATAACACAAATCAGGCGGTTTATGGGCAGGTGGAATTCCCACTGAATTTCAGCCAATCAAGCACTGGCTGTGTATGACCACCTGAAATGGCTACAGACTCTTCTGGCCTGCTTTAACTGATCTTCCAACTCTGGGTACCTATTTAGGAAATGCTGCACCATCAAATTGAGGACATGTGCCAAGCATGGTACATGTGTCAACTTTACCTATCTAAGGGCGGACAGGAGGTTTATGCCATTATCGCACACCACCATTCCTGGCTCCAGCTGGCATGGTGTAAACCACCTCTGGGCCTGCCCCTGCAGAGCTGCAAGAATCTCTGCTCCAGTGTGGTTCCTGTCCCCTAGACACACCAGCTGAAGCACTGCATGGCTCCTTTTAGCCTGACTCATTGAATGCTTAGGGGGTACTTGTGGTTCATAGGACAATTCAGCAGAGGAGGACATCCGAGGAGGAGGAGGAGAAGGAGGTAGAGCTGACAAATCTTGCATCATTACCACTAGCTGTATGGAGATGTGGGGGCACAACAAGCTGCAGCACTGAGCCCTGTCCTGCCTCCTTCTGAGTTGCAAGCAGAGTTATCCAGTGTGCTGTGAACTAAATATATCATCCCTGACCATGCTTGCTGGACCACGTGTCAGCAGTAATGTGGAATTTGCGGCTGACTGCCTTGCCCAATGATGCCACAACATTGCCTTCCACGTGAAGGTACAGAGCTGGAATGGCCTTAAGTGAAAAAAAATAGTGACTGGGAATCTGCTATTGTGCCGGCTATAGTCTACAGCTGGTGGTGTGCTGCTGGCAGATGTGCTGAAAGGACCTGGGACTCCCTGTGCTATACCATCATCCCTGTCAGTGGAGGCTGCTGAGAGGTCATGAGGTATAGCGGGGCAGACTGAGGTGAGTAAGGAGGAGGAACAGATTTGCACCCCTTTTGTGTGTCTTTTAATTGCTCTTTCCAATGGGCTGAGTGGCGGGAGGTTAAATGCCTTGCATGTGGTACCCAAATCGCTTGTGTTTTTGCCACGCTTGATGTGCCTAAGACAAAGTTTGCAAATTGCAACAGTGCAATCAGCTGCTCTAAGCACAGAAATGTATTGCATTAAACTAGCAGTAACGCATTGAAATAAACTATGTTAAACTTGCAGTAAAGCAATGAAATACACTGTGTTAAACGGTCACTACACTCACACTGACTGAACCATCCCTAGATTCACACGAACATAACGATGAATGGTGGTCACACTACACTCACACTGACTGAACTATCCCTAGATTCACACTAATGTAAAGATGAATGGTGGTCACTATACTCACAATGACTGAACTATCCCTACATTCACCATAATGTAAAGATGAATGGTGGTCGCACTACACTCACACTGAACTATCCCTAGATGCACATTAAACTGATATTCTATACTGACAAAAGAATCAGAATAGCACACTATAGCACACTTATGCCCCGTAAACACGGTCGGATTTTCCGATGGAAAATGTTCGATCAGAGCATGTTGTCGGAAATTCCGACCGTGTGTGGGCTCCATCAGACATTTTCCATCGGATTTTCCGACACACAAAGTTTGAGAGCAGGATATAAAATTTTCCGACAACAAAATCCGTTGTCGGAAATTCCGATCGTGTGTACACAAATCCGACGGACAAAGTGCCACGCATGCTCAGAATAAATAAAGAGATGAAAGCTATTGGCCACTGCCCCGTTTATAGTCCCGATGTACGTGTTTTACGTCACCGCGTTCAGAATGATCGGATTTTCCGACAACTTTGTGTGACCATGTGTATGCAAGACAAGTTTGAGCCAACATCCGTTGGAAAAAATCCTAGGATTTTGTTGTCGGAATGTTCAAACAAAGTCCGACCGTGTGTACGGGGCATAATACTATGTATACACGAATTTTACGATAACAAAACCGTGGATTTTTTTTTTCCGAAGGACGTTAGCTCCAACTTGTCTAGCATACACACGGTCACAAATGTTATCTGTATGTTATCAGCATAGTATCTACTATTACCCGAGCAATGCATATATTTATATGTAGGGATGAGACGAACACCCCCCTGCGAACGGACCGAAAATTTGCACGAACGTTAGAACCCCATTTACGTCTATGGGACTCGAACGTTCAAAATCAAAAGTGCTCATTTTAAAGGCTAATTTGCATGGTATTGTCCTAAAAAGGGCTTGGGGACCCGGGTTCTGCCCCAGGGGACATGTATCAATGCAAAAAAAACTTTAAAAAAAAGGCAGTTTTTTCGGGAGCAGTGATTTTAATGATGCTTAAAGTAAAAAAAAAGTGAAATATTCCTTTAAATATCGTACCTGGGGGGTGTCTATAGTATGCCTGTAAAGTGGCACGTGTTTCCCGTGTTTCCCGTGCTTAGAACAGTCCCTGCACAAAATGTCATTTTTAAAGGAAAAAAAGTAATTTAAAATTGCTTGCGGCTTTAATATAATGTCGGGTCCTGGCAATAGAGACAAACGGCATGGGTACCCCCCAGTCCATTACCAGGCCCTTTGGGTCTTGTATGAATATTAAGGGGAACCCCGCACCCAAATTAAAAAAGGAAAGGTGTGGGGCCCCACGGCACTATATACTCTGAACAGCAGTATACAGGCGGTGCAAACAAGACAGGGACTGTAGGTTTGTTGTTAAAGTGGAAGTCCAATCTTTTTTTTTTTTTTTTTAGGTCATTGAGACACTTTGCTAATCCCAAAATAATACTCACAGTTTTGGTGTAATATTTCCGACTCTGCCTGTTTTCGTACTGAAGAATGACTTTAAAAATGTGATGCTGGCTGTTTCCATCTTGCTTGTGGGCATGTGAAGCCCACAAGCATTGATTTCCTGGATGCGGTGAATGCTGTTGATTCACAGCTTGTTCACACGCATGATCATTGTTCCCTCACTGAATCTTGGGAAGCCTGACACTAAGCTCCCAGGAGACAGTGCGGCGCCAGGGAAAGGCAATAAACACGCCTACTCCCATGGGAGGAGAGATAGGAAGTGCCACAATAAAGTACAATATAAAGGTAATTACAGCGATAAAAAAAAAATTTGTGCGGCATTTGAATATCTATGCAATTAACTGAAGGGGGTAAGATTAAGTTAAAAATTTGAGTGGAACCCCGCTTTAAGTAGAATCTGTTTGAAATTTTGAACTGGTACATTTTTAACGTGTTTAGCTCCAGCCAAAAAATCTATTTTAAGCTTTTTGGAAAACCTAGGGAAGGGTTATCACCCCTGTGACATTTGTTTTGCTGTCTGTGCTCCTCTTCAGAAGATTTCACCTAACTTTTTGTCCCAATGACAAATGTTTTTTGAAAATTTGGGTTTTTTTGTGAAACAAGGATTGGTGATAAAGCATCAGTGGAAAGGAGAAAACGTTTTCCCATATTAACTCTTACAGGAGAGAATTTCCCTTCCTAGGGGTAGATTTCATTTCACTCCCTTTTGTCTCCTTCTGTTTGCAAGTAGGAGTCGTTTGTAAGTTGGATGTTTGAAAGTAGGGGCCTGCCCTATATTCTCAGCAGAAATTTGGGCCTTAGGTGTTGTTGTGGCCACAACACTGTAAGCCCTCACAGGGCCCTGCTGTGAAATATTAGATCAAGAATTTTAATTACATGCCCCTGTTGAACAGGGGCAGAAAAATTGGGCCTTTGGTGGTGGTGGTGGTACTGGTGCCACAACACTGTAAGTCCTCACAGATACTCTTGGTGGGCACAGAAACGGGCCCTGCTGTGAAATATTAGATCAAGAATTGTATTTACATGTCCCTGTTGAACAGGGGCTGAAAAATTGGGCCTTAGGCACTGGTGCTGGTGCCACAACACTGGAACCCCTCACAGATACTCTAGTTGGAGCGCAGGAACTAGCCCTGCTGCAAAGAATTGCATCAAAAATTGTAATTACACGCCCCTGCTAAACAGGGGCTGAAAAATTGGGCCTTAGGCACTGGTGCTGGTGCCACAACACTGCAACCCCTCACAAATACTCTAGTTGGAGCGCAGGAACTAGTCCAGCTGCAAAGAATTGCATGAAAAATTGCAATTACATGCCCCTGTTAAACAGGGGCTGAAAAATTGGGCCTTAGGCACTGGTGGTGGGACTGGCGGTGCCCAGAACCAAAAATGTTCTTACAAGCCATCATCATGATCATTGAGGAGGAAGTGGATAATTACTCAGTATAACAGGATAGTCACTCAGCATCAGCATAGGCAGTCTTTGAAGGGATCTGACATTTCAAAAAATGTATTCGGTTACATCAGCATCAGGTTCTTGATAGCTGGTGATGATCCAAGACTGATTCATATTTATGAAGGTCAGTCGATCGACCGAGTCGGTGGACAGATGCACCCTGTGATCGGTTACAAAGCCTCCAGCAGCACTGAATGTGCGTTCCGAAAGAACGCTGGATGTAGGACAGGCCAGTAGCTCAATTGCATACTGTGCAAGCTCTGGCCAGTGGTCCATCCTCAAGACTCAGCAACCCAGAGGATTTTTGGTGGGAAAGGTGTCCAAGTCAGATCTTGCCCCTAGGTATTCCTGCACCATGTAAAACAGACGCTGGCAATGGTTGCTGGAACCGATCATATCTTGGGGCTGCGGACTAAAAAATTGTCTGAACGCATCGGTCAGACGGCCACCTTCTCCACCGCTCCTTCTTTGACTTACCGAAGCCTCAGCAACACGTTGTCCATAAACAGGAGTTTGTAACCTCCCAGTCTCTGGGAACGCTTTGCACAGACCTTTCTGCAAGGCCTCCCGAAGATGTTTCATGCTCTGCTCCCTCTGTGATGGCAAGATAAGGTCCGCAACCTTACCCTTGTAATGTGGATCAAGGAGGGTTGCCAGCCAGTATTGTTCCTTCTCCTTGATACGACAAATATGAGGATCCTTCCTCAGGCTTTGCAGGATCAGGGAGGCCATGCAGCGTAGGTTTGCTGAGGCATTCAGTCCGGAGTCCTCTGGGTCACTAAGGACGACATGATCTGCAGCCACCTCCTCCCAGCCACGTACAAGTCCATGTGTTACTTGGGACTGTAAATGATCCCTTAAAGACTGCTGCTGATGCTGAGTGCCAGGCTCCACCTCTATACTGACACAATCCTCCTCCTCCTCTTCCTGTGTAATCGGCGGGCACGCAGGAACACTGTCTGGATAAAGGGGGCCTTGAGAGCTAAGGAAGCCCTCCTCTTCCTGCCTCTGTTCTGCCTCAAGTGCCCTGTCCATTATTCCACGCAGCGTGTGCTCCAACAGGTGGACAAGGGGGACAGTGTCACTGATGCATGCACTGTCACTGCTCACCATCCTTGTGGCCTCCTCAAATGGTGACAGGACAGTGCATGCATCCCTGATCATGGCCCACTGGCGTGGGGAAAAAAAAACAAGCTCCCCTGACCATGTCCTGGTGCACAGATAGTCAATGATGGCCCTCTGCTGCGTGTGCAGCTGCTGCAGCATGGCCAACGTTGAGTTCCACCTGGTGGGCATGTCACAGATTGGGCGGTTCTTGGGCAGGTTAAATTCCTTTTGGAGGTCTGCCAGCCGAGTACTGGCATTATATGACTGGCGGAAATGCACACAGACTTTCCTGGCCTGCCTCAGGACATCCTGTAAGCCCGGGTACCTGCCCAAGAACCGCTGCACCACCAAGTTAAGGACGTGAGCCAAACAGTGCACATGGGTTATTTGTCCCTGTCGGAGGGCGGAGAGGAGGTTGGTGCCATTGTCGCAAACCACCATTCTTGCCTTAAGTTGGTGTGGCGTCAACCACCTCTGAACCTGCCCCTGCAGAGCTGACAGAACCTCTGCCCCAGTGTGGCTCCTGTCCCCCAAGCACACCAGCTCAAGCACCGTATGGCATCTTTTGGCCTGCATACTTGAGTAGCCCCTTGAACGCCTACAGAGCACCGCTGGTTCCGAGGACAAAGCACAGGAAGAGGCCATGGAGGAAGAAGAGGAGCAGGGGGTGAAGGAGAGAGGTGTGTCACAATCATTAGTAGTGGCATTTTGGAGGCGTGGTGGCGGAACAACCTCCAACACTACTGCACCTTGTCCTGCATCCTTCCCAGCTGCCAGAAGAGACACCCAATGTGCCGTGAAACTTAGGTAACGTCCCTGTCCATGCCTGCTGGACCATGAGTCAGCGGTAATATGCACCTTACCGCTGATCCCCCTGTCCAGCGAGGCATGGACATTGCCTTCCACATGCCGGAAAAGAGCCGGAATCACCTTCCGTGAGAAAAAGCGGCGTTTGGGAACCGCACATTCCACAAACTTACGGAAGGGGGCAGAGTCTACCACCTGAAAAGGCAGCAGTTGAAATGCTAGCAATTTTGCCAAACTAGCATTCAACCGCTGGGCATGTGTATGGCTGGGAGCGAAATTCTTTCGGTGGTGCAGCAGCTGGGGCAGGGAAATTCGCCTAGTACAATCTGACGTCGGTGTACCGAAAGCAGATTGCCCACAAGTACTTGGCTGTGACACACCTAATTCTACACATTTATTCCTCTCAGTGCAGGTCTCAGAGAGGACTGAAGGTATAGTGGGGTTGGAGATCTCAGCTGATGTGGAGCAAGGAGAGGTCCTCTTTGTTCTTTGGTGTGGGTCTTTTAGATATGCTTGCCAATGAACTGCATGGCAGGTCAACATATGTCTGGTCAAGCATGTGGTGCCCAAGCAGGAGATGTTTTGGCCACGCGAGATAGGCTGGAGACATATGTTGCAAATAGCAGCGGAGCGATCTGATGCACTCGTCTCAAAAAAGGCCCACACCAAAGAACTTTTGGAATAACGCGCAAAGACAGCAGCGCCCTGCACATGTGGAGCTTTGCAGTGTGATGCAGTCAGTGTGCTGCCCTTAGGCTGGCCCCTGGAGGGCATCCTGCCTCGTTGGTGATGTGCCTCCTCCACCTCTTCTCTCCTATCAGGCACCCACATTGAGTCAGTGACCTCATCATCCCCTCCCTCCTGATCACTGGAGCAAACCTGGCAGTATGCTGCAGCAGGGGGAGCATGGCTGCCAGATTGCTGTCCTTCTTGGCACCCCCTCTGTCCGTGCTCACGTTACTGCCTTCATCTAGCTCAGTATCATCATCAGAGCCTTCTAAACGCTGGGCATCCTCCTGGAGCATGTACCCAACACTGTGGGCAAACAGTTTGAGGGACTCCTCAGGAGGACATGGTGGGGCTAGGGAAGGAGTCACTGATGCCATTGAGCCGAGGGAAGAGGCCGCGTTGACAGCTGCTTTTCCAGACAAAGTACCCCGAGCATGGGTGAGAGAGGATAAGGAGGATGAGGACGGCTTGGTCATCCACTCAACCAACTTTTCTCAACACGGCCAGCTGCCGAAAAAAAGGCCAAGCGTGTCCCACGGCCACGTGCTGATGAGGATGCACCGTCTCCACGACCAGCACTGTTGCCTCTAGAAACAGAGCCTGCTTGCCCTCTTTTATTGGCTTGTGACTGTCTGCCTCTCCTTGTTTGCCTTCCGGACATACTAACGGCCTGCAGTGAGATGTAGATGCACTAAGCTGGGATATATATATATATATATATATATATACATACTGATACCACAGCTAGCAAAATCAACTGCCTGCCTGTAGTATGAGAACACCACCAATCTTCTACAGGTAGCTTTAGATGAACACTGTGCAGAGGTCGCACTACACTAACTTGTAGCTTTAGCTGAACACTGTGCAGAGGTCGCACTACACTAACTTGTAGCTTTAGCTGAACACTGTGAGGAGGATGCACTACACTAACTTGTAGCTTTAGCTGAACACTGTGAGGAGGATGCACTACACTAACTTGCAACTTTAGCTGAACACTGTGCACTACACTAACTTGTAGCTTTAGCTGAACACTGTGAGGACGCACTACACTAACTTGTATCTTTAGCTGAACACTGTGAGGAGGACGCACTACACTAACTTGTAGCTTTGGCTTAACACTGTGCACTACACTAACTTGTAGCTTTAGCTGAACACTGTTCAGAGGACACACTACACTAACTTGTAGCTTTAGCTGAACACTGTGCAGAGGTTGCACTACACTAACTTGTAGCTTTAGCTGAACACTGTGAGGAGGACGCACTACACTAACTTGTAGCTTTAGCTGAATACTGTGCACTACACTAACTTGTAGCTTTTGCTGAATACTGTTCAGAGGATGCACTACACTAACTTGTAGCTTTAGCTGAACACTGTGCAGAGGTTGCACTACACTAACTTGTAGCTTTAGCTGAACACTGTGCAGAGGTCACACTACACTAACTTGTAGCTTTAGCTGAACACTGTTCAGAGGACGCACTACACTAACTTGTAGCTTTAGCTGAACACTGTGAGGAGGACGCATTACACTAACTTGCAATTTTAGCTGAACACTGTGCACTACACTAACTTGTAGCTTTAGCTGAACACTGTTCAGAGGACGCACTACACTAACTTGTAGCTTTAGCTGAACACTGTGCAGAGCTTGCACTACACTAACTTGTAGCTTTAGCTGAACACTGTGCAGAGGTTGCACTACACTAACTTGTAGCTTTAGCTGAACGCTGTTCAGAGGACGCACTACACTAACTTGTAGCTTTAGCTGAACACTGTGAGGAGGACGCACTACACTAACTTGTAGCTTTAGCTTCACACTGTGAGGAGGACGCACTACACTAACTTGTAGCTTTAGCTGAACATTGTGGGGAGGACGCACTACACTAACTTGTAGCTTTAGCTGAACACTGTGCAGAGGTCGCACTACACTAACTTGTAGCTTTAGCTGAACACTGTGCAGAGGTCACACCAAACTAACTTGTAGCTTTAGCTGAACACTGTGAGGAAGACGCACTACGCTAACTGTAAATAGTCTAGCTGCCTGACTGTGGTACTAATAGGATCAGAAGAACACCAGCAATTTTCTTCAGGTAGCTGTAAATACTGTAACAACACAAGCCTGCCTGTCAGTAGGAAGATAATAACAGGAACGGATCTAGCTAAACTGAATACAGTGTGTATATATATATATATATATTTATACAACACCTGGGATGCATATATATACACAATACACTGTAAGTGCAGCCAACTGACTGACTGTCCTGCCTAAACTATCTAACTTAAATCAAATGACACTGTCTCTCTGTCTCTCAACGCTTGAACACACTACACAGGGCCACCGTGCAGGCGACCTTATATAGTGTGGGGCATGTACTAAACCCCCTGAGCCATAATTGGCCAAAGCCACCCTGGCTTTGGCCAATTACAGCTCTGTCTACAGACGTCGCTGTGATTGGCCAAGAATGTGGGTCATAGTGCATGCTTGGCCAATCATCAGCCAGAAATGCACTGCGATGCTGCAGTGAATTATGGGCCGTGATGCGCCACACAAATTTGGCTGAACGGCCCACATCGTTCACAATTCGGCGAACGGGCGAACAGACGATGTTCGAGTCGAACATGGGTTCGACTCGAACACGAAGCTCATCCCTATTTATATGTATAACCCATACACTATTATCACTATGGCTGCTTTTTTGCTGTCTCTAGGCTTTGTTTGTATGCATTGGTATTTGCATGTCATTGCTGGTAGCTGGGGATGGTGTATAAAATCCTCCACGTTCGTCCTGGGTAAATAGGGGTTAAACTGCCATTTTGCTGTAGCACGAGTGGTCCTTCTGACACATGAGAGGGAAGCTGTCTGCCAATAGGTGTATCCTGTGCAGCGTTCCCTATACAGTACACCATTCTAAAGTATAGATTGACACTATAGAGTGTCCGTGGTCTACAACAAAATGGCTGCGGGCACTCTATACAGTATATGATAGACAAATCGGCCATCCAGTTAGAATTCCTCCTTATGAGGATATGATTACCCTGTATTGAGCACGTGTAGGGGAGGGGCCAGGACGGTACGATAGGCAGTCTATCTGCCTAGGAGGAAGCATACACCATTCCAAAGCCAGCCGCTATATTATTTCATGCCATATACAGAGTGGTGAACTGACGCATCTGGTACATGTGAGTACCCCGTTGGGGGATTGTTCTCATTTGTTTTAATAAAACATTTAAAGCGATATCACACTATCACGGCTTTTTATTTCCCATTATTCCTGAGATACTGTGTGGGAAACCCAGGATCTTGTTTCTATTATAGAACCCAAGGGTGGTTCACAGGCGTGTATTGACTGAGCGTAATTGCTAAGTCACAAGCTCCAAGGTGAGCATTTAATACCTAGAGGGTCACTGGAATAAGAGCACCAATGCATGATCTGCAACACCTGTCAATTATTTTTAGACGCATAGATTTATAAGCATGTCAGCAGTGCTACTACTGGATATGCATATGCACTTTTTTCAACAGGATTTTCACAGCATTGTTTTATAAAATTACTTGGTTTTTGCCCAATAGCACTTTTTGCTATTTAAAGTGGGACTAGTGTTATTCCCTATATACCACTGGACACTTATATCTGTGTTACAAAGCACGTGGATGCACATGAGCACTTTAATATTAATGTTTTAATTGACATATTTATTGTTTTTATTTTATTTTTATTTTGTCATATCACATCTATGTCACATATGTCACTTACATCACATTAACACTACACGTGTTTGTTTTAATCTTCAGCACGCATTTATTGTGTAAAATTCTAAAGCGCAGCGTATTATTTACTATTTTTGTCTATATGCACAAGCTTATTAGACGTGTGTAACGCTTGCAGCTGGTTAGTGATATTAGGCTTTGGGTTGATTGAGGCTCGCAGGAATTTTATTACTTTCCACGGTCACAAACGTTGAAGGAAATTCCGAACGTCAAGAACGCGGTGACGTACAACACGTACAACGAGCTGAGAAAAATGAAGTTCAATAGCCAGTGCGGCTCTTCTGCTTGATTCTGAGCATGCGTGGACTTTTGTGCGTCGGAATTGTGTACACACACTCGGAATTTCCAACAACAAGCTCACATCCAACATTTGTTGTCAGAAAATCCTATCGTTTGTACTGCCATAACTGTTTAATAGCACTAAACAGAGCCCTGTTCTATCTCTCTCCAGACCAATATCACACTAATGCCCCCTACACACGGTCGGATTTTCCGATGGAAAATGTCCGACCGGAGCGTGTTGTCGGAAATTCCGACTGTGTGTGGGCTCCATCGGACATTTTCCATCGGATTTTCCGACACACAAAGTTTGAGAGCAGGATATAAAATTTTCCGACAACAAAATCCGTTGTCGGAAATTCCGATCGTGTGTACACAAATCCGACGCACAAAGTGCCACGCATGCTCAGAATAAATAAAGAGATGAAAGCTATTGGTCACTGCCCCGTTTATAGTAACGACGTACATGTTTTACGTCACCGCGTTCAGAACGATTGGATTTTCCGACAACTTTGTGTGACCGTGTGTATGCAAGACAAGTTTGAGCCAACATATGTCAGAAAAAATCCATGGATTTTGTTGTCGGAATGTCCGAACAAAGTCCGACCGTGTGTACGGGGCATTAGAATGGCCCCTATTGAAAGAATACTTTTATAGTGTGGGGTGGGACTAACAGCAATGAGCCATGATTTAATAGAGTCATCATGACAGCATCCAATCATGGCTCTGACAGTGCTCTGTGCCCTGATTGGGCAAAGCTTTCATTGCTTCAGCCATTCAGGGCTTTCAATGCACTGTGCAGCGGCGCAGTGCATTGTGGTCTTTTGGCGGGCTGAACAAACGGTCAAACGCCCTGATAATTTATTTGTTCAGTGAATGTGTGAACAGCCAATGTTTGGCCCAAACTTATACTCGGGCCGAACCGTTTGCCCATCCCTAGTAGAAATCCACCATGATTCCTCATTCTAACAGTAATAAAACTATACATGAATTCTCCATGGCTTATTAACTCACAGGCCAGAATCAATAGACCGAAGACAGAAAGCCTGTTTTTATAACAAACTTTCACAGTATAATAAGTCCTGTGCACAAACGTAAGCAGTTTTTCAAGAGTACCTTAACACGTTTCACACAAATATGTGTAATTGTCCCTCTTATCAATCAACATTACAATGGGAACTAATTATCGTGTTAGGTTTATTTGTAGTAAAAACCTAGCCCCCTAACCTAAACTAACCAACTACCCCCCCGACCCACACACTCACCTGCTTACTTACCTTAGCTTCCATGGCACCAATCTTATCCTAGGGCAGTGTTTCTCAAACTTTATTGAGTTTAGTTTTGTATCTCCATCATACCATTTCAGTATCTGAAAAACATATATTTCTGGTATCTAGATGCTTTCCCTAATGTCCATTATAACACATGCAGTTTCCCCAAGCTCCATACATTATCTACCATAGCTAACTGACACAAGTAAGCATGTTTTTCCACAATACTTTTCTTCTTCTCAGATAGAATGGATGGTCACCAGCTAGTGCAACTGTAGTGAATCAATGGTTTACTCTCAATCCTTGTGAGGATGGGGAGATTGAACCGGTGCTGCTGGAGATGGGTACAGTGCTGAATATACACAGGACTCAGGTAAGATTGAACTTATGGAGGTGGGAGAGGGAGAAGGGGGTGATACATCTACTGGGACAATTTTTACCTTAATTTAGGGAATGTATTAATGTTAAAAATGTGTTGCTTTTGCAAGCACTTTAAGGCAGTCCATTCATTTTTGTCTCAACACACTAGAAAAGGTCACTTGTACTATTTCTGATATTGCAGCACAATGCAATGCTCACAGTATTCCTATCTGGGCAGTGTTGAGTGCTATATTGCATGTGCAGTTTTTTTTTGTTTTTGTTTTTTATTTACATGTATACTATACATGCATTGGAGGGGCTTTCATATTAAATAGCAAAGCATACATAAACCCACATTTTGAGGCCTTTGACCGACTTGGGTGGCCCTTCCTGTTCGCCACATTACAACACGCAGGATTTCGGGGACCATTCCTGAGAGCTATAAAGCACCTCTATACCAATCCTTCTTCACAGGTCAGGACTCCCTATGCCATTTCCCCCGCTTTCTCGATAACAAACGGCACTCGCCAGGGATGTCCACTCTCACCCCTATTATTCGCATTATGTGTCGAACCCTTGGCGGCCTCTATTCGAGGTAACCGGGACATCCGAGGAATCTCTGTCAGGGGTCGGGAGTTCAAGATCTCATTATTTGCGGACGATGTGATCCTCACCCTGACCCAACCCAGAATCTCCCTGCCAAATTTACATGCAGAACTGGACAAATATGGAGCCCTATCAGGCTATAAAACTAATACCTCTAAATCAGAAGCCCTCCCAATCAACATCTCGGATACGGAAACAACACACCTGAAGGCAAATTTCACATATCACTGGAAAACCACTTCCTTGAAATACCTAGGGGTACATATCACCACAAAATTCAACACTTTATACCAGGAAAACTTTCCTCCCATATACCGCTCTATCAGAGCCTTGCTTACATCTTGGAAAAAACACCACATCTCCCTGTTGGGTCGGATCGCGTTGATTAAGATGACAATGCTTCCGAAATTACTCTACCTTTTCCAAACACTACCCATCCCTGTCCCCCGCAGTCACCTGAGTAAACTGCAATCTGATCTATTTAAATTCACCTGGAACTACAAAAAACACAGAATTCCTCAATCGGTAATGATGGCAGCGCGCTCAGATGGAGGTCTCGCATTCCCCAACCTCATTAAATATTACCAAGCCACCCAACTACATGCCATAGCCTCATGGTTCACTCAAGGGTCCTATAATAGGTGGACAAAGATTGAAAAAATATGGTTAGCCCCAACCCACCCAAATAGTCTATTATGGAACACGAGGGCGGAGGTCCCCCTGAGCGCTTACTGGGAACCATGTCCCACCTCCGTCAATTGTGGAACAAATTATCCCACTTACATGAGTTGTCCTCAGAAAAATCGGTATTAACGTCTTTTATCTGCAACCCCAAAATCCCAGACAGTCTCACTCACCAGATGTCCCATTCATGGTCGTCACGGAACCTTTTCCACTACGGACACATAGTAGACCCTAGAACCCGCAGGCTACTACCCTACTCTGATCTTCAGACCAAATATGACCTTCCGCACCAAGCCTTCTACAGTTACCTGCAAATACGCCACTATGCCCTGTCCATATCGTCTGATCTACAGTTCTCCCTTCCAACGCCTTATGAAAACCTAATTCTGGGGGGCACAGCCCAGAAGGGCCTAATCTCTGACATTTACAAAATAATAAATGCCCACCCAATAGAAACCAAAGGTAAACATGCTTACATGATCAAATGGGAAAAAGCCCTCGGCGGGGAACTTCCCATGGAACAATGGCAGACGATATGGACCCAGGCGGCAAGAAGCTCCCTTTGTACCCTATACAAGGAAAATACTTATAAAATCCTCTTGTACTGGTATATGACCCCGGATACCCTCCACGCCATATACCCCTCCAGCTCCGATCTCTTCTGGCGCTGTCAAAAAGAAAGAGGAACACTCCTCCATATATATTGGAGCTGCCCATTGATAGCTCCTTACTGGGCTGTGGTCCATCAGTTGTTGACCGGTCTTTTAGAAGTACAGATCCCCATGATCCCCAAGTCCTTTCTTCTAGGAGTCTTACAACTTAAGATCCCTACTCCATATAAAAAATTAATGCGCCACATTCTCACGGCAGCACGCTGTCTAATTGCCCTACAATGGAAAAAAACTTCTCCCCCCACTCCTGAAGCCCTATACGCTAGGATCAAAGATGTGGAGTTGATGGAGAAGATGACGGTCAGAATACAGGATAGGCTGGAAGCGCATAATAAAGTTTGGGAGCTGTGGCATCTTCGAGAGGATCCACCATGAACAAGTAAACAAGTTACTATAACAACCGCCCCCCCCCCTCTTTCTCTTCCTTCATCCTCTTCTCCCTCTTCTTTCTTTCTCTATGCCTTGAAAGTATGAACGACCTGTACAGTTTTGAACAGTGTTATGGGGAAGGATGTAGGGAACTGTTATATACATGTCTTTTATTACATGCTCCCCTTCTCTCCTTCTTCCTTCCCTCTTTTATTTTGTCGTTCTCTACATATTATGTATTCTTGTAATACAAATACTACAATAAAATGTTATTTGGGAAAAAAAAAAACCCACATTTTGAGGTATTGTTTAATAAAGGATTCATGAATCTTCACAAAATAAACTGTGTACAAATTCACTTCACTTATCCAATCAGGTGAGAATATATAGATATAGATATATAGATATATATATATTTTTTTTTGTTAGCAATTCATCCCAGAAATCTTAAAACATATGCCACACATAAATGGTAACTCATGTTTGCATAGTAAAGTTAAATTGTGTACAAATAACTGTGACCCCCTTTTAAACTTGTTACTGGCCCATAATGTTAATCCATTATCAAAGTACAACACAGCATCCCAGCAATTGTTTTCAATGTTGTTTGGCAAAGGTTTAGGAGATTGGATTTTTTCTTTCTTTACATTTTTGGAAGCTGTATAAGGTTTTTATCAATGCAATTTTCAAGTGATTTGTAAGAGCCTAAGGGGATTGGCAAACATGCAGTGGGCCATGCCAGCTGTCATGCCCTAGGCCATGCCAGAAAACAAGCCGCTAGCCTGAAATACTACTTTTTCAGAAAGATGTAACAATGAATGTGAAAAAAATAGGTGTATTTTTTTACAGGTTAAAACCTTGTAATGTAGTTTCCAAGAAATGTGTGAATATTTCCATATGCTGTTAAAAAAGCTAGGCTGCACCTATCAATACATCAATTAGAGTTGGTTATTATAAAATATATGAGGTTGCTTAAGCTTAACAGAGTAAATACTACACTTTATACCCCTTGGACATGAGGCTGTCAGAGGCTCAGCTCTGCTGCCTGCAGCCTGTTAAACATTTGCATTTAAACAATGTCTTCTGTATTCTGGCCATTTGTCCCTGAAAGCACAGGACCCTAAATGTGAGAGTACAGCATCCAGCACTGTCCAGCCTACCATAGACTTTGACAGGCTGCAGGCAGAAGGACTGGACACTACACCTGTACCTCTCGGGCACACTTAAATGCTGTAAGAAACACATGACAGCTACATGGCCCCATGTGCAAGGGGCTCTAACAACTTGTAAAACATGTATTCAAACACATAAACAGTAGCTGTCAACCCTCTTCAGTCTATCATGAATGCTGCTGCCAGACTTATCCACCTTACCAACCGCTCAGTGTCTGCCAACCCTCTACTCCAATCCCTACACTGGCTCCCAATCACCCAGCGAATTAAATTCAAAATACTAACTACAACATACAAAGCCATACACAACTCTGCCCCGAGCTACATCACTAATCTTGTCTCCAAATATCACCCAAATCAACATCTCCGCTCTTCTCAAGACCTCCTGCTTTCAAGCTCTCTCATCTCCTCCTCCCATGCTCGTCTCCAGGATTTCTCCAGAGCCTCTCTCATCCTCTGAAACTCGTTACCTCGATCTATCCGGCTATCCCCTACTCTTGCTACCTTCAGGCGATCCCTGAAAACTCATCTCTTCAAGAAAGCCTATCACGTCTCCAACTAATCTCCTACCACTTCCACCAGCTCATTCCCCACAGTTACAACCTTTTGTACCACCTGCCCCACCCTATTAGATTGTAAGCTCTTCTGAACAGGGCCCTCTTAATCCTCTTATATTTTATTGTATTATAACTGTATTGTCTCCCTTTTATATTGTAAAGCGCTGCGTAAACTGTTGGTGCTATATAAATCCTGTATAATAATAATAATAATAACATCACTTTTTAGCAGGTCATGCACTTGAATTTTGTGATAACTTTATAACCTTTCTCAGATTTAGATTAAAATAGTTTCTAGGTTTCATAGGACCACATTGGGTTGAAAAAGATTTGAAACACCTCAAAGTCACCCTAATGCACATGACAACTTTCTGGCAATTTGAACCACTTTGGATCGAACTGAAACTGAGTGATCAAATGCTGAAATTAGTAGTTTCGATTGACTTGAAGGATAAAGGATCAATACGGAGAAGAAACATGGCTGAAAAATCTGACAATTTTAGCATTTTAATAATTTTTTATGTTTTTTATAAAGACATGGATGAGCAAGTTTGGGGTGGAGGAACTTGACTGGCCTGCACAGAGTCCTGAACTCAACCCGATAGAACACCTTTGGAATTAATTAGAGAGGAGACTGCGAGCCAGGCCTTCTCGTCCAACATCAGTGCCTGACCTCACAAATGCGCTTTTCTCTTTCCTCTCCAGACTTCCCTTCAGAAACTGCAGACATGATAAAAGACAAGAGATGGTCAGAGATTGCAGACATGGTACAAGAGATGGTCAGAGGCTGCAGACAGAATACAGGAGGTGGTCAGAGGAGACAGGATACAGGAGATGGTCAGAGGATGCAGACAGGATACAGGAGATGGTCAGAGGATGCGGACAGGATATAGGAGATGATCAGCGGATGCGAACAGGATACAGGAGGCAGTCAGAGGCTGCGGACAGGATACAGGAGATGGTAAGAGGCTGCGGACAGCATACAGGAGATTGTTTTAGGCTGCAGACAGGATACAGGAGATGGTTAGAGGCTGCAGACAGGATACAGGAGGTGGTCAGTGGCTGAGGACAGGATACAGTAGGTGGTCAGAGGCTGCAGACAGGATACAGGCGATGGTTAGAGGCTGCGGACAGGATAAGGGAGGCGGTCAGAGGCTGCGGACAGAATAAAAGAGGTGATCAGAGGCTGCAGACAGGACACAGGAGGTGGTCAGAGGCTGCGGACAGGATATAGGAGAGGGTTAGAAGCTGCGGACAGGATACAGGAGATGGTCATGCAGACAGGATACAGGAGATGGTTATAGGCTGTAGACAGGATACAGGAGATGGTCATGCGGACAGGATACATGAGATGGTTAGAGGCTGCAAACAGGATACAGGAGATGGTTAGAGGCTACGGACAGGATACAGGAGATGGTTAGAGGTTGCGGACAGAATAAAGGAGATGGTTAGAGGCTGAGGATGGGATACAGGAGATAGCAGAGAGACAGCAGACACAGATTGTATACAATGATTTTGTACAATCTCACCACTGCCATTTTCATCTGAAAAATGCTGCCGGTGCTTGTCTGTGGCGGCCAGTCAAGCAATGGATGGATGTTGGAGGCCAGGGGTCCAGTGGTGAGACTCAGTTCAAGTTGGCTTCTATGCATGCACAGCTGCATGCCACTCACTCACCAGGGGGCTGCAGCCAGGGCAGGGTGTGCTCAGTGCTGGCCAATGGCACTGATCAGGGCCTTATGTGTCCATACAGGGGATCGACCCGGCTAGCTCCGCGCGGTCCATCTCTCCCAGTGCTGCTGGTGCCACCGCCAGTCCTCCGGCTCCATTGCACTGTGACACTGTCCATTCCAAGCCCGAGGCTCCTCCATCAGCCTGCTCAGCTCCTGGCATTTTAGGCCGGTGGTGGCTTGTGGCATGACATCATCAGTGTCGTGAGCCAGGTGGCGCAGGCTCAGGATCGGATTGTCACGGGTATTTCCAGAGCTGGGCATGCGCAGTTCTCACCCAAGCCATTTTTACTGCAACTGTACAGCTCCTATGGGAATTTATGGGCACCAGAAAAAGTGACCTGTTTTTACGGGCAGCCAATGAATCTACACCAGACAGGGATGCCCCCTATCATCTTTGATTTTTGTATTAGTCTTAGAGCCCCTTTTATGCAGAATCAGGGCTAATCTGGATATCAGAGGCCTTCAGGGTGGAGTCACACATCATAAGGTGGCGGCTAATGCTGACGACCTGCTCTTCTTTATTACAAACTCAGACATAACCATTCCCAATCTTCTTCAAGAGTTACAACACTATGCAAAACTATCTAACTATAAAATCAATGTGCATAAGTCAGAGGCTCTAAATATTAATTGGACCCCTGCAGCTCTTCATTGAATTCAGGCTAATTTTCCCTGTTCTTGGGCCCAGAAGAAAAATAAACATTTGGGCATATACCTTACACCATCTTTATCAGAGAATTTTCTTCCATGGCTAACATCAACCAGGATAGATCTGAAATGCTGGCACAAGCAAAGGTTTTCCTGGTTCGGACGTAACAGCATTATGAAAATGGCAGTTCTACCAAGACTTTTATACCTTTTACAAACCCTCCCAGTGGCCATTGACTGCTCTTTCCTTTGTGCAACTAAAGCAGGATTTCTGAACTTTTTATGGGGCCAGAAAACCAAGCGTATTTCATACCGGCTTCTTGCTCTGCCCAAGGGAATTGGCTTCCCGGATCAATTTAAAAATTACTATGCAATCCATATGTCCTGCACATTAGATTGGATCAAACATAAGTCAGAAAAAGGATGGGTAGGCCTGGAACAAGACTTGTCACCACTTCCTCTGTAGACGCTTTCATGACAGTCTAAACCTCTCCCGCTAGAGGTGAAACAGCATCCTACAATAGGTACTACAGTGGCAGTATTGGCCAAATCCTATAATTGGTGCTTAAGAGTTTATTCCAGGCTTGGAGAATATAAGATTCAAATACTTTTGACAAATCAATTCCAAGTTCAACATGTATATGTTACATTTTGTAGGAATCAATGTATACTGGAATCATCTACCTATTGGACAAGGACTAGACACCCATCTTTTATGGTTAAAAGAGTGTTGTTTGATTCCATAAATCTATGTCAATCTCAATATAGTTGTTTAACCACTTAACGACCGGCCACTGTATATATACGTCATAACTTTAAAGATGGATATCTCGGTAACGGCGGCAGCTGCTGCCACAACCGAGGTATCCATCTTTAGGGCCGGCGGTTCTGTACACGATAATGGTGGTCTCTGCAGCGGGTTCACCGTGAGATCACCGTTATCGGCGGCGGGAGAGGTGCCACCCCCCTCCCGCCGCCCTCCCGCGCCCTCCGCCGCTTACCAGAGCCGTCGGTAGCGCCAGAGGCGATCGGGACCTGTCAGTGCTTCGGTATGGAGATGAGTGAGGCTAAGATGGCCTCATCTCCATACCATAGGACGGCCGGAGCGACGTCATTATGTCAGCTCCGCCCACTTCTCTTGAAGGCACATTTTTTTGTGTCATTTTTTATAAACAACTTTTTTTTCTTTTTTTTTTGCATTAAAATCTAAATATGAGATCTGAGGACTTTTTGACCCCAAATCTCATATTTAAGAGGACCTGTCATGCTTTTTTCTATTACAAGGGATGTTTACATTCCTTGTAATAGGAATAAAAGTGATCCAATTTTTTTTTTTTTAAAAACAGTAAAAAAATAAATAAAATAAAGTAAAATAAATAATAAAAAAAAAAAAAAATTTTAAAGCGCCCTGTCCCGACGAGCTCGCGCACAGAAGTGAACGCATACGTGAGTAGCGCCCGCATATGAAAACGGTGGTCAAACCACACATGTGAGGTGTCGCCGCGACCGGTAGAGTGATAATTCTAGCCCTAGACCTCCTCTGTAACGCAAAACATGCAATCTGTAGAATTTTTTAAACATCGCCTATGGAGATTTTTAAGGGTAAAAGTTTGACGCCATTCCAGGAGCGGGCGCAATTTTGAAGCGTGACATGTTGGGTATCAATTTACTTGGCGTAACATTATATTTCACAATATGAAAAAAAATTGGGCTAACTTTACTGTTGTCTTATTTTTTTATTCAAAAAAGTTAATTTTTTCCAAAAAAAGTGCGCTTATAAGACCGCTGTGCAAATACGATGCAAAAAAAAAGTATTACAATGACCGCCATTTTATTCTCTAGGGTGTTAGAAAAAAAACCAATATATAATGTTTGGGGGTTCTAAGTAATTTTCTAGCAAAAAAAACTGTTTTAAACATGTAAACACCTAAAATCCAAATCGAGGCTGGTCCTTAAGTGGCTATCAATTCTTGTAGCCAGCAAAGTACACGAGATGGGGACAGCGTACAACCGGACATGAAGGCAAGCGATCACCACATTATCTTAACATGAAACATATTAAAATACATTTCATTATAATACTAGACAACATATTCTGATTACACCTTTACCATGATCACAGATGGGCGGGTGAGAATAAGGGCAGTTACCTCCCATATTTGGAACCAACCAATCACGAGATTGTAAACATGAGGAGAGGGAGGTAACCATCAAATAATTACATTGCACCATACAAAAAGAGATGCACACATGATTGAGGGGACTGAGGACTACAGATCCACACGCTGACCTGCACTCTCTGGACAAACACAAGCTTGGTAATAAGTGACCACTCCTCATCTCGTTGGACGTTGCTGTTAGGACGAATCGAATATACATCCTTTCCCTTTAAACAGTGGTGAGATATTGACCATATAAATATTGATCAACTTTTTCTTCCCAAAATTATGGGAATAATATTTTACTGTTTATATTTTAATATTATCAAGTACTGTATGAAGGGTAGTTTAGTATTTAATAATTGTTCCACATTATTTGTCTTGCTGTGTATTGAAGCCGTGTCTGGGAGAAATTAACCAGCCGCTTGACATATAGCAGAATGACGGCGGCAAAGTGGTTGTGATATCCTGACTGGACGTCATATGACGTGCTCAAGATAACACAGCCGGCACGTGCCGCGGTGATCGGAGGTTCTGTGTGTCAGTCTGACATACCGCAACTCCAATCGTGGTATGAAGCCTCTGACTGAGGCTTCTTACCACGTGATCAGCTGTGACCAATCACAGCTGATCATCGCATGAACCAGGAAGTGATGGTAAAGGGCTTTCCTTGGTTCACACTGCGGCTCTCCCTGTCAGAGGGCCTGATTGATTATCAGCACAGCCCCCATAAAAAGGTTCCCATAAGCTGGCAATCAGAGCCCAAAACCTGCCAGCCTGTCCCCATAATAAACGCCTGTCAGTGCCCATAACAGTGCCGATCCGTGCCCACAACAGTGTCAATCAGTGCACGAAAAAGTGCCAATCAGTGTCCCATCAGTAATGCCTGTCAGTGCCCCATCGAAGTGCCAATCAGTGCTACTCAGTAATACCTGTCAGTAGCTTCTCATCAGTGGCCTATCGGTGCTGCCTATCAGTGCCCATCAGTTTTTTTTTTTTAAATGTCGGTCTTTTTTTTTGTTTAAAAAACCTGAAGAGGTGATCAAATACTACCAAAAGAAAGCTCTATTTGTGGGGAGAAAATTATAAAAATGTAGTTTGGGTACAGTGTTGCATGACCGCACAATTGTCATTCAAAGTGCAACAGTGCTAAAAGCTAAAAAATTGTCCTGGGCAGGAAGGGGGGAAAGTGCCTGGTATGAAAGGGGTTAAGATCAACCTGTATTGCAACCAATTTTCCATTGTGGCCCCAGGGAAATTATTTATTGCCCAATCCAATCTGGTAGCCCTGTTAAATTAAGACTTCTTTCAAATTTAAAATTAATATCTATCTACTGGCTCCTCAAGACATATTTACAGCCTTCCATCCGGCCAGAGAAAGTCAGAAAATTGTCTTCCAAGTGGCAAAAGATATTATACTTTTGAATTTAAGGCGCGGTTAAGCACACCCTTTTTAACATAGTTGATTGGGGTTACCTTCACCTTGCTTCCCTCTGTTTCACCGGCACCGGGTCTAGGGTTCCGTTGAGTTTACTGCTGGACGACACACGCACCAACACTGGAGTACGTTTTCAATGCTTTATTAAACAGTCAAACTTTAGGAAGTAGCAGGAAAGAGACGGAAAAGGAAACTTTCAGGAGAAACTCAAATATCTTCTTCTAATATCTTAGCGACAAATGTCCCGGTAGATTTCACATAAATATGTGGAATGCATTCCCCTCATGGGAAACACTCCTTGCTCGTCTGGATAGGCCTCTCTCACCGGTCTAGCAGCCAGTACGCAGCACGAATTTAAAGTCTCTGCCACAGACTTACTTGGGGGGGTAAATCTACACGATCCTCTGCCACAGGATGTATCAGATCTTCTGCAGTGAACAGTCAGTCACAGTGCCTGAACCTTTAAGCCAAACCGGCGACACTATGCTGTATAATTACTGCTTTTGGATACGTCCTGCAACCAAGTCACCAGGCCCCTCTATAGACCTGCACGCTGCGTGATCTCTCCAAGAAGGGTCCTCCCCTGGGATCTCCTCGGCTGTCCATACTTCCCCCACTACAATAGACGTTGTCCCCAATGTCTGTCCTTAACGCAGTAACAGTAACTCTCAAGCCTGAAAGTAGCATTTGAGTTTCTCATAACTTTAGATAGGCAAGGAGAAAGAAAAAAAGGACAGTTTAAAGACATTATAATACTTATATCTATAAAACATTA
The DNA here is from genome assembly GCA_037952925.1 of Lithobates clamitans. Lineage (NCBI taxonomy): Eukaryota > Metazoa > Chordata > Amphibia > Anura > Ranidae > Lithobates > Lithobates clamitans. The sequence continues at coordinate 12,018,635 of JBBGZY010000429.1, forward strand.
TGTTCACAGCCGCGAACAAAACCACAATATACATTTTTTTCTTACTAACTAGCTGAAAAGCCTCCCAGCTCTGCATATGATCCGATGATCCCTGAAAAAGAAACATATTTAAACACACATATATACACTACACAGCACCAGGAGCAAAGCCTCATTTAAAATGAGACTCTCTTCCTATGATCCATACCAAAATATATATATATAATCTTTAGGAGTCCATCCCTGCATAAGAACTTTTCTTATAAATGAAATCCACAGAACAGGATCCGCAAATCTTGACCACGCAGATCTCTTTGCCCTGTCGCTATCTAACTAGCTAACTTCAAGGTATTAGTGTCCACAATTACCAGTAGAACCGAGGATCTGGTAGAGTCGCATATTTTCCTTCTTTATCTACAGTGGTGATAAAATACACAGCATTATCCTTTCCCGGTCTGCAGATCACCATTTTATCAGCATAGATATGCCGACCATAGTTCCAATGAACAAAGCATCCGTTAAAACGTTCATCCAGTCTTTCTAAAGGGCTTAGGCACAGATAAGTAGTCCCAAATAGCATCATTGTACCAAAGTTCCCGATTAGCTTCAATCTCCCGCATGACATCCTGGGGCACATAGGGAAATTCTAATCCATACTCTGCGGCCACACACTTGTTTAACATCCTTTGCAAGCGAGCAAGTTTTGGCAAAGATCTGTCTTTTCCCATACCAGGCGGTACACAGGAGTCTAATGACTTTTTCACCATAGACCCAGCCGATGTCTGTAGCGAATCAATAACTTTTGACAAAGTCCCAGCAATAGCACTGTGCGTCTCCACACAGGGCGACGTCTTCCCAGAACTCATGGCAGTCCATTCAGGAAGGGTCATTGTGGAGGCAACATCTTCGCCTTGTGACCACAATAGCTCTTGCGACATGGTTTCGAACAAGTCATCATCCCCGGAAAGATCCGACATGGATTCTATTTCCGAGTCTCTCAATTCTTCTGCTGGCAAATACTTATTTACAGCCCCCAACAATGGCTTACCCGTTCCAGACGTAGACCCTGATAGCTCCGGCTCAGGTAACCTCTGGGGTAGGCCTCGACCATGGCCGCGAGAAGCTTTCACATAGCCCACCTTCTTCTGAGTAGGTACTACAGGAACAGGTGTAGTGGACTCAGGAATCACAGTAATGTCTCCTGATGAGACAAAAGCAGCAGTGTCTCTCTCCGAAACATTGTCGGCAGCAACAGGCGAAGTGATAGCCCGTCGCTCTTTTTCTGTAGTGGTAGCAGCTTCCACTGTAGCGATACCTGTCACCCAATCCATCCGATAGGCACGGGGTGGCATAGTAGGTGGCTCCACTGCAAACAAATACTCTCCACACTGCGGACATCGGCTGAATGGACGATGATGCACGGTCAATCCTCCACATAGATGGCAGGTCATGCCCAGTCCCTCAACATCACCCAAGGTATACAGGACAAACTTCCCCTGCGGTTTCATTCAAACTCCAGCATCCGTGAGCAGAGTTCCAGATTGCACAGTATTCATCACGGTGCTTGCCGGGAACACTCTGGGTCCCAAAACCGATTGCAATGCCGGAAAAGACACGGCCACACTCTGATCTTTTCAGCACAATCATGAGGCTTCTCTTCTCCTCTGGCGCCAAGCACACTACACGCATCTCACGCGGTAGCAAGTAGGGTAACTCCTCCCACTTGTTCTTTCAGTCACGTAGCTCACGGGCCTCTTCTGGCGCCCAGCATCTACACACCAAAAACAAAGTCCTGCAGTTTAACCTTTCCTCTTCCTGAAAAGATTTTTTTAAAGTCCAGCTCTCTCTGTAAACTCCCGGTAAAACACTCCACTGGGTTGCAATAATTGTCAGTCAACAAATCCCGGACGACACCCCCACATGTAGCACTTACTCTCGGTGGAGCTGCTGGTTTAAGCGGGTCTGTTACCTTCACTTTGCTTTCCTCTGTTTCACCGCCAGCGGGTCTAGGGTTCCGTTGAGTTTACTGCTGGACGACACACGCACCAACACTGGAGTACGTTTTCAATGCTTTATTAAACAGTCAAACTTTAGGAAATTGCAGGAAAGAGACGGAAAAGGAAACTTTCAGGAGAAACTCAAATATCTTCTTCTAATATCTTAGCAACAAATGTCCTGGTAGATTTCAGATAATTATGTGGAATGCAGTCCCCTCATGGGACACACTCCTTGCTCGTCTGGATAGGCCTCTCTCACCGGTCTAGCAGCCAGTAAGCAGCACAAATTTAAAGTCTCTGCCACAGACTTACTTGGGGGGGTAAATTTGCATGATCCTCTGCCATAGGATGTATCAGATCTTCTGCAGTGAACAGTCAGTCACAGTGCCTGAACCTTTAAGCCGAACCGGAGACACTATGCTGTATAATCACTTCTTTTGGATACGTCCTGCAACCAAGTCACCAGGCCCCTCTATAGACCAGCACGCTGCGTGATCTCTCCAAGATGGGTCCTCCCCTGGGGATCTCCTCGGCTGTCCAGCTTCGTCACACAGGACCGACAGCTCAGGACCATTCCTCGGCCATGGTGGTAGGCTCCAGACAAGCCTCTGGGCCCACCCCTGCGCCGCAGCACCGTGGGCCTCCCGATCGGAGGACCACGAGGTAGCTCCTTAACGCATACCTGTCGGCCAGGAGGGCCAGCAGGTGGCTGTAAAACGACCTAAAACATGGCGTCTGTCCCATAAATACCCCCTTCCCAGAATGAAACTCGGAGGACTACCTCCACCGAGCTTGTTTCCGAGACAGAGGAGCATCTATACACTTCAACACGTTGCCCTTCCAACACTGACTAGTGGTAAGAGCGACACCCACCAGTCAGCACGGAAGCACACACAACGTTAGCCAAGCTGGAACAGAGGCGAACTTTTAACCTTCCTAACACCCAATTTACTAAATTTACCTAATCTGCGGTAGAATGTAAATCTACCAGCGCTACACGAGTATTAAGGAAAATAGTTTTATTGTTGCGTTGATGTCTTTGGTAATGTGTATAAATTATTAATCACCAGAAATTCCTGGTTTTGTAAGAAGTTGTATAATTATACTTGTATATTAATAAAATGTATTTACTTATTTTCGTCAAAACACTTAATTTATTTATTTAAAATTCCCCATACTTATTATCATTAAAATTACATACCACACTCACAACATAAAATTGGCAAGCACTGCTAAGACATCTTGTAAGAGGGAATCTTGCAACATTACAAATCATACTGGTGATTGTATTTTCATATACGTTGTGAAGGATATCTGTTGTATAGTAACATGGCAGGAAGTGATAACGAATCCAATTCATCTAGAAGCAGCCGGGATGGTAATACCGTCGCAGCTGTAGCTACCTCAAACCCGAAAAAGGCTACTGAACCTTAGGAAAACTTGACTATGGTATAACCAAATACATAAATAAGAGATTAGACCTAGGAGGCAATTTAGAAAAGTTTATCAAAGAGGAGAAAGAACAGGCCCGAGGTTGAGTGATCATTTTTTTATTGAAGGTGGCTGGGTTTACCAACTGATTATGGCTATTTCTAGCGCAAAAGACACAAACAGTCGAGACTGTCTCATTCTGGAGTCTTGGCCAATCTTGTGGTTTTATTGTAAAGAAGTTGCCAAAAAAACGTCAGCCTTAAAGAAAGAATTGCGGGAAACCTGCACCACCTTAAATAACAAAAAAGAAGATAGAATCTCTGTCAATCGAGCTCCAACAGGCAAAAAGTAGACTCAGACAATCTAGAGAAGATCAGGAAGATTTAGTGGGCCAGATCCAAAATGCTCAGGCCTTATATGAAGAGTCCCGTCACCTACTGAAAAAACTACAAGAGAATTATCAAAAATGTAAACAGGAAATAGAACATTACAAACAAGAGAGAAAAGGCCCTATTGAAGTAAACTCTGCTGCTGGAGATAAAGAGATTAAGGCAGACATTTAGAGACTCAAATCAGAGCAGAGAGCAATGGAGGAATGGATAGGTTCGCACCAGAACATACCGAACAGGCCAAAGATTTGGCAGAACACACGAACACCGTTAAAGTCTATGAGACACGAACATGAATAATCAAAAGTGCTCATTTTAAAGGCTTATATGCAAGTTATTGTCATAAAAAGTGTTTGGGGACCTGGGTCCTGCCCCAGGGGACATGTTAAAAATGGCCATTTTTTCGGGAGCAGTGATTTTTTTAATGCTTAAAGTGAAACAATAAAAATAAAATATTCCTTTAAATATCGTGCCTGGGGGGTGTCTATAGTATACCTGTAAAGTGGCACATTTTTCCCATGTTTAGAACAGTACCACAGCAAAATGACATTTCTAAAGGAAAAATTGTCATTTAAAACTGATCGCGGCTGTAATGAATTGTAGGGTCTCGGCAATATAGATAAAACTCATTGAAAAAAAGAGCATAGGATCCCCCCCGTCCATTACCAGGCCCTTTGAAGGGGAACCCCAAACCAAAATTTTTAAAAAAATTGCGTAGGGGTCCCCCTAAAATCCATACAAGGCCCTTTGGGTCTGATATGGAAATTAAGGGGAATCCTACACCAATTTTTTTTTTTAAATGGCATAAGGGTCCCCCCAAAATCCATACCAGGTCAGGTATGGATTTTAAGTGGAACTCTGCGCCCAAAAAAATGGCGTGGGATCCCCCCCAAAATCCATACCAGACCCTTATCCCAGCATGCAACCTAGCAGGCCGCAGGAAAATAGGGGGGATGAGAGAGCGCCCCCCTCCTGAAAGGTACCAGGCCACATGCCCTCAACATGGGGAGGGTGCTTTGGGGTAGCCCCCAAAGCACCTTGTACCCATGTTGATGGGGACAAGGGCCTCATCCCCACAACCTTTGCCCGGTGGTTGTGAGGGTCTGTGGGTGGGGGGCTTATCGGAATCTGGAAGCCCCTTTTAACAAGGGACCCCCAGATCCTGGCCTCCCCCCTGTGTGAAATGGTAACAGGGTACAAATGTACCCCTACCATTTCACAAAAAAGTGTCAAAATGTTAAAAAAGACAAGACACGGCTTGGGGACAAGTCCTTTATTAAAAAATAAAAAAATATAAAAATCACGGAGGAGGACAGGGGCATGTACGTCTGAGGATGAGACCCAAGAGCGTTCCTCTGGACCATACCCTTTCCAATGCACCAGGTACTGTATGCGCCCACAGAACCTACGAGAGTCAACAATGGACTATACTTCATGCTCTTCATGGTTCTCAACCTGTACGAGGGGAGGACGTGACATCGAGGTGGTAAAGCAGTTGCAGACCAAAGGTTTTAATAAAGAGACATGAAATACATATTAGAAGGAAGGTCTAACACGTAAGCCACTGGGTTAATCCTGTGGAGAATACGGAAAGGCCCAATAAACTGAGGTGTAAACTTCAGAGAGGCAACACGAAGTCGGAGGTTGGGAGGTGACAGTCAGACCCTGTCCCCAGCCTGGTAGGAAGGCTCAGGCAGGCGTCTGCGGTCAGCATGGAGTCTGTACCTATCATTAGCATGTCGCAAAACCTCCTGGACTTGTGTCAAAGTGGAATGAAGACCACAGAAATGCTCCTCTAATGCAGGAATACTCTGCAGAACAAATGAGTCAGGCAACATGGAAGGTTGGAAACCATAGTTCGCCATAAACGGGGACAATCGGGAAGCAGAATTCAAGGCACTAATGTGAGTAAACTCCGCCCACAGTAAGAGGCCTGACCAGTTGTTATGATGGTCAGAAATATAGCAATGTAAAAACTGCTCCAAGGACTGATTGGCTTGTTCAGCGGCCCCATTAGACTGTGGGTGATACGCAGAGGAGAAAGCAAGCTGAATCCCCAACTGTGCACAAAAAGCTCGCCATAACCGGGACACAAACTGACTACCCCTGTTCGAGACGATCACCTTGGGTAGCCATGTAAGCGAAAGATCTCCTGAGTAAAAATGAAAGCCAGTTCCTTAGAAGTGAGCAACTTCTTATGTGAGATACAATGAGACATTTTCGAGAACCTGTCAAGCACCATAAGGATAACTGTGTTGCCCTGGGAGTTGGGTAACTCCACAATGAAATCTATAGACAGGTGGGTCCAGGGCCTCTCTCCATTGGGTATGAGTTGTAGGAGGCCCACTGGAAGGTGTTGCGAAGTCTTACATGGAGCACACACAGAACAGGCAGCTATGAAGGCGGTTACATCAACACGTAGACTAGGCTACCAGAATTGTTGGGTAATCCCCCAAAAGCAGCCTTGGGAGAATGGTAAGTGTGGAGCATGGCTGTATGGAGACTCTCTGGGACAAAGCAGTGATCACAAGTTTTCTCAGGAGGAGCATGGACCTGAGCGGCAGGAATTTTGTCACCCAAAGGAGAAGTGAGACTGGTGCGAACCGTAGCCAGAATATGATCAGGGAGTATCACAGGAATCGTAAACGACTCCATCTTGGAAGTGGAGGAAAATTGTTGCGACAAAGCGTCAGCCCTTACAGTCTTAGGAACGGGTAAGAATGAGACAATATAATTAAAACTTGACAAAAAAAGAGCCCATCGTGCCCTTTTGGGAGAGAGGCATTTAGCATCAGACAAGAAAGTGAGATTCTTATGGTCAGTAAGAATGAGAACCAGCACAGTGGTACCTTCGAGGAGATGTCTCCATTCTTTCAGGGCTAAACTGATCGCTAACAGCTCTCTGTCCCCAATCTCGTAATTGCACTTCGAGGGTGACAATTTCTTGGAAAAGTAGCCACAAGAATGCATAGCGCTCTCAGAGGTAGGACTTTGAGACAGAAGGGTGCCAACTCCAGTCTCAGAAGCATCTACCTCATGGATAGAATGTAACATAGGATCAGGATGTGTCAACACAGGAGCAGAAACAAAGGCAGCCTTGAGACTCTCAAAGCCCATAATGGACTCCGGAGACCAGCTCTGTGGGTTACCGTCCTTTCTGGTCATATTAGTCAGGGGCTTGACCAGAGACAAGAAGTTACGAATAAACTTCCGATAATAATTGGCAAAGCCAAGAAAATGCTGCAGAGGATGTAAACCTGTGTGTCGGGGCCACTATACGACTGCTGAAAGTTTCTCTGGGTCCATCGAAAAACCAGCAGTGGAAATGACATAACCCAGGATTTTAACCTGTTCAAGATGGAATTCGCACTTCTCCAATTTACAAAAGACATTGTTCTCTCTTAGTTTCTGAAGCACATGACAGACATCTGTGTGGTGGGTCTCCAGGGGCTTGGAAAATATGAGGATATCGTCGAGATAAACCACCACACATAACTGCAACAAATCTCAGAGGACATCGTTAATAAATTCCTGGAAAGCTGCCAGAACGTTACAAAGGCCAAATGGCATTACTAGGTACTCATAATGGCCTGTTCTGGTATTAAATGCAGTTTTCCACTCGTCGCCCTCCTTAATCCTCACGAGATTTATGCCCCTCATAAATCAAGCTTTGTGAAAACTGTTGCTGCCTTGAGGGGGTCAAATAACTTCTTAATCAATGGAATCAGATAAGCATTATTAATCGTGAAACGACTGAGATCACTATAATCAGTACAAGGTCTCAATTCATCACTCTTCTTCTTCACAAAGAAGAAACCAACACCAGCAGGAGACGAGGATTCATGGATAAAACCTCGAGAAAGTGCGTCTGCAACATACTCCTCCATGGCCTTATCCTCCAAGACCAACAAATGGTAAACCCAGCCACGAGGGCGTATGGCACCAGGTTGAAGGTCAATTGCACAATCATACGATGGGTGTGGAGGCAAACTACCGGTTTGAACTTTATCAAAGACATCGCTAAAATCATGATACTCCTCTGGCAGGGATGAGAGTGAAGAGGGGCACAGGACCTTGGCTACCTTCTGGAAGCATGTCTTACTGCATTGTGGCGACCAGGAGAGAACCTCCGCAGGGAGCCAATCAAAAGAGGGGTTGTGCCTCTGTAACCAAGGATAACCAATAACCAGCTGAAACTTAGATGAGGAAATAACTTGGATGATTGGATTATCTCATGGTGAAGAGCCCCTATGGTCATGGACAATGGAACAGTCTCATGAGCCTCAATGGCAAGTGAAGTGGCATGCAGCTGCATCGGAATCGAGTGCTTCAATGAAAAGGCAGCATCAATGAACAGACCTGCAGCCTCAAAGTCAATTAGAGCCTGTATCTCGACAGACAACTCAGCCCAAGAAAGTGTAACCGGAACAAGGGGCTTATCCTTCTGAATAACTGGGGACAAAACAATGCCACCTAAGGTCTGTCCGTGACAGGACCTCAAGGTTTGGGCATTCACTGGACGGATAGGACAAGACTTCAAAAAGTGACCTGCCTGGCCACAATAAAGGTACAATCTCTCCCTCCTCCTAAGGGCTCTCTCATCCGTGTGAAGCCCAAGTGCATGGGTTCATCTTCACTGACCGACTCGGTACCAGGAGGCATGGGAGGTGAGGAAGGCAAAGGTGGGACTGCAAAGCTCGGAGACAAATGTACAGGAGACTTCCACAAGCGCTCTTTAAAAGTGAGTCTTTCTCTAAGTCTGGAGTCAATGAGGATGGCAAACGTAATCAACTTCTCCAGCTCAGTGGGTATATCTCGGGCTGCTGAGAGACCATGAGAAAAAGCAGCCATGAGGGCCTCATTGTTCCAAGCAACCTCTGCTGCCAGAGTATGGAAGTCAATGGTGTAATCGGCAACAGTTCTCATACTCTGATGGACATGAGGCACTTGGCAGCAGAAGTGGAGCATGTGGGAATGTCAAATATCCTTTTAAAGGAAGCCACAAAGTCTGAGTAACTCAGGACATTGGGTTTTTGCGTCTTCCATAGAGGGTTTGCCTGGGCCAAAGCTCTCATAAAGAAAGCAAAGATACTACAAAACCTACTTTGTGTCTGTCCATGGGAAATGCCTGGGACAGCATCTCAAAGTATATCTCAACCTGGTTGATAAACCCTCTTCATTGGACTGGATCGCCCCCAAATCGCTCTTATAGAGGTAATATTCGAGGTGAGTGCTTGCACAGAGACTGGAGTAGCAGCAGGGATGGTCTGCAACACAGGTTGTACCAGAGCAGCCACAGTGGGAGATTCCAGGTGAGCTGGGCAACTCAGGAGTGTTTGTAACACCATGGCAAACTGATCCATGCGGTGATCCTGCAATCTGGAAAAAATATTACCAATAAGTGGATTGTCTGCATCTTCTGAATTATGGCCTTCGCCTACTGTCAGAAACCATTAAATCAGACCGAGACAGAAGTACAGTTAAATCCCACTTGTTTAATAAAAAAAGTAAATAGAACAAACATATTCAAAACATAGCCAAAGTTCGGAACCGGAACAAATAGTCAGACAAGCCAGAAAGTCAGAAAGCCAAGAATCAGCGTAGTGGAACAGCAAGCAGGATCTGGAGCCAGAAGGAATGTCAGCCAAGCAAGTCATTAACAGGAGCGCTGGAGAAAGTCTCTGTGATGTTGACCAAGGTGAAGACAGAGATCATCTGGGCTGGATGGCTTAAGTAAGCAGGACTGACGAGCAGGATATCATCAACAGGTGAGTCACTGCAGAGAGATAGGAGCTGGCAATTAGCTGACAGCTGAGTTAAAAAACCCTATTTTTAACAGAGACCCCAACTTCCAAGGGTACCCATGCTGTAGCAGAGACCCCAACTTCCAAGCGTACCTCCACTTTAACAGAAACCCCAACTTCCATGGGCACCCCAGTTATTACAGAAACCCCAACTTTAACCGAGGCCCAAACTTCATAAGTGACCCTAATTTTAATAAGAATCCTGATAATCGTAGGTCACCTCCCAATCAGAAACACGTAAGTAACCCCAGGGTTGGTGTAGCTCCCCAAATTACCCAAAATCAAAGAGAACCACAGGAACTCCCAAGAGAAAGACCGCAGCATCAAACCAGAGGAGTGGTGATGAGTCTGATGCATCTGTGCGGTCCCGTCCTGAACCTAACCGAGTCAGGCAAAATAGGGCAAATCACCAAAGTACCATGGGCCGGTGAATTGAACAGGTAGAGACCCAGATATATCGAATGTGCAAACAGATGACACACCTGATTAACCAGTAATCTGCTAACCCGTCTTTTTTTAGGGGCCACTCCTGTGACCAACCCAGGGTCACAGAATGCGTAAAACCCCAGACAGTCCTCCAGCAGGGGACAACCATGGATGCGATGACAGGAGACACACACCATACCCCTGACATGCCCCTAAATAGGAGGCTCAATCAAAGGGCCAGGGGAAATCAGTCTTGGATTGTTAATTCTGCTCCTGTTTTTCGGGTGGGATGTCTCCTATTCTTTGTGCTTCCATCTCGAATAAGCCCTGCAGGCCATCCTGCAGGAATCATAAGCACAAAGAATCTGTGACATGCGGTGAGATAAATGCCAACTGTAAATAATTGGAAAACCCACAGATCCTCAACCACACTAATTTCATGTGTGAGTTGACTGAATCTAATGGAAGATATTTCACTACGTAGAAGGTATGTGAGGCCTGTGATCACTCCATTTCAGGTTTAATTGACACTGGGTCCGAAGCCACCATCCTGTCGCAAGAACAATTTAATGAAGTGGTAAATTCAATGCCCAACAAACTAAAATTTAGGAGCTTTGATTGTTCACTAATTGGGGTGGGTTGAGGGTACTGCCTGGCTTAAACTTAAATTAGGTAATAAGGAAATTAGGCACCCTATTATTATTGCAAATCTCCCATACCAACATGTGATAATTGGAATGGATCTCCTTAAGAGCCTCAACACAATTGTCAAATGTGTTAACCAAGTAATGTGGTCACAAGTCAATTCCCCGATCAAGTATGAGAGACTTAAAACCCCCCATTCCCAGCAACACCGCCACCCGGTGGAAGAAATTTCTGGTTCCCTAGAAATCCATTTCAGGAATAGTCAGTTCCCCGATGTTACAGTTATCCAACCTGACAATCATGGCCTGGGAGTAGGAGATGAAGACCATATTTTTTAAATTCCCCGTGATAAAATAAAAGAGATCTCCCTCCAAGATAACATACTGACCATATCCTTCCATCAGGAAAATAAAAATAGGAAAGGGGGAAATCACGCCCAGTTCCTGACAGGAGTGGAAAGGGTTAGCAGCGACCTATTTATCCCTATCCGAATAAATGGGCTTAATAGGTAAAAATATGCCAAAATCAATTTAAGACAAGAGCATAGCTTTGTCAGCCATGGGCTTGTTAACCACCTTTTAGAAATGGAAATCTGTTTCTCCGCTCCTCAAATTTGTAATGTTGGCTTTGGGGTAAATCCTACTTTGCTCCTTGTAGCATGTGGCCTATTCCTGTGTTCCAGTGCTGTAAAAGTTCCACACAACCTTTGTGCAGCTGGACCAGAGCTGTTTATTCTGGGTTTTTCTGCAGGGGAAATCACTTTTTGCACCGCAATGTGTGTAGCCTATTCCATTGTTCAAGTAATGTAAAGATTTCACCCAAGTGTTCTGCTTCTGGACCTCCCCTGCTAAATGTTTACTGTTTCCTGTAGCCACTGAATATTTGGGGCTATTACCTTTCAGTACAATCTAATTTCTGAGAGGACATCCTTAGATGCCCTCCCAGTGCTAGATGACCGCGCTGTAGCCGCATTTTGGCTATAGTGTGGCACTAAAGTGGTTAATCATTTACAGTATATTGAGAATTATATGAAGTAATAGATGGTGTATTGTTAGGCCCACTTTTTTTCATTTGTAGATTTTTTTGTCTGCTAAGCATTGGTCTTAAGGATTTCTTAAGGCTCATTCATTCTTAGGGATCATTGGTCTCAAAATTTTGTTTCATAGCACAGTTATGTCTAATTCTTTTTTTCAATAAATTGTTATTAATAATTTGCAAGTGAGATACAAAATATATTAAACAGGAGGTTAAAAAGGATGTACAGAGATTCTCCATTAGCGTAATAATAAGGAGACATATCATACTGAAAATTCAAAAGGCTTCACTAGTTTACTCTCTTTACTAGAGAGCATGGAAATATACAGTATAACATAGCATTTGAGAGATTGGATCAGCTGAACCAGGATTTACATTGTTTATCTAATGTAGCATGGTACTGTATGACAATGATCTCTCATATAGATCATTATTTTTAACCAGCATGACTGCTTCAGATGGATTAGCTCCTGCTCTCCAACTTTGTGCGTCGGAAAATCCGATGAAAAATGTCCGATGGAGCCCACACACGGTCGGAATTTCCGACAACACTCTCCGATCTGACATTTTCCATCGGAAAATCTGACCGTGTGTACGGGGCATTACTCTGCTAAAACCTGGAGAATTGCACATGGAAATATTGTTTAGAGCCTGATATAATTGCACAAATAGTACTGAAATATGTGGTATATTATTTAAAGATAATCTGCTTTTAAACTGTGTGAAAAAGTGATTTCTACACTGAAATATCTTTAAAAGTCTGAGAAGAGATAAATTCCCTGTTTTTGGACAACTAGGTGCCAACACAACTGAGCATGCTCAGACCTGCAAATAGCTCTCATTTTAGCTCCATTGTCTTTTTTACAGGGTGCTATAGTAAATACAAAAATGAGCGCTGAGTAAAAGAGCATTTTTGGAAGTGAAAATCTGCGCTATTATAGTCTAATGCAAGTTTTAGCCATTGACTCTAATGGAACAATTGTAACTTCCCCAAATAAATCCTTTTAATGTTGAGATGAAATGTATCTTTCTCTGAAATAAATTTTCCTTTGCAACATTGTTGCTTCTACTTAAAATATTTTGTTTTTAAGAATGCTAGAATGTGGAATGTTTTGATGTTTTGGTAAAATATATTTTTCTCTGTCACTTGTTATGCCGCGTATACATGATCGGACATTCCAACAACAAGATCCTGGATTTATTTCCGACGGATGTTAGCTCAAACTTGTCTTGCATACACATGGTCACACAAATGTTGTCAGAAATTCTGAATGTGTAGAACACGGTGAGGTATAACACATACGACAAGCCGAGAAAAATTAAGTTCAATAGACAGTGCGGCTCTTCTGCTTGATTCCGAGCATGTGTGGAATTTTGTTCGTCGGAATTGTGTACACACGATCGGAATTTCCGACAACGGATTCTGATGTTGGAGAACCAGCTCTTAAATTTTTGTTGTCGGAAATTCCGACAACAAATGTCCAATAGAGCCTACACACGGTCAGAATTTCCCACAACAAGCTCACATCGAACATTTGTTGTTGGAAATTCCGACTGTGTGTACGCAGCATTACTCTCCATCTCACAACAATCTTTACCCAAACTCAAGCAGGTGTCTTTACAAACCACAAACAATACCATTGCTGATGCAAATTTAAAATGAGTCACAATTTTTTGTGCTTTTTATTATTTCCAAATAATCATAATTTGAGCCCAAAAAATGTGATATGTGTACCAACATCAGAAATCAAAATGTAATTCCCCAAAATTTGAGGGTAATAACACTATTCTACACTGACCCACAAAAAACACCAAATATCACAAAATAAATCAAGAAGAATAACTCTTGTGTAATGTAATTCCATCACCTGTATGGAAATGCAGTATTTATGAGTATTTATGTGTAGGGGGTTTATGCATGTGTCAGCTCTTTGGCTTAGAGGTTAGAGCTTCTGTTTAGCATCCCTGAGCATCTGGTTTCAATTCCCAAACATGCTGCTTCATGTAGAGAAGTTGACTTATCTTCCGGATACTAAAACTAAATGTAGTATTTATGTGTAGCAGGATTCCACCACCATCGCAATTCTTGCCAGATACACTATCCAATCAAAAGTATTGGGACACCTTCCTTTATACACAAATGAACTTTAATGGCCAGCCCAGTCTTAGTCCGTAGGGTTAAAAATTGATTTGGCCCACCCTTTGCTGCTAGAACAGATACTGGGAAGGCTAGGAAAGCTGTCCATAAGGTTAAGTGTGTCTATGGAAATGTTTGACCATTCTTCCAGAAGTGCATTTGTGAGGCCAGGCACTGATGTTGCATGAGAAGGCCTGGCTCGCAGTCTCTGCTCTAATTCTGCCAAAAGGTGTTCTATCAGGTTGAGGTCAGGACTCTGTGCAGCCAGTCAAGTTCCTCCACCCCAAACTTACTCATCCATGTCTTTATGAACCTTGCTTTGTGCAGTCATGTTAGAACAGGAAGGAGCTATCCCCAAACTATTCCCTCAAATTTGGGAGCATGAAATTGTCCAAAAAGTCTTAGTATGCTGATGCCTTAAGATTTCCCTTCACTGGAACTAAGAGGCCAAGCCCAACCCATGAAAGACATCCCCACATCACAATCCTCCCTCCACCAAATGATTTGGACCAGTGCACAAAGCAATGTCCATAAAGACACGGATGAGTGAGTTTGGGGTGCAGGAACTTGACTGGCCTGGACAGAGTTCTGACCTCAACACAACAGAACACCTTGGGGATGAATTAGAGCAGAGACTGTAAGCCAGGCCTTCTTGTCCAACATCAGTGCCTGACCTCACAAATGCACTCAAAAGAATGGTCAAACATTCCCATAGACAAATTCCTAAACCTTGTGGACAGCCTTCCCAGAAGAGTTCAAGCTGTTATAGCTGCAAAGGGTGGGCCAAATGAATGTGGAAACCTAAGACTTGGATGCCATTACAGTTCATGTGCGTTTATAGGCAGGCGTCCCAATACATATGCCAATATATTATATATTGCTTGTGACACTGAGCATGGCTATGGACTTAGGGCTGGTTCACACCACAGAGATGCAGAGAACGTGTGTGAGGCTGTCTGCTAGTGAAGTGGGTAGCAATTCTGTCTAGCAGCACTGGGGTTGCTGGTTCAATTCCTCAACATGCTAATTCTTGTGTCAAAGTTGATATGCTCTCCCTGTGTGGGTTTCTCACTACAATCCAAAAACATGCTGGCAAATTATTTGTTTCCTGTCGAAATAGTCTCTAATGTAATAAAGTTAGTTTTGGACTTTATGTTGGAAGCTCATTGCAGCCAGGGACTGATGCTAATGTTTGTTAGTACTAATCATGCCCAGGGACTTGGACATTTAAAATTGTAGAGTTCACACTGCACAGGTACATATGCTTAGAAAACTGTTACTTTGTTTATGTGCATGCAAATGGACTTTGATCTTTGGCCTGTAGTTGGAGATTTGATGCACATAGCCAAGGGCTAACACAGTTGCAAATAGTATTATTTGTTCCTGCCCATCAGGTGCAATCACTTTAGACATACACGAATAGACAGATTGAAAGATACTGGTGGGCGTATACTTCTATTGGGCGTGTGTCAGTGTGC
Source organism: Lithobates clamitans (assembly GCA_037952925.1). Classification (NCBI taxonomy): domain Eukaryota; kingdom Metazoa; phylum Chordata; class Amphibia; order Anura; family Ranidae; genus Lithobates; species Lithobates clamitans. The sequence continues at coordinate 12,033,956 of JBBGZY010000429.1, forward strand.
TAACAATACAACCTACCTTATATAAAGGGCTGCAGTAGGGGGGTTTGTTTGGCCTGAAGAGGCCAGGCTTTTTGCTGTGATTTGTGTGAGGGGGGAGAAATGATATTGTGCATATTGACAAACGCCCAACTAGGGGCTGTTTGTTTGCGGAAATTCTTGTGCATTTTTTTCAATCAAAAGTTGGTTTATGTGGCCATGCTTTCGATGTTGTGTGTGTATTGTTCCTGTCTGACCATGCAAACATGGTTTGGGAGCATGTGCTGACCTTATACTCTTTGATCTCATTGCTTACTCATGTACACAGAAATGCAGCTTCCAGCAGAACATACTCACCAATGTATGTATGTGGATTTGTGGGGTGGTGGCGGGTGTTATTTCCGACAACAAATGTTCGATGGGAGCTTGTTGTCGGAAATTCTGACCATGTGTAGGCTCCATTGGACATTTTCTGTCGGAATTTCCGATAAACAAAATTTGAGATCTGGATCTCAAATTTTCCGACAACAAAATCTGTTCTCGTAAATTCCGAGCATGTGTACACAATTCTGACGCACAAAATTCCACGCATGCTCTGTTTCAGAGACGGAAGCTCTCATTCTGGTAAAACTAGCCTTCGTAATGGAGACAGCACATTCATCATGCTGCAAATTTTAAAATCTTTTAATGCAGCGCATTCTCTTCTTCTTTATAATGCTAGCATAATGAATAATGAAGTTGTTTTGCTGCTGATATTCACACAGTTCTGACAAACTGATTTCTTTATTATTTCTCGCGATCTCCTGAATAATATTATTTTTTCTTTCATCAGATCTCCAAAATAATGTTTTGTATTTATATTTATAGTGATTTTTTTTGTTTTTTTTTATCAAGATCTCCTGTTTTTTTATTTTTTTTTCTAGTGATCTCCATAATATTTTTTTCGTTTTGTGTGCCCTTCCTGGGCCTTTTGGTTTGAAGACGGAGGGGAGAGAACTGGGATTTGGTCAGGCTACTGGGCCGTGCCACCCCTTGGCTGCCACTTACCCCGCCACCTGCTGGCTGCCACATTCCACAGCCTCCTCCTGGCTGCCACATTCCATGCCCTCCTCCTGGCTGAGGGTTTCCTGTGTATGAAAAAGGGACATAGTTTTCGTTTTTTTGTTCATCAATCACACACAATTTTCAGCTCATGACTGTTGCAAATAGAATGTTAACAAATAGAAAAGACTATCATTCTGAGCCCAACATTTTTCATTCTTGTCCCAAACATTTTGGTGTCTATTGATATGTAAAACACTTTATTAAATCAGCAATTAGTGATCAATAATAACATCTAGTTAACATCATTAATTTTACGACAAGAAATATGTAGAACAATGCTATACCTGGCTCAAGCTGGGCTCTTCCACTTCTTGGCTGGAAGGCCCAGGTTGAATGTCGGAAGCCTCAGCTGGGGTGGAAGGAAGCATGGAAGGAAGAGTGGAAGGTGGGGTTGAGAGTGATTGCTTGGGGGCGGAGTCTAGCGGAGCAGACATGCATTGTTAGAGCTCCGCACCGCTGAGGAGAGAAGAGAAGGACAAAGTGGAGCCTGTAGGCTCAAAAGGTATCCATTTGAACCTTTTTGCCCCAGGGAACAAACTGTGAAAGTTTGGGCAGGAAATATGGTACTGGGAGGAAGCCGTGGCAGAAATAAAAATCACCTCACAAAGAACTCACAGGCACTCACTGCAACTAAAGCAGCTCCAGTCACCTCACAAGATACAGCATCAGGGCGCTCTCACAGACAGAAAATGTCACAGCAAGACTCTCCATTTGAGTCAGATACAGAACAAATCCTCTCACAAACTTCTCCACAAGCCTCCTCAGCATCCCCAGGATTATTATTACAATTTGAAAAGATGCTTCATAAGGCTTTAAAACAAACCTCAGACCAAATAACAAAAAGCCTAACCAAAGAAATAAGAGAGCTGGGAAACCGCACCACAGCCTTAGAAATAAAAATGGATGAAATTGAAATTACAACCCAAGAAAATATAACAGAAATGGAACAATTAAAAGAAGAGAATTTAATACTTCAAACTAAGCTCGAAGATTATGAAAATAGAGCCAGACGTTCAAACTTGCGCATAAGGGGAATACCTGAAACTGTGACGGACCTGCAATCTATTATTACTGCTCTATTACAAGAACTAAAGCCAGATATCCCTATTGAATGTTTAGAACTGGACAGAGTACACAGAGCCCTCACAGCCAAAAAGAAAGATGGACCCCCACGTGATATAATCACAAAATTTCATTATTACAGAACGAAAGAACAAATACTAATTGCTGCAAGAGAAAAAAAGGAACTTAATTTTCAAGGACACAATTATCAAATTTTTGCTGACCTATCCCAACTTACTATTACTAAAAGACGATCCATGAAACCCCAACTAATGGAACTGCAACGCCACGACATTATGTATCAATGGGGCCTCCCCTTTTCAGTAAGATTTAACTACCAAGGTACAATTTACAGAAGCAGATCAGCAGAAGAACTACAACAAACCCTTTTAAAATTAAATCTGACAGAACCCACAAGCAGCAACTCTCCCACATGCAGAAGAATGGCATCATCTTCACCTTAAGGCAGCACCCAGAAAATTTTAGAACAAAATGGGAATCATCATTCTCACAAAAGAGGCCGTTATGCCACATCATCCATGGACCAGAAAGATTCAATGGACTGACATCCTAATTCCTGATATCTCTTCATTTATTATACTAAGAGATGGTTCTCTATAAAAAACCTGTATTTATAACTGAATGTAACTGCATTCTGATAGTCACACACTGTGTGGGATCATGTTACATTCCAGTTATATTTCTTATTACTTCTGATTCATATAGCCTTAGAATATATAAGTGAAATAAGGAAAGTCTTGTTCAGTTATATATTTTCAGGTAATAACAATAGATTTATTACTTTTTAGGACAAATATGTTCAATAATCCAGAAGTAACGGAAGCTTTTTCTTTCTTTTCTTAAAACAAATATATTATTACCTAACTAGTTCCTAGAACTATGTTTTTGTTTATTCTAATCTGAAGCAATACAACCTCAATTTTATGAGTTAACATATCTAAACAGTTACATATGAATAAAATATGTAATTGTTTACTCTAAAAGGGTTAAAATCCCAAAATAATTCAAACTATCTTCATCGATACCAAAGTTATTAACAGTACCTTTCTAACTGAATTATTTAGCCTAGGGCAAGACTAACCATATACAACCACCCTGGAATTAATAATTTCAACAAAAACTATATTCTGCACTCCAAGTAATGAATCATCATTTTGATGTCTTTTGACATGGCACTTCTCTCCTGTAAGCGGAAGATCCGTGTACCCCCATTAGCCCTCCTCATTCTCCCAACCATATTATGTGGGAGTGTGACGAAGGCACTTATTCCCCTGAGAGAGATATTTATTCTCTTTCATGGGTAAATTGTGATTACTTGCAAAAAATAATTTATACAATGTATCATCTAATCTCATATGTTTTTTGTTTACTCTTTACTCCAGAATTCACTGGTTTCTTTTCTATCTTTTCATCTCTTCAGTCCACACAGGTTGATCTGCGCAGTCAGCTCTGCATAACAAAAAGTAAGTCAAAACTATTTGATCTGTTGCCATGGCACCACTGAATATACTTTCCCTGAATGTTCAGGGAATAAATGTCCCTCAAAAAAGGACCAAAGCCTTCCGTACTTTCCATAACAAGAAGGCTCACATAGTATGCCTCCAAGAAACACACTTCACCAAAGATTCTACTCCAAAATATATTTCTCCTTTTTATCAACAAATTTACACGGCTTCTGCCTGTACCAAACAAAGGGGAACTCTAATTGCATTTCACCGATCCACACCATTCACCTTATCATCAGAAATTAAAGACCCAGAAGGTAGATACCTGATACTCATGGGTTATATAATGGATACAACAATCACAGTGATTTCCTACTACGCTCCTAACAAACAACCTACACCATTCCTCTCACATATATTACAAGTGATTAATACACACAAAATAGGAACAGTGATAATGTGCGGGGATTCGAACCAGGTCCTCCTCCCATTTCTAGATTAATCACCTTTTACACCATCCAAAATAACCTCTAGATTACCTTTTTCTCAACTTCTTTCCAAATACAATCTGGTAGATTCGTGGAGAGAAAGTAACCCAATGAAAAAGAAATTCACTTATTTCTCTCACCCTCATCAAACCTTCACCAGAATAGATCATATTTTTTTAACAATAGGAATTATACCAGAAATTATTGCATCAGATATAATTCCGATTCCGTGGTCTGACCATAATTCAGTATACACTACTAGCCTCAGCCATACCAAAAGCGCATGACCCAACGTGGTACTTACCGGACATAATGCTCAAACACCCACTACATCAGATGGCCATTGAGCAAGCTTTAAATGAATACATATCAATTAATAATACAACAGACATTTCCCCAATAACACTGTGGGAAGCTCATAAGCCTGTCTTGCGTGGTACAATACAAAGACAAATTGCACTATTTAAACGGGAACGCAAAAATCTAGCAAAAAAACTAGAACTCAATTTTAATGCAGCCTACATATCATTCCAAGATAATCCATCTCAGAGTACAAAATCTCATCTGGAAAAATCTAGATTGGAATATGATCTATTTCTCACTGAGTCAGTTGATAAATCCCTCAAACGCTCCAAACACAATTTCTACATGAATACAAACAAACCAGGTACATATTTGGCTCGGGCATTAAATTCAACTAACAAATCTTTCAAACCAAAACATTTGAAATTATCAAAAAATGTTTATACTTGTAATCCAGTTAAAATAGTCCATAAATTTCACTCACATCTCGCAACTTTATACAAGACAAACAATGAATTTAATCCTACAGAGGCTGAATCCTTCTTCTCAAAAATAACCTTACCTGAGTTGTCTCAGAATCAAAAAAGCAGTTTGGATGAGCCTATAACTATAGATGAAGTTGCTAACGCCATAAAAGACCTAAAACTTAACAAAAGACCAGGCCCAGACGGCTACTCGGCTTTATACTATAAAACATTCTCAGAAATACTCTCTCCCATTCTCACTGAAACTTTTAACAAACTTCTAGAAGGACATTCTTTTCGGCAAGAAACACTAATGGCAATTGTTTGTATGATCCCAAAACCCCTTTCTGATGATACTTCCTGTGTGAATTATCGGCCTATCTCTCTGTTAAACCTTGATATTAAATTATTAGCAAAAATAATAGCAAAACGCCTCAATAGCATTATAGGAAAATGAATACATAGAGATCAAGTAGGCTTCATGCCAAATAGACAGGCAGGCGATAATATACACAGGGCAGTGTTATTGGCACATTTTGCTAAAAAACGGAAAATCCCTTTATGTTTTCTATCTCTCAATATTAAGAGGGCATTTGACACAGTATCCTGGCAATATATGCAATATTCATTACAAAAATTGGGTTTTGGACCCCACTTTTTAACATGGATCAAAGCATTATATAATAAACCCAAAGCCTATATAAAATATGCTGGATACAAATCTGATGCCTTTAATATCGAAAGAGGTACCCGACAGGGTTGCCCATTATCTCCCTTATTATTTGCCCTTATACTCGAACCCATGGCCCAATACATCAGAACAAACCAAACTATAACTGGCATTGAAGTAGGAGGTATTACACACAAATTATGCATATTTGCAGACGATATATTATTTTTTCTATCATCACCACAGGTCTCTGGTCCTAACTTAATACCAGCTCTTGATGGATTTGCAGCCTTATCCGGCCTTATGATTAATCCTAAGAAATGCCTAGTGCTTAATATTTCGCTCACAAACATGGAATTGATCCCGGCTAGGGCTGCACTCCCATTCACATGGGTAGAAAAATCAATCCCATATCTTGGAATTCATTTAACAGCATCTCATTCTGACTTATTCTCAGCCAATTATCCTCCTGCATTAAGACAGATCACAAATCTAATAAAACAATGGTCGCAACTTCCTTTATCCTGGATAGGGAAGATTAATGCAATCAAAATAACTATTCTACCCAAATTGCTTTATCTATTCAGAGTCCTCCCTATTCCAATTCCTTCCTATTTTTTGAGAATAGTACAAAAAAGAGCAATTTCGTTTATATGGGGTTCTTCTAAACCACGTATACCTATACACACACTACATCTTCCCAAAAATAAAGGAGGCCTGGGATACCCTAATTTTACTAACTACTACAGAGCAGCACATTTGGCCAGTCTGTCCAAATACCATGCAAAACAGGAAATCCCATTATGGGTATTTATAGAGGCTTCAGAAAATGACCCTCTATTAATATCAAACTTGTTATGGCTTGATCCTAAAGACCGCTTTAAAATTCATAATCCCATAACTAAACACTTCTTATCTCTCTGGGATAAACTAAAACCAAATATCAGTTACAATCCCCACACAATCCTCTCCTTTCTTTTATCAGAAATCCGGCCTTTTATCCGGCATGGATCTACCCAAATTCTTTTAAAGCTTGGACAACATCAGGCATTCAGACACTAAATGACTTCATAGCATCTAAATCATTCCTTTCATTCCCATCGCTTAGAGAAAAAAATGATCTACCAAACTCTGAGATATTTAGATATCTCCAAATCAAAAATTTCTATACACCATTCCTAAAGGGGGATACACCATTATCCCAATTATCCATTTTTGAATCAATCTGTACAAAAGATCCATTTGCTAAAGGTACAATTTCATCACTTTATAATCAATTATATTGAGTAATAAAACTTAATAGACCCTCTTACGTTCAGAGGTGGGAGGAGGACCTGGGACGAACTTTAGAAGACACGGACTAGTCTAACATATGGCTCACATCTAAGTCATCTTCACCCAACATCTTAGCACTGGAGACAAATTATAAAGTCCTAACTTGCTGGTACCTTGTACCCGCTAGAGTGGCAAAATATTCACCTAATACCTCAGCTCTTTGTTTTCGAGGATGCCCAGAAATAGGCACACATTTACACATATGGTGGACGTGCCCAGTAATCCAAACCTTCTGGAAGGAAGTCTTCGTGATTGCATCTAAAATATTTAAAAAAATAATACAACCAGATCCATATATAACTTTACTTAATCTAAAACCGGAATGGTCAACACTCTCTCAATTCAAACTTATGATCCAACTAATAACGGCTGCAAAACAAACAGTGGCCAAGGCATGGAAATCTCCTACATTGGTACTAGCAGAAACAATTCACAGAATGAATAATATAATGTCCCATGCTAAGATGGTAGCCATCGATCAAAATCAAATTCCAAAATTTGAAAAACTTTGGCATCCTTGGATAAAACAACAGTTCCTGTCAAATTTCAATGACTCTGTCCTTTTGCCATGGTAGCAGATTAAATGACTTACAGACACCCATTCTAATGCTTCAAAGAGAACTAAAAAGAATAATAAACTGACGAGCGGGACAACCTTGTGGACCATACCTTTGCCTTTCTACCCTTTTTCTTCTTTCTCTTTCCTTTTCTCCACCTTACGATTAAAGCTCATTATCAGAATTTATTTGACCTATATACACTCTACCTGTAAACAATATGTATAGTAGGTATAAATCATTTTAATACCTACAAAAGTAACTAAGGAAATGATATATATCTTTAATTTAGGTTTACGTGAACCCAATGTTTAATATTTGAAATTTCATGATATTTACCTATATAAACCCTACTGTAAAACAATGAGCTTACTTTATAGATCCTTGTAAACTTACTTTATGTATCTTTATAATATTGTATACTCAATAAACTTCTTTTGACAAGGAGAGTGATTGCTTGACTTCAGTCTGGTCTGACAGAAACCGCAGTCTGTTATAGTACCGCAGCCTAGGTACATAAATGTCATCTGCTGCTGTTCCTGATCTCTGGGAATCCTAGACCTTATTGCGCTCCCTATTATAAGTGCTCCTCAGGCCACCAATTATTGCCTTCAAATAGGGGATGGTTGCCGTGGGGATCTGCAGCTTCACCAACTCTAGCAGTTTCTCCAGCGCTGCCTGCCTTTTTTTTTATGATTATAATGCGGGTGTTTCACCTGCCACAGACAGGGCAGCTCCCTGTACTTGTCTAGGAATAGGGGGAGGAAGTTGTGATCAATGAAGCCATCCATTTTCTCTGCAAGACACAACACAAGACAAACCCTAATGTCATGCTAAACTCTCCTAATCTTGTCCCAATATAGGCCTCAATCTATAAGCAGTATAGGCCACTGATGCACCAAGTTAAAATTGTTCCTTCGTTATCATGATCGGCGCTTTCACTACTCCTTCCTCCACTCACAGATCATACGTATGACGCACGTGTGTTGCACTTTATATACACTGAGCATCTAGCATATTCTCCGCCCCTTCTCTTTCGGCGCAGTGGGAGAGCACATGGCAGAGAGACAACAGGTGCATGCAGACAGCAGCAGCAACGACAAAAGGCCGGAGCCACGAACGTCCCAATCCCGGAGGAGATTTAAGGCCTCAAATTTGTCCTTAGTAGAGATGGTGGAGATGGTGGACATCTTGAAGGGAGCCGATTATGATGGGAAGCATGGACCTTACCCAAACCCAAATGTGAGAAAGGCCCCCATGATGGGAGCTAGCACATGTCGACATTAGGCATGGGATCAGGAGAGAAATCCCCATTTTGACTCTCAATTTGTGTGCATCTTCAAAATTTGGCTTTCACAGGGGTGACATCACTCCATCTGATGAAGATCAACACAATTTGGGCATACTAATGTCTGATATTGCCTTCAAATTATCAAAGTTGAATTTTTTAAGTTCCTGAGTTGTGTATTGTTTTATGGTTTTAAACATGCCTGTTTTAACACAAAAAAGGCTATTTGTACTGTCAAAACCAAAAATGTTATTACAAAAATATGTTGGTTTGTTAAAAAAACGTTTTCTAATGCACATGTGAATTAGTAAACATTTTTCTACTCAACAATGTGTGGCTTCTTCTTTCAATGCTCAATAGCAGTTTTTGGACTAAGTTGGTGTGTACAGTAACAATGTGGGTTATTTACTGAAGGCAAATCCACTTTGCACTACAAGTGCACTTTTAGTGCACTTTCAATGCAGTTTCAAGTGCAGTTTCAAGTTCACTTTTGCAGTGCACTTGGAGAGCAAAGTGGATTTTCATTTAGTAAATAACTTCCACAGTGCTTTATCATTTGCCATAAACAGGCCATTTTCATGACTCCCAAAAATTAATTCATGGTGCTGAAAATGATGAATATTTATATCAGTAATGCATTACATACATTAACAACAAAAACAAGGTGTGCGTAGCAGACCCACAACATAATAGTTAGCTGAAGAAGAGATTGTGATTGTCACCTCATGTATCGTATAAATTAAGTTCGCACTATTGAAGAAAATGGCCAAAAAGAAAAGCTCATTGGCTTACCTAGGAGACAGCTAAAAGAAACACAAGCAGTAAATAATAGGAAATCTTATTTCAGTTTAACTAAAAAATTTTTCTTTAAGTGTTTCTTAAACATTTTCTGGCATATCAATGGCCCCCCTATCCGCAAAGTACTCAACATACTTCTGTCTTACTTCGCGGGTGCTTTTGGGGGGCAAGCCAGGACGGCCAGCTTCAAGCGCTATCAGGGTTGGTTCTTGAAGTCTGGCCTCAGGCCCAACTGAGGCCACATAGTTCATTGAATTTCTCCTTAAATAGTTGTGGAGAATGCAGCATGCAAGGATTATATGGTTAAGTTTATATTCCGCCATGTTGATTGTGTAAGGAATAAGCGGAACCGGCTGGCCATTATCCCAAAAGCGTTCTCCACCACTCTTCTGGCTCTGGCCAGCTGGTAGTTTAAAACCCTCTGGTCCAGGGTGAGGGTCCTCATTGGAAACGGCCACATCAGGTGATCACCCAGCCCAAACGCTTCATCAGCAACCAAGACGAATGGCACACCAGCGACGTTGGCTTCCAGAGGTGGCAATCTCAAGCCACCAATCTGGTGCTGTTCATAGAACTCAGTCTGGGTGATGACTCCACCATCCGACATCTGGCCATTCTTCCCCACGTCCACATAGAGAAACTCATATGTCGCCGACACCACCGCCAACATCACAATACTATTAAACCCCTTATAGTTGTAATAGTATGACCCTGAGTTGGGGGGTGGGACGTGTTTCCCATCCATTGGTGGGAAAGTCCCACCACTGGGCAAAGTGGGATGCCACAGTTTGCCATTCCTGTGGTGTTGAAGGAACCTGTGGAGTCAAACAAGAAAAAAAAATAGTACTTTTGCACATATCATTGCAAGCAGATTAGACACAAACATTCTTGGCCAACATCAGTATAACATTTATTTTAAGGAGTATTTAAAGACAAAAATCTAAGGTCCACTTATCAGATTCCTCACCCCCTCTGATGGCCCATAGTAAAAATTTTAGGGGGGTATGTTTTGGACAGGTAACCCTCTCCACTTCATTGAGAGCTGAATGCATACATAATGTGTGTTACTTTGGCCAGCCCCTCTTTACTTACACTATTGGCAGCCCACTGGACAGGTAGGAAGTGTCATAATACAAAAATGTGAACACACACTGTACAAATTGAAGCACATTTTTACATTCTGCAATTACCTATCAAGATAACAGGAGAACAAAACCTTAAACAGTACCATTAGAAAGCATTCAGGCAGGTCCTTGCACTACATGCTTTGGTGAATTCATCCATAAATATGACCACAAAATAGGTAGGTATAGTGTGTATGGGTTTGGCAAAGTTATCAGATAGAGTATTGGTATCGGTTGACTTAGCAGTTGGGGGGAGGGTTCAAAATGATTTTGGGACACTTTGCCTGAATTTAAGCACACAAATAACATTTAAACACATTTTAGGAGGTGTTTAGGGTAAATCAGTACTATGGAGCTGACAGAATACATTGTTAAGTGACTAGGCTAGGTGGGTATGGGCCCAGGATAGCATGCTGGGAAGGTTAGTAAAGGAAAATATGTATGAAGGACAAAAAAGGAAGTTTAAAAACTTCCAGCATGCATGAGGACAAAGGGGACATTCACAGCATATTACAATCATGGTAATTAGGGAATGATGAAAGAAATACAATACATTCGCAAACATTAAATACATAGAATGTGATGTTAAAGGAGAAATCTTACCTTAATATAGTCCTTCTGCAGGACCTGAATGATGGAAGAACAGGTCTCTGGAATAATGATCCCCAGAGCCTGGGGGGAGATGCCTGTCGAGAACTTGATGTCCTGCAGACTTCTCCCCGTCACCAAGTACTGCAACGTGGTGACTAGCCTCTGCTCAGGAGTGATGGCTTGCCACATGCAGGTGTCCTGCTTGGTAATATAAGGGGATTGCAAAGCAAACAGACGGTGAAAAATGGGTCCGTTATCCGGAGCTAATTCCTGAAATCATCAGGATTATTCTCACGGATCTCCCGCAACAAAGGCATATGAGAGTATTGGTCACGCTGGAGTAACCAATTCTTCGTCCATGAACTCCTCCCCGCCCTGTTCATGGACTTTGCTTGGGTCAGAGTAAGAACCCCAACACCAAGCCCCTGCACAGCACGAACTCTACGATGAGTACGTACCCCTAACATGGCTTCAAAATGGTCGGCTGGTCAGAACAAACTAACAGAAAGCACTGAAAATCAGAAAAGCCTGAGAAGAGAAAGCTGAAAATCAGAAACGAGCGGACAAGAAGGCACTGAAGATCAAATACGTACTATAAAATACGTACTGGAAAAAAAATGCGAACTGACTACATGCACTGAAAACCAGATACAAACCCACAAGCACAAACTGAAGAGCTATAATGATCTGAAAAGCACGAGGCTGAAAAGCGTGAATCGTCTCTCAACAAACTTATACTAACACGAGATAAACACGAGATTAGCAGAAGGAGCCCAAAGGGTGGCGCACTTGGTATTGAACTTCCCTTTTATAGTGCCGTCGTACGTGTTGTACGTCACCGTGTTCTTGACGTTCGGAATTTCCGACAACATTTGTGTGACCGTGTGTATGTAAGACAAGTTTGAGCTTGTCTTACATACACAAGTTTGAGCTTGAGCAGATTGTGTGTACACGGAATAAAGGTGTGCACATCTATTCTTGACCCCATATAATCATTGATCATATGGGTTATGTGCTTCCTCTGACTGCTGCAAGCAGCAAGGCCTGAGTGATGCACCATGAAGAAGGACCCTAATGACTTGCTTATGCCATCATTGCCACTGCTGGTCCTCCTTTCATCCACCAGAGAATCTAAATCATGTGGGCCATTAAAGGACATCTTGCTGCTCTCTAAAAAAGCAAGTTAAGACTTTCCTCTGCATCACCTCTGCCAGATGGCATATTTTTTGCTCTTTCTATGAGGGCAGAATGAGTTGTTGAATTCGCCCTTTGTAACGTGGATCCGAAAGGGTGGTCAACCAGTAATGGCTCTCACGTTGACTGCCTGATTCCTGAGGGGCTTGCGCAGACACCACAGAATGAATGAGCCCATCCACCACAAACTTCTGGAACCTGGGCACCCATTATCCCTGAGGGTACCATTGTTCTCATTATCACTGATGACAATGGTATCCTCAACCACTGAAGGAGGATTTCAAATCTTTTGTGCTGACCCATGCTGCTCTCACCCAGCTTTGGTAAACAGTCATATTTCTCCCCATGCATGCAGTGCTAAACTGACTGGTAGCTTTATCATGCTGGATAGGCTGCAGATAGGGATGAGCCGAACACCCCCCGGTTCGTTTCACACCAGAACCTGCGAACGGACTGAAAATTTGCACGAACGTTAGAACCCCATTGACGTCTATGGGACTCGAACGCTCAAAATCAAAAGTGCTCATTTTAAAGGCTAATTTGCATGGTATTGTCCTAAAAAGGGTTTGGGGACACGGGTCCTGCCCCAGGGGACATGTATCAATGCAAAAAAAACTTTTAAAAATGGCTGTTTTTTCGGGAGCAGTGATTTTAATGATTCTTAAAGTTAAAAAAAAAGTGAAATATTCCTTTTAATATCATACCTGGGGGGTGTCTATGGTATGCCTGTAAAGTGGCCGTGCTTAGAACAGTCCCTGCACAAAATGTCATTTTTAAAGGAAAAAAAGTCATTTAAAACTGCTTGCGACTTTAATGTAATGTCGGGTCCTGGCAATATGGATGAAAATCAGTGAGATAAACAGCATGGGTACTCCCCAGTCCATTACCAGGCCCTTTGGGTCTTGTATGGATATTAAGGGGAACCCCGCACCGAAATTAAAAAAAGGAAAGACGTGGGGCCACCAGGCCCTATATACTCTGAACAGCAGTATACAGGCGGTGCAAACAAGACAGGGACTGTAGGTTTGTTGTTAAGTAGAATCTGTTTGTAATTTTGAACTGGTACATTTTTAACGTGTTTAGCTCCAGCCAAAAATTCTATTTTAAGCTTTTTGGAAAACCTAGGGAAGGGTTATCACCCCTGTGACATTTGTTTTGCTGTCTGTGCTCCTCTTTAGAAGATTTCACCTCACTTTTTGTCCCAATGACAAATGTTTTTTGAAAATTTGGGGTTTTTTGTGAAACAAGGATTGGTGATAAAGCATCAGTGGAAAGGAGAAACGTTTTTCCCATATTAACTCTTACAGGAGAGAATTTCCCTTCCTAGGGGTAGATTTCATCTCACTTCCTGTTGTCTCCTTACGTTTGCAAGTAGGAGTCGTTTGTAAGTTGGATGTTTGAAAGTAGGGGCCTGCCCTATATACTCAGCAGAAATTTGGGCCTTAGGTGTTGTTGTGGCCACAACACTGTAAGCCCTCACAGGGCCCTGCTGTGAAATATTAGATCAAGAATTGTAATTACATGCCCCTGTTGAACAGGGGCAGAAAAATTGGGCCTTTGGTGGTGGTGGTGCTAGTGGCACAACACTGTAAGTCCTCACTCGCTCTTGGTGGGCGCAGAAACAGGCCCTGCTGTGAAAAATTATATCAAGAATTGTAATTACATGCACCTGTTGAACAGGGGCTGAAAAATTGGGCCTTAGGCACTGGTGCTGGTGCCACAATACTTCAACCCTTCACAGATACTCTAGTTGGAATGCAGAAACGAGCCCTGCTGCAAAGTATTGCATCAAAAATTGTAATTACACGCCCCGGTTAAACAGGGGCTGAAAAATTGGGCCTTAGGCACTGGTGGTGGTGCCCAGAACCAAAACTGTTCTTACAAGCTATCAGCGTGATCATTGAGGAGGAAGAGGATAATTACTCAGGATAGTCACTCAGCATCAGCATAGGCAGTCTTTGAAGGGATCTGAGATTTCAAAAAAAATTATTCGGTTACATCAGCATCAGGTGCTTGGTAGCTGGTGGTGATCCAAGACTGATTCATTTTTATGAAGGTCAGTCGATCGACCGAGTCGGTGGACAGATGCACCCTGTGACCGTTTACAAAGCCTCCTGAATGTGCGTTCCGAAAGAACGCTGGATGCAGGACAGGCCAGTAGCTCAATTGCATACTGTGTGAGCTCTGGCCAGTGATCCATCCTCAAGACCCAGTAACCCAGAGGATTTTCGGTTGGAAAGGTGTCCAAGTCAGATCTCGCCCCTAGGTATTCCTGCAGCATGTAAAACAGATGCTGGCGAAGGTTGCTGGAACCGATCATACCTTGGGGCTGCGGACCAAAAAATTGTCTGAACGCATCGGTCAGAAGGCCACCTTCTCCACCGCTCCTTCTTTGACTGACCGAAGCCTCAGCAACACATTGTCCAGAAACAGGAGTTTATAACCTCCCAGTCTCTGGGAACGCGTTGCACAGACCTTTCTGCAAGGCCTCACAAAGATGTTTCATCCTCTGCTCCCTCTGCGATGGCAAGATAAGGTCCACAACCTTACCCTTGTAACGTGGATCAAGGAGGGTTGCCAGCCAGTATTACATACACAAGTTTGAGCTTGAGCAGATTGTGTGTACACGGAATAAAGGTGTGCACATCTATTCTTCACCCCATATAATCATTGATCATATGGGTTATGTGCTTCCTCTGACTGCTGCAAGCAGCAAGGCCTGAGTGATGCACCATGAAGAAGGACCCTAATGACTTGCTTATGCCATCATTGCCACTGCTGGTCCTCCTTTCATCCACCAGAGAATCTAAATCATGTGGGCCATTAAAGGACATCTTGCTGCTCTCTAAAAAAGCAAGTTAAGACTTTCCTCTGCATCACCTCTGCCAGATGGCATATTTTTTGCTTTTTCTATGAGGGCAGAATGAGTTGTTGAATTCGCCCTTTGTAACGTGGATCCGAAAGGGTGGTCAACCAGTAATGGCTCTCACGTTGACTGCCTGATTCCTGAGGGGCTTGCGCAGACACCACAGAATGAATGAGCCCATCCACCACAAACTTCTGGAACCTGGGCACCCATTATCCCTGAGGGTACCATTGTTCTCATTATCACTGACGACAATGGTATCCTCAACCACTGAAGGAGGATTTCAAATCTTTTGTGCTGACCCATGCTGCTCTCACCCAGCTTTGGTAAACAGTCATATTTCTCCCCATGCATGCAGTGCTAAACTGACTGGTAGCTTTATCATGCTGGATAGGCTGCAGATAGGGATGAGCCGAACACCCCCCGGTTCGTTTCACACCAGAACCTGCGAACGGACTGAAAATTTGCACGAACGTTAGAACCCCATTGACGTCTATGGGACTCGAACGCTCAAAATCAAAAGTGCTCATTTTAAAGGCTAATTTGCATGGTATTGTCCTAAAAAGGGTTTGGGGACTCGGGTCCTGCCCCAGGGGACATGTATCAATGCAAAAAAAACTTTTAAAAACGGCTGTTTTTTCGGGAGCAGTGATTTTAATGATGCTTAAAGTTAAAAAAAAAGTGAAATATTCCTTTTAATATCATACCTGGGGGGTGTCTATGGTATGCCTGTAAAGTGGCCGTGCTTAGAACAGTCCCTGCACAAAATGTCATTTTTAAAGGAAAAAAAGTCATTTAAAACTGCTTGCGACTTTAATGTAATGTCGGGTCCTGGCAATATGGATGAAAATCAGTGAGATAAACAGCATGGGTACTCCCCAGTCCATTACCAGGCCCTTTGGGTCTTGTATGGATATTAAGGGGAACCCCGCACCGAAATTAAAAAAAGGAAAGACGTGGGGCCACCAGGCCCTATATACTCTGAACAGCAGTATACAGGCGGTGCAAACAAGACAGGGACTGTAGGTTTGTTGTTAAGTAGAATCTGTTTGTAATTTTGAACTGGTACATTTTTAACGTGTTTAGCTCCAGCCAAAAATTCTATTTTAAGCTTTTTGGAAAACCTAGGGAAGGGTTATCACCCCTGTGACATTTGTTTTGCTGTCTGTGCTCCTCTTTAGAAGATTTCACCTCACTTTTTGTCCCAATGACAAATGTTTTTTGAAAATTTGGGGTTTTTTGTGAAACAAGGATTGGTGATAAAGCATCAGTGGAAAGGAGAAACGTTTTTCCCATATTAACTCTTACAGGAGAGAATTTCCCTTCCTAGGGGTAGATTTCATCTCACTTCCTGTTGTCTCCTTACGTTTGCAAGTAGGAGTCGTTTGTAAGTTGGATGTTTGAAAGTAGGGGCCTGCCCTATATACTCAGCAGAAATTTGGGCCTTAGGTGTTGTTGTGGCCACAACACTGTAAGCCCTCACAGGGCCCTGCTGTGAAATATTAGATCAAGAATTGTAATTACATGCCCCTGTTGAACAGGGGCAGAAAAATTGGGCCTTTGGTGGTGGTGGTGCTAGTGGCACAACACTGTAAGTCCTCACTCGCTCTTGGTGGGAGCAGAAACAGGCCCTGCTGTGAAAAATTATATCAAGAATTGTAATTACATGCACCTGTTGAACAGGGGCTGAAAAATTGGGCCTTAGGCACTGGTGCTGGTGCCACAATACTTCAACCCTTCACAGATACTCTAGTTGGAATGCAGAAACGAGCCCTGCTGCAAAGTATTGCATCAAAAATTGTAATTACACGCCCCGGTTAAACAGGGGCTGAAAAATTGGGCCTTAGGCACTGGTGGTGGTGCCCAGAACCAAAACTGTTCTTACAAGCTATCAGCGTGATCATTGAGGAGGAAGAGGATAATTACTCAGGATAGTCACTCAGCATCAGCATAGGCAGTCTTTGAAGGGATCTGAGATTTCAAAAAAAATTATTCGGTTACATCAGCATCAGGTGCTTGGTAGCTGGTGGTGATCCAAGACTGATTCATTTTTATGAAGGTCAGTCGATCGACCGAGTCGGTGGACAGATGCACCCTGTGATCGTTTACAAAGCCTCCTGAATGTGCGTTCCGAAAGAACGCTGGATGCAGGACAGGCCAGTAGCTCAATTGCATACTGTGTGAGCTCTGGCCAGTGATCCATCCTCAAGACCCAGTAACCCAGAGGATTTTCGGTTGGAAAGGTGTCCAAGTCAGATCTCGCCCCTAGGTATTCCTGCAGCATGTAAAACAGATGCTGGCGAAGGTTGCTGGAACCGATCATACCTTGGGGCTGCGGACCAAAAAATTGTCTGAACGCATCGGTCAGAAGGCCACCTTCTCCACCGCTCCTTCTTTGACTGACCGAAGCCTCAGCAACACATTGTCCAGAAACAGGAGTTTATAACCTCCCAGTCTCTGGGAACGCGTTGCACAGACCTTTCTGCAAGGCCTCACGAAGATGTTTCATCCTCTGCTCCCTCTGCGATGGCAAGATAAGGTCCACAACCTTACCCTTGTAACGTGGATCAAGGAGGGTTGCCAGCCAGTATTGGTCCTTCTCCTTGATACCACGCATACGAGGATCCTTACGCAGGCTTTGCAGGATCAGGGAGGCCATGCAGCATAGGTTTGCTGAGGCATTCGGTCCGGAGTCCTATGGGTCACTAAGGATGACATGGTCCGCAGCCACCTCCTCCCAGCCACGTACAAGTTTATGTGTTTCTTGGGACTGATCCCTTAAAGACTGCTGCTCATGCTGAGTGCCAGGCTCCACCTCCATACTGACACAATTCTCCTCCTCCTCCTCCTCGTCCTCTTCCTGTGTAATCGGCGGGCACGCAGGAACACTGTCTGGATAAAGGGGGCCTTGAGAGCTAAGGAAGTCCTCCTCTTCCTGCCTCTGTTCTGCCTTAAGTGCCCTGTCCATTATTCCACGCAGCGTGTGCTCCAACAGGTGGACAAGGGGGACAGTGTCACTGATGCATGCACTGTCACTGCTCACCATCCTCGTGGCCTCAAATGGTGACAGCACAGTGCATGCATCCCTGATCATGGCCCACTGGCGTGGGGAAAAAAAACAAGCTCCCCTGACCCTGTCCTGGTGCCATAGTCGCACAGGTACTCATTGATGGCCTATGCTGCATGTGCAGCTGCTGCAGCATGGCCAACGTTGAGTTCCACCTGGTGGGCATGTCACAGATTAGGCGGTTCTTGGGCTGGTTAAACTCCTTTTGGAGGTCTGCCAGCAGAGTACTGGCTTTATCTGACCGGCGGAAATGCACACAGACTTTCCTGGCCTGCCTCAGGACATCCTGTAAGCCCGGGTACCTGCCCAAAAACCGCTGCACCACCAAGTTAAAGACGTGAGCCAAACAGGGCACATGCGTCATTTGTCCCTGTTGGAGGGCAGAGAGGAGGTTGGTGCCATTGTTGCAAACCCCCATTCCTGCCTTAAGTTGGCATGGCGTCAACCACCTCTGAACCTGCCCCTGCAGAGCTGACAGAACCTCTGCCCCAGTGTGGCTCCTGTCCCCCAAGCACACCAGCTCAAGCACCGCATGGCATCATTTGGCCTGCATACTTGCGTAGTCCCTTGAACAGCTACGGAGCACCGCTGGTTCCGAGGACAAAGCACAGGAAGAGGCCATGGAGGAAGAAGAAGAGGAGGGGGTGGAGGAGAGAGGTGTGTCACAATAATTAGTAGTGGCATTTTGGAGGCATGGTGGTGGAACAACCTCCAACACTACTGCACCCTGTCCTGCGTCCTTCCCAGCTGCCAGCAGAGTCACCCAATGCGCACTGAAACTTAAGTAACGTCCCTGTCCATGCATGCTGGACCATGAGTCAGCGGTAATATGCACCTTACCGCTGACCGCCCTGTCCAGCGAGGCCAAGACATTGCCTTCCACATGCTGGTAGAGAGCCAGAATCACCTTCCATGAGAAAAAGTGGCGTTTGGGTACCTGCCACTGAGGAACCGCACATTCCACAAACTCACGGAAGGGGGCAGAGTCTGCCAACTGAAAAGGCGGCAGTTGAAGTGCTAGCAATTTTGCCAAGCTAGCATTCAACCACTGGGCATGTGGATGGCTGGGAGCGAACTTCTTTCGGCGGTGCAGCAGCTGGGGCAGGGAAATTTGCCTGGTACAATCTGACGTCGGTGTACCAAAAGCAAATTGCCCACAAGTGCTTGGCTGTGACACACCTAATTCTACACCTTCATTCCTCTCAGTGCAGGTCTCAGAGAGGACTGAAGGTATAGTGGGGTTGGAGATCTCAGCTGATGAGGAGCAAAGAGAGGTCCTCTTTGTTCTTTGGTGTGGGTCTTTTAGATACGCTTGACAACGAACTGCATGGCAGGTCAACATATGTCTGGTTGAGTCAGTGACCTCATCATCCCCTCCCTCCTCATCACTGGAGCAAACCTGGCAGTATGCTGCAGCAGGGGGAGCATGACTGCCAGATTGCTGTCCTTCTTGGGCATCCCCTCTTTCCGTGCTCACGTTACTGCCTTCATCTAGCTCAGTATCATCATCAGAGCTTTCTAAACGCTGGGCATCCTCCTGGAGCATGTACCCAACACTGTGGTCAAACAGTTTGAGGGACTCCTCAGGAGAACATGGTGGGGCTAGGGAAGGAGTCACTGATGCCATTGAGCTGAGGGAAGAGGCCGCGTTCGAGGCTGCTTTGCCAGACAAAGTACCCTGAGCATGGGTGAGAGAGGATGAGGAGGATGAGGACGGCTTGGTCATCCACTCAATCAAGTCTTCCGCATGTTGCGGCTCAACACGGCCAGCTGCCGAAAAAAAGGCCAAGCGTGTCCCACGGCCACGTGCTGATGAGGAGCACCATCTCCATGACAAGCACTGTTGCCTCTAGACACAGAGCCTGCTTGCCCTCTTTTATTGGCTTGTGACTGTATGCCTCTGGCCTTCCAGACATACTAATGGCCTGTAGCTGCACTAAGCTGGGATATATATATATATATATATATATATATATATATATATATATATATATATATATATACTGATACTGCAGCTAGCAAAATCAACTGCCTGCCTGTAGTATGAGAACACCACCAACCTTCGACAGGTAGCTTTAGGTGAACACTGTGCAGAGCTCGCAAAAAACTAACTTGTAGTTTATTTAGCTGCCTGCGGTAGTGATAGGATCAGGAAAACACCACCAACCTTCGACAGGTAGCTTTAGGTGAACACTGTGCAGAGCTCGCAAAAAACAAACTTGTAGTTTTAGCTGAACACTGTGAGGAGGACGTACTACACTAACTTGTAGCTTTAGCTGAACACTGTGCAGAGGTCGCACTACACTAACTTGTAGTTTTAGCTGAACACTGTGAGGAGGACACACTACACCAACTTGTAGCTTTAGCTGAACACTGTGAGGAGGACGCACTACCCTAACTTGTAGCTTTAGCTGAACACTGTGCAGAGGTCACACTAAACTAACTTGTAGCTTTAACTGAACACTGTGAGGAGGACGCACTACCCTAACTTGTAGCTTTAGCTGAACACTGTGCAGAGGTCATACTAAACTAACTTGTAGCTTTAGCTGAACACTGTGAGGAGGACGCACTACCCTAACTTGTAGTTTTAGCTGAACACTGTGCAGAGGTCACACTAAACTAACTTGTAGTTTTAGCTGAACACTGTGAGGAGGACGCACTACACTAACTTGTAGTTTTAGCTGAACATTGTTCAGAGGACGCACTACACTAACTTGTAGTTTTAGCTGAACACTGTGAGGAGGACGCACTACACTAACTTTTAGCTTTAGCTGAACACTGTGCAGAGGTCGCACTACACTAACTTGTAGTTTTAGCTGAACACTGTGAGGAGGACGCACTACACCAACTTGTAGCTTTAGCTGAACACTGTGCAGAGGTCGCACTACACTAACTTGTAGTTTTAGCTGAACACTATGAGGAGGACGCACTACACTAACTTTCTAGTTTTAGCTGAACACTGTGTAGAGGTTGCATTAACACTAACTTGTAGTTTTAGCTGAACACTGTGAGGAGGACGCACTACACCAACTTGTAGCTTTATCTGAACACTGTGAGGAGGACGCACTACACTAACTCTAAATAGTCTAGCTGCCTGACTGTGGTACTAATAGGATCAAAAGAACACCAGCAATTTTCTTCAGGTAGCTGTAAATACTGTAACAAGACAAGCCTGCCTGTCAGTAGGAAGATAACAGGAACGGATCTAGCTAAACTGAATACAGTGTATATATAAATATATATATATATATATATATATATATATATATATACAACACCTGGGATGCATATATATATATGCAATACACTGTAAGTGCAGCTAACTCACTGACTGTCCTGCCTAATCTAGCTAACTCAAATTAAATTACACTGTCTCTCTGTCTAAGCACGCTGGAACACATTACACAGGGCCGCCGTGAAGGCGGCCTTATATAGTGTGGGGCGTGTTCTAAACCCCCTGAGCCATAATTGGCCAAAGTCACCCTGGCTTTGGCCAATTACAGCTCTCTCTACTGACGGCGCTGTGATTGGCCAAGCATGCGGGTCATAGTGCATGCTTGGCCAATCATCAGCCAGCAATGCGCTGCGATGCCGAACGGCCCATAACGTTTGCAATTCGGCGAACGATCGAACAGCCGATGTTCGAGTCGAACATGGGTTCAACTCGAACGCAAAGCTCATCCCTAGCTGCAGACTGAGGCTAGAAAATACTATGGTACTGTCCATAGCACATGTGTAAAAAAAAGGCCTAGACTTCTAAGACCTAGAGTCCTGTCGAGCAGGTCTGGGGATTACAGTGGACTGCCTCCATGGAGCAGTGTCATCTATTTACAGTATATCAATATCTATCAATAAAGTAGTTTGAATTAACCCCTTCCCGCCGAGCGTATGCAGATGTGCATACTCGGCTTTCATGGGTTATACCAGGATGATGCCCGCAGCTGCAGGCATCATCCCGGTACCATTGTTTAGAGCCGGCGATCGGCTATCAGAATATAACAACCGATGTGGCTAAAAGCCGCTCGGCTGTTATACCGGAGCAGCGGGAGGGGACATCCCCCCTCCCGCCGCTCTTACCGGGCCTCCTGTGCGATCGGGAGGCCCGGCGACCAATCGGCTGCCTCTGGCGACTGGGGGCGGTCTGGAACTAAGCTGTGGGCAGCTTCGTTCCTGCCTTCTAATTGTAAATCGTCAGACGTCATGATGTCACTTCCCGTTTACCCGGCTGCTAATGGCGCCAGTTTTAAAAAAATACACAGTATTCAGAATCGCTGTTTTCGGCGATCTGAATACTTTGAAGTGCAAAGGAGGGATCGTAGGTCTTTTAGACCCCCAATCCCTCCATAAAAAGTACCTGTCACCACCTATTACTGTCACAAGGGATGTTTACATTTCTTGTGACAGCAATAAAAGTCATCAAAAAATTTTTTTTTAACACAATTTATAAATATATAATTAAATAAAATAAATAAGAATTTTTTTTTAAAAGCGCCCCTGTCCCAGCGAGCTCGCGCAGCAAAAAAACGCATACCGAAGTCACGCCTGCATATGTAAACGGTGTTCAAATCACACATGTGAGGTATCGCCGTGATCGTCAGAGCGAGAGCAATAATTCTAGCCCTAGATCTCCGCTGTAACTCTAACCTGGTAACTGTAAAAAAATGTAAAGCGTCACCTATGGAAATTCTTAGGTACCGTAGTTTGTCGCCATTCCACGAGTGCGTGCAATTATAAAGTGTGACATGTTTGATATCTATTTACTCGGCGTAACATCATCTTTCACATTATACAAAAAAATTGGGGTAACTTTACTGTTTGTATTTTTTAAAATTCATGAAAGTGTCCCTTTTCCCAAAAATTAGCGTTTAAAATGCCCCGTACACACGATCGGACATTGATCGGACTTTCCAACAACAAAATCCATGGATTTTTTCCGACGGATGTTGGCTCAAACTTGTTTTGTCTACACACGGGTTGCCAGAATTTCCGATCGCCAAGAACGCGGTCACGTACACCACATACGTCGAGACTAGAAAAGGGCAGGTCCAAACCAAGCGCAGAGTAAAAGTTTGGTGAGAGACGATTCGTGCTTTTTCAGACTCGTGGCTTTCAGATCGTTTTCTGCTGTTCAATTTGTGCTTGTGGGTTTGTATATGGTCTTCAGTGCATGCAGTGAGTTACGCGTGACTCTGTCATGATGTTCTTGTTCGTTCGTTACTGTTTTTCAGGTCGCTCTTCACAGGCCTTGCTGTTCTTCAGTGCGTTCTGTTACTTCATTCTGAGCAGCCGACCATCTTCTAGCCATGTTGCGTATACGTACTCCTCGTAGAGTTCGTGCTGTGCGGGGGCTTGGTGTTGGGGTCCTGACCTTGACATAAGTCCAGTCCATGAACAGGGTGGGGAGGAGTTCATGGACCAAGAATTGGTTGCTTCAGCGTGATCAGTTCTGTTATATGCCTTTGCTCGGTGAGATCCATGAGAATAATCCTGATGATTTCAGGAACTTTCTCAGGATGACGGACCCCGTATTTCACCGTTTGTTGGCTTTGCTAACCCCATATATCAGCAGGCAGGATACCCTGCATGAGGCAAGCCATCACTCCGGAGCAGAGGCTAGTCACCACCCTGTGGTACTTGGCGATGGGGGGAAGCCTGCAGGACCTCAAGTTCTCGACAGGCATCTCCCCCCAGGCTCTAGGGATCATTATTCCAGAGATCTGTTCTGCCATCATCCAAGTCCTGCAGAAGGAGTATGTTAAGGTAAGATTTTTATCCTTTAATATCACATTTTATTGTATTTAATGTTTGATAATATATTGTATTTCTTTCCTCATTCCCTAATTACCATGATTGTAATATGCGAATGTCCCCTTTGTCCTCATTCATGCTGGATTTTCATGTAATTATTTTTTTTGTCCTTCATACATATTTGCCTTCACTTACCTCCCCAGCATGCTCTCCTGGCCCTATATTCACCTCATGTAGTCACTTAACAATGTATTTTATCAGCTCCATAGTAGTGCTTTACCCCAAACACCCCTTAAAATGTGTAAAAATGTGATTTGTGCTTTAAATTCAGGCAGAGTGCCAGAGGCTTTTTTGGGGGGTCCCCAAATCATTTGGAACCCTCCCTCCCCCCAACTGCTAAGTCAGCTGATACCAATTCTCTATCTATCCTCAATCGTCTATCTGCTGACTTTGCCAAACCCATACACACTATACCCATCTCTTTTGTGGTCAGATGTATGGATGAATTCCCCATGAATTCCCCAAGCCTGTGCAAGGGCCTGCCTGTATACTTTTAAATGGTAATGTTTAAAGTTTTGGTATACTATTCTTATCTTGATAGGTAATAGCAGAATGTCCAAATGTGCTCAAATGTGTACAATGTGTATTTATATCTTTGTTTTATGACACTTCTTACCTGCTCAGTGAGCTGTCAATAGTGTAAGTAAGGAGGGGCTGACCAAAGTAACACACATTATTTAGGCATTCATCTCTCAATGAAGTGGAGAGGGTTATCTGTCCAAGAGCTCCCCCCTATAATGTTAGAAATGGCCCATGAGAGGGGGAGGGGAGGGGGAATCTGATAGGTGTACCTTATACCTTGGTCTTTAAAAACTCCCTCAAATAAATGTTATCTTGATGTTGGCCAAGAATGTTTGTGTCTAATCTGCTTTCCCTGTTTATGTGCAAAATTTTTTTTTTTTCTTGTTTGACTCCACAGTTTCCTTCCAACCCACAGGAATGGCAGACTGTGGTCTCCCACTTTGCCCAGCAGTGGGACTTTCCTAACTGCGGAGGGGCAATTGATGGGAAACACGTCCACATCAACCCACCACCCAACTCGGGGTCATACTATTTCAACTATAAGGGCTTCAATAGCATTGTGATTGAAGAATATTATTAATATCTAATATTCTTGTATCTCAGAGGCGCTTCCGGATGAATAGCATTGATAGCCAAACTGACTTAAAACAAAGTGTGAGTTTATTGTCACACAATTGGCATCATAAATACAATGTAAAAAATATAATAGTTCAGTTCAATGTAGGTAAAAATATATGAAATAGAATAAAAGTTATAAAGCTGTAATAAGCTTATGAAAGCATGTGTGCTTCATTGATGCTGTCTGTCTCCATGCTGTCTTGTGTGTCGTCCAAGAAGAAGCAGGAAATGACGTTCTTAATCTTCTGGCAGAATTGACAGCTGTCCCAACTTGTCAAAGTGTTTTGTGAACATGTCAGTGTCATCTATCCTAGTGGGTGGGTGTCAGTGTGTGTGTGTGTGTGTGTGTGTGTGTGTGTATGTCTGTCTGTCTTTCTGACCTTCAATAAGGAAGCATTGGCTTTATATGTTACATGTGAACGTCATAACCTCACACCAACTTAGAACCTTGTATGGCACATATTCATTTCTGCTAACTTCAGCAATATGCTATCCAAGAAAAGATTCTAACTCAGAGTCATATATGGCATAGGATTGACAAGCCCACATGTAACACTCCATACTTGAAGTAATGGGCTGATCATGTAATGTCATATAACCAAACATCTACATAATATGAACACATTTTACCAACTTTACATTAAGTAACTATATACTAGTACTTATTAATATGACTGGAACTACAAACTAACTTAACCTAACAGGATATAATCCACAATGTATATTCCTTTAGCTACATGGACACATGTCTATTTTTGTCTTCTCATGACATTCTACACCAAGATACCTTATATGTCATACTCAAATTGGCTACGCCAGAAAAATCCAGCAATGCTCAGCTTTAGATTAAGAATCATGTCAAATCAATTGATCAAGGTCATTCACACATACTCTATATATTATGATTAATCATAAAACCAAATATGTTTTGCAAGCTTGCCATGAATATAATATAACACCTATAAGTGCCGAATTATGAATTTGGAATAATATTCTAACAACGATGTTGGCGGTGGTGTTGGCTACTTATGAGTTCCTGTGTGTGGACGTGGGGAAGAATGGCCGGATGTCCGATGGTGGAGTCGTGGCCCAGACGGAGTTCTACAGCCATCTCCAGAATGGCAGCTTGGACTTGCCACCTCCAGAAGACAACGCAGAAGGACTCCCATTCGTCTTCGTTGCGGATGAAGCATTTGCGCTGGGGGACCATCTTATGCGGCCGATTAAGACCGTCACCCCGGACCAGAGGGTTTTTAATTACCAGCTGGCCAGAGCCAGAAGAGTGGTGGAGAACATGTTTGGAATCATGGCCAGCCGGTTCCACCTATTTCTTACACCCATACACATGGCGGAGTAGAAACTGAATCATATCATCCTGGCGTGCTGTGTTCTACACAACTTTTTACGGCAACATTCTGCCAACTATGCTGGCTCAGTTGGGCCTGAGGCCGGAATTCCGAATGAACCAACCCTGACGGCGCTTGAAAGTGTCTGTCCTGGCTTGCCCCCCCTGAGTGCCCATGAGGTCAGTCTAAGATACCTTGAATACTTTGCAGGTAGGGGGCCATCAATATGCCAGACAATGTCTGAAACCTTTTTCAAATAAAAAAAACATTTTAACTACTAAAATCTTTGGTGACATTTACTGCTTGTGTATCTCTTAGCTGACCCTGACAGAAATGTGGTGAGTCCTGAAAATGGCGTGATTGTGTAACATTACAAAGCACTGTTGGGTGTTATTTACTAAAGGCAAAGACACTTTGCACTACAAGCGCACTTGAAACTGCACTTGTAGTGCAAAGTGGATTTTACCTTAGGAAATAACACCCATTGTCACAGAAAGCACCAATTGGAGCACAACAAAAGTTTTGGAGCGTTGAAACAATAATCCACACATTCTTGATCATCAATCTTTTTAATCCCAGCACAATCACATGTGCATTTGTAAAAGGTTTTTGAAACAAACCAACATGTTTGTTGTATAACAATTTTTGGGGTCACATTAGAAAAAGTAGAAATGTCCATTTAAGATAAAACAGGCATGTTTAAAACCAACAAGAAAGACACAAATCTTGAACTTACAAAGTTCACATTAGATAGAACTTGAAGGCAATATCAGACATGAGTATTTACAAACTGTGTTTGATATTGCGTTCAGATGGGGGGAAGTCACCCCAGGAAAAGCTAAATTTTGAAGATGCACACAAATTGTCAAATGTCAACATGTAATAGCTGCCATCACTGGGGATCAAGGGACTTGTTTTGTGGGTGCAACCCCTTCCTCACAGCTACTTTATTATTGAGGAAGGGGTTGCACCCCCAAAACGCCTACATTGATCTCCTGTGATGGCAGATAGCACATGTTGACACACTGTGTGCATCTTCAAAATTTGGCTTTTCGCAAATATGTCAAAAAATGGTATACATTTTTAGATCACAAAAAGCACAAAAAAACAAAGGGATTTGGATGGGTTTTAAACTCTCCCTAAAACATCAATGATGTTCTTCATTTTTTTTTAACATCATTGATGTTTTTATGGATGTTTTCCAAGTCCCTATTACACCCCATGATCTCCCCGATCAGGGTCTGTGCACTTTAAGAGGTGAAATGATCTGGATCCACAACATCACGATCACCTAAAAAGATAGAAACAAAAACACACCATGTATTATAAATATGCCGGCATCCATCTCTTACCTGAGCCTGTGGTCGCAGACACTCACCTGTTGTGGTGACAATTTCCACCACATCTCCTTCCTCCTCCTCCTCCTGTTGTCTTTGGTGGGTCTCCACTTCTTCCAGAGGTGTGGGGTCTGTGGTCTCCTCGGATGAGGGGCATCTTCCGAGTCTTTTCTCCCCTATGTAAATAAAAATAGGTATACTTAGCACACAGATATTTGATGGCAGAACTAGGAATATGAAACATTGCTTGGAAGTGGGGTACAATTGTCTGTTTTGGCAGAGTTCCAAGATGAAGACATATTTTGTCCTTGGTCAAGCTTGAATACTTACCTGTTTTGTACAAGCTTCACAGATGGTGTCACCCCTATAGTATACACTGGAGCACCTGTGTGGGACCCCCTAATAAAAAGGGTGTTCTGGTGTCCCACACTAGTGCTCCAGCGTCCAGATGTGTAAACAGCTGTTGAGTGTCCTCTCCTTACACAGAATCTAGTTTGCATTTCATTCTAGTTACAAACCCATATAGACAACCAACTTATTTTAAGATAAGTAGGCCATAAAAAAAATAATCAAATGCATATGGCCAAAACAATGGTGTTTTCTAGTCCGAACGAACAATGTTTCATACGAACGAATAATGTGCCCATGAACATGTAAGTTGCCATTTTAAAGTGTACAACAGTAAAGAAAAGCACATGGAGCAACACGAACTTAATAATCATAAAAAATAGGAACACAGGACAACTACTTACTTTTTTTCAGCACTCTCCGGATCGTTCGGTACTGCTCATGCTCCCTTAGTTTGAGGTCCGACCACCGCTTCCTGAGCTGATCCTTGGATCGTCGTACCCCATGCAGACTCTTGACCACTTTCGCCATGATCTTGGCCTTTCGGACATTGGGGTTGGGGTAAGGTCCATACTTCCCGTCATAGTCGGCCCTCTTCAGGATGTCGACCATCTCCAACATCTCCCCAAAGGACATATTTGATGCCTTAAATCGTCTCCTTCTGGATCGGAACGTTTCAGGCTTTGGGGTTTCCTCCTCCTCCTCCTCATTGGTGTAAATATCTGACACCTGCCTGCCGGCGCCGTTCATGATAGCGAAGGTAAGATTTAACATTGGGCCTATACTGCTTCTATATTGAGGCCTGTATTTGGACAAGTTTAGAAGACTTTAGGCTGACATTAGGGTTTGTCTTGTGTTGTGTCTTGCAGTTAAAATGGATATCTTGAAGGATCATGACTTTATGTCAATCTTCATTGATATGTTCAGGGAGCTGCCCTGTCTGTGGCAGATAAACCAACCTGAATATAAGAACTAAACAAAGAGGAAGGCAGCGCTGGATAAGTTGCTCCAATTTGTGAAGACGGTGATCCCCACAGCAGACATCATCTATTTGAAGATCCTAATTGGTGGCCTGAGGAGCACTTATCTAAGGGAGCACAAGAAGGTCCAGGATTCCCAGAGATCAGGAGCTGCAGATGACATTCATGTCCCCAGGCTGTGGTGCTATGATCATTTGGAACGGATCACATATGGATCTAAACAAATTTCTGGAATACTGCAACTCCAATCCTTATGGTATCTCTTTTACCCATGTAGTCGACAACACATCACTCGTCTTTCTGGATTTAGACCTGCAAATCGAGGAAGGCAGCATTATATCCAAAACCCATTTCAAACCTAGTGCTGGAAATTCCTACCTCCACGCCAAAAGTCACCACCATCCCAAATGGATCCGTAACATACCCCACGGGCAATTCTGCAGGCTGAAGAAAACCTGCACTAAGAAAAGTGACTATGAAAAACAGGGATCCATCTTAAAAAAGAAATTTCTTGAGAAGGGTTATGAAGAATCACTCATCAAACAGGCCTTTTACAAATATTGGACCCAGTATGACGAACATCCCTCTGACACTATGGCAATGGAGGCTAACAAAACAAGCGGCAATAAAAGGACCACCGACAGCAACATCTCCAACCCCATCAGATTCAGTACACAATATAACACCAAAGCATTCGACATACAGAGAGCCATTGAGAAAAATTGGAACATTCTCAAGCAGGATCCCATCCTCAATCCAGTTCTACCACCCAAACCAGTAGTTGTGTTTCGAAAATCCAAAGATCTTAGAAGCCTAATAGCTCCGAGTAGAGTACGAAAACCCCAGAACCAAATTAAGACCCCCACTGGCAATTGGGCATCCATCTTCGACCAGAAAGGCAACTACAAGTGTGGAACCAAAAACTGTGGAGCCTGTGCCTTCATGGCACACCGCAAAAAAGAAATCATGGGGTCCGACGGCCAGTACCACAAAATCAAACAGTTCATCAATTGCGGTACCTCCTATGTAGTCTATGGTCTTATCTGTCCATGCGGTCTTCTGTATGTTGGGCGCACAATACGTCCACTCAGGACAAGATTTAGCGAACACAAATGCAGCATAATCAATAGTAACACGTGCCATCAGAGTAAAAATAAAAATAAAAAATGCCACAGCTATTCAGTACCTAGGCATTTCAGAGAATGTCATAACAGCAATCCAACAGGCATCAAAGTGTTTGGCATTGAAGCTATCAAAAAAGACGCTGACAATGGGAGGAGATTCAGAAGACTCTGTAAACAAGAATCATTCTGGATTTTCACTCTTGGGTCATTGGTTCCCAATGGAATGAATGAAGATCTAGATATCCACGGGGCCATCTAGATACAGAATATCACCATCATGCTTCGCCCCCCCCCTCTCTATCCTAGCCACCCCCCCCTTATTACCTGTGATCCCCTTCATATCATCACCATCATTCCACCATATGGTAAACCCTGTATACCCTCCCCTGTCCCCGCAGTTTCATGTACACCATTTCTCCTCATATTATCCACTTCTGCTGTTATACAACCCATATAAACCTGTGTGTGTGTGTATGTGTATATGTATGTATGTATTTGTTTGTTTGTTTCGGGTACTTGTGTGGCGCCGTCGATTTACGCAGCGCTTTACATGTATATATAATATACATTCACATCAGTCCCTATACCCTCAAGGAGCTTGCAATCTGGGGTCCCTAACTCACATTCATACATACCGGGGCCGATTTAGACAGGATCCAATCACCCTACCAGCATGTCTTTGGAGTGTGGGAGGAAACCGGAGTACCCGGAGGAGGCCCACGCGGACACAGGGAGAACATGCAAGCTCCAGGCAGGTAGTGTCGTGGTCGGGATTCGAACCAGCGACCCTTCTTACTGCAAGGCGAGAGTGCTGCCCACTGCGCCACTGTGCCGCCCATATATATGTATGCGTATATATATATGTATATATGTGTGTGTGTGTGTGTGTGTGTGTGTGTGTGTGTGTGTGTGTGTGTGTGTGTGTGTGTGTGTGTGTGTGTGTGTGTGTGTGTGTGTGTGTGTGTGTGTGTGTGTGTGTGTGTGTGTGTGTGTGTGTGTGTGTGTGTGTGTGTGTGTGTGTGTGTGTGTGTGTGTGTGTGTGTGTGTGTGTGTGTGTGTGTGTGTGTGTGTGTGTGTGTGTGTGTGTGTGTGTGTGTGTGTGTGTGTGTGTGTGTGTGTGTATATGTATATGTTCTGCACAAAATTACCTCCGGTTCACTATTCAAATCATAGTCACATTTTTTATATCACATTACTTTATATGGCTTAATTGGATTCAATAATAGCCTTTTCATTCATGCCCTCGGACCCGCCCCCCAGAGTCTTTTAAACCCCCAGCACAACCTCATCACAAAACCTTTCCTATCCCTAGGCAGCAAGACGCTTTCTATCCAGGCATCAGCTGCCTCAAGGACACCTCCTCCTTCCTCCTCCCCCTCTTTCTGCTGCCAGGTTTACACGGCTCTCCACTCCAAAGGACTTCTACAGTTTGCAGCTGTGTCTACACACTTCTCCTGAGACAGGTTAGCCACAATGGTCTTTGTAACTTCCTTATCCTGTTAAACCTAGCAGTGTCCATAAGAGCTTGCTTACTTTCCCTGCTCAACTTATGTTTCACTACAGGCACATCTGACAGCCTAACAGCACCGCAAAAAGAAAATACAATCTATTTACATCCATAGGTAGGTTCTGTCATCAGCCCACCTGTCTGCCACCTCCAATATTTGGTCACCAACACCAGATTATCCCCCTAATTTATCCACTCCCGCCACTCTCCGCTATTGCGTTGCACAAACTACACATTCCCACCCTACCGCCATGATACTGGTTCTACAAAGGCACAATACATGCTGTGTAGGGGTGGTCTCCACATGTGTGTGTATGCATGTGGACATGTATATGTGTGCATGTATATATGTATATATATGTGTGCATATGTGTGTATGTGTATATATATGTGTACAGATTTATGTGAATATATACATATATATATTTTGTGCATATTGTTTCTTTATCTATGTATATATATGCATATGCGTTTTAGATTTTTATGTACATTTGATATATGCATTTTTGTATATATTTTTGTGGATTTCCATTTGAATGAACACATTTCTGTTTTTGCACAAACCACATGGCCATCTTTGTGCCCCCATTTGTGCTTTCAGTGAACAGGGGCATACCTTTACATATCTGTTCCAGCACAGCGTTTTACGTGCTGGCAGAGTTTTTACACGCATGTGCATGTCCTTTGGACAAAAGCACAACCGGTTTTACCATGCGGAGAGACAATATCTCTCAATGTGTCTCAGTGCACTTTTTACTTCATTTACCACCCCCCCCCCCCACATGCATATATATGTGTGTTTTTTTTGTTTTTTTTTTATGCATTCACATGCGTTTGTATTATGCACGTGTATGTATATGCATGCATGTGTGTGTACATTTATGTATGCGTAGATTGTTTCATTTGTATGTATTTAGACTACAATCTCATGTTCTGTGCTTCAAAATCCCACTACCTATCATTCATTTTTTGTACTGATATGGTAATTTTTATTCCTAATATATTTATATTATGTACTTTTTATCATTTTATGAATGCATTTTTCAATGTAAACTTATCTTACGTCTCCAGTCTGTAGTGTATGGTATATATTGTTCTTACTTATACCCCATCTAGAACACCTGGGTATGGAACTTGGAATAATCAATTGTCCATCACAGGACACATCCTCCTACTAGCCACACCACCTCTCCCCATGTACACATGTCGGCCTACCGGCCCATACAGACTGCGTTCCAGTTCTCCTGGCTCTGATGAAGAGGTTTTCCTCGAAACGCGTCAGCCTTTCTTAAATACCTACCTCAATATGGGCGCACCCCAATTTTAACTTCATAGTACTTATTTTGTTACCTGTTTTTTCTCTTTTTTTATAATATTATGTAGTATTTGTATGATTTTATATCTATATGACTATATGTCTGTATTCTTTTACATAAATAAACCATACATTTCTTGATGTAAGCGTCTGATCACGCGCCTTCCATCCACTTCCTACTAAACAGTCCTTTCCAGACCACCCCTGGTCAGCTAAGGCAGCGGGACACGCTCCATCATCTCCCCCAGTCCTATCTCTGACTACAATACTACCTTTGTTTTACAGCAAACGATCTCACAAGCGCAGGAGTATTTTTCACGATATCTTGTTCACACTTTTGTGGTGCTATGACAGACTGCATTTTCTGGCAGGTCAGACTGAACCCAGGCCATCACTCTCCACTCTTCCTTCCACACTTCCTTCACCCCCAGCTGAGGCTTCTGACACCCAACCTGGGCCTTCTAGGCAGCAACATGTGGAGGAGCCCAGCTTGAGCCAGGTATAGCATTCTTCTAAATATTTCTGGTTGTCCAATCAATGATGTTAACTAGATGTTAGCTTGGAGTACTAATTTATGATTGTGATTGATGATGCAAAAACTAAAACAAGGTCCCTTTTTTATACACAGGGAAGTCTCAGCCAGGAGGTGGCTGGGCCAAGCAGGCTGCCTGATACACAGGTCCTTCCCCTACACCTTCAAAGAAAAAGTGGCAGGAAGAGGAGTAACCTGGAGGAGGCTGCCATAGGCCTCTTTTGTAAGGCTACTGAGGCCCTCAGAACACCCCACAGTGTGGAGGAGGACTGCCATAACTGCATACAAAATTATGCAGATGGAGGAGGGCCAACGACTCCTATGTGAGTTCTTAATTTTGGAAGCTCTAAATAAGGGGTTGAGGGGCCAAATCACATGTGCAACCCACATTTGTCACCTCACCCATAGTCCTCCTCCTCCTCCTCCAGGTCCTACTCCTCCTCCTGCCACATCTCCAACACCAGAGCCACAACCGGGAAGGAAGCGTGGAGGGAAGACCAGAGAGTGATGACCCTTGGTTCAGTCTGGTCTGGCAAAATATGCAGCCTCTTGTAGTACCACAGCCTGGGAACATACATGTCATCTGCTGCTTTCATGATCTCTGGGACTTCTGGACCAGACTGCACTCCCTTACATATGGACTCCTCAGGCCACCAATTTGGCAGTCAAATAATTGATGTGTGCCTTGGGGTTCAAAGGCTTTGCCAACTTATGATGTTTATCCAGCGTTGCCTCCCTCTTTGTTTGGTTCTGAGCCCTTAATAAAGGAATTTTTGTTTTAATTATACTCGCCTATGTGTGTTTTCCTTCATAAAGGACAGTTTGTTTGTGAGGATTCAGGTACATTTCAAAAATACAATGTGAAATTAACAAGAGACACCAACACCAAACAATTTCCTTGAGATTAAATAATACAAGATAATAATGGTGTTGTGGTAATTTGACACACAAAACACACACAAAAATATTCTAGAGTAATGAAAAAAAAAATTAATAAAAAAAAGATTTTTGGTCAGATGTGACAAATCAAAATATATTTAGGGAGTCACGACAAATAATAAAGAAATACGTTTGTGAGAAGTCTGTGTGAATATGAGCAGCAAAACTACTTAATTCTTCTAGCATTATAAAGAAGAAGAGAGTGCGCTGCATTAAACAATTTTAAACATTGCAGCCTGAGGAAAGTGCTCTATCCATTCCGAATGCTAATTTTACCAGACCGAGCTGTTCCGTCTCGGAATTTCTTCTGAGCATGCGTGGCACTTTGTGCATCGGAATTGTCCACACACGGTCGGAATTGACGCGATCGGATTTTGTTGTCGGAAAATTGTATAGCCTGCTCTCAAACTTTGTGTGTCGGAAAATCCGATGGAAAAAGTCCGATGGAGCCCACACACGGTCGGAATTTCCGTCAACAAGCTCCGATCACACATTTTCCGTCAGAAAATCCGACCGTGTGTACGGGGCAAAACGCCGCTGCACAAATACCGTGTGATATAAAATATTGCAGCAATCTCCATTTTATTCTCTAGATTGTCTGCTAAAAAAATATATATAATGTTTGGGGGTTCTAAGTAATTTTCTAGCAAAAAATACGGATTTTAACTTGTAAACACCAAATTTCAAAAATAGGCTTAGTCATGAAAGGGTTTTAAGGTAGTGGCACGCTTATATGTAGAAATGATTGGATAATTACATTTACATTTCTATCTAGACATGGCAGTAAGTGATGTAGATTTTTTAAAAAGATCAAAATTTGAATGATGCATGTTACTGTTAAAATGTGTGGTGTTTGTGTAAAGGGTTAACTGTCCAGTTAACCTTCTCCATCAAAGATCACTCTCATGCAAAGATTTTTTCATAGAGCAGTAAAATCTCTGCACAGGGTGGTGGCTGAGAGTGTAATCGTCATAGCAAGCTCAGTGGAGTTCTGGCAGGATCAACAATTTTTTTATAGCATTGATTGAACAGATTTAACAAAAGGCGATGATGGTATTAAAGAGACCAAAGGGGAGAAAGTAAGAAAGTTAATTGGTAGCGTTTACATGTAATTTAAGAGAAAGATGTTTTTGTGACCACGCTGCAACTAATGAATTAACTGCTGTTTTTTTTGTTAGAGGGAAGATCTGCGGGTCTGTTGTCCATTATAATATCTCTGCTCTAAGATATAGAGAGTCCATAAAAATTAGCTTCAGATCACATCATCAACTGAGTATTTATCAGACACAGTAGAAAAGATAAGCTAGATAGCATCAACAGGCAACACAAGTCTAATTTTTTCAGATTCTCTTCATGTTATTACAAAAGAAAAAAAGAGCAGATACAGAAATAGGATCTGTTGATTTTATTCAGAAAGAAAGTTGAGAACAGCCACATGAATATGAAGGTATAAAGGATTGCTGGTAAGTTGAAAAAAAAAAAAAAGCATATTCTAGTTATGAACACTAGAATCTGCTTTTAATGTTTTTTTGTAAATCTCGAGTGTGACCGTTATTCACAGAGAATGCTCAGTTTTAGTTTGTAAAGTGCCCCTTATATCAAGAGTCAGATACAGTAAAGTCCTAATTACCAGCAGAATAGAGTATGTACTATCCCCTTCTTTTGCTTTAGCTATCCACACAATCACACATAAAGAAAATGGTGTATTTGCTGCTTGTGTGCATTTAAATGGTCTTTTTTGAGTCATGTAGCAGTACCTGCAGTTATTTCTGTAGCTGGTAACTGCTGGTTTTCAGACAGAGTGAGTAATTGGGTACTGGTATATTCACAATTGCTACTGTAACTGCAAAATAATTGCATATCTTTTCCTGCTTTTTCAAATTGCAGATATTACAAAATACAGAGCAGAGTATATTGATGCATGTAAACCACTTCAATTGAAACAATCTACCTATTACAGTTTGTTACATGTGGTACATGCTGAGCACCATTAGCTGCAACTTCACAGATTAACTAAGCACTTTGACCAAACTTCCAGTGCTATTTCTTTTTAAACTGTGAAAATAAATTGCCCAAGGGTTATTCTGACAGATCCATCTTTATGAGATTCTAATGCTGTTATCTTTGTGTGTCAAGCACAAAGTTAGTGATTCATAACAAATTAAAAGACCAATTTATAAAGAAAGTGTCAAAGGTGAAAATGTGAAGCTTCTTATTAAAGGCTTGCTTTGGTTGTGATTTCAAGACCATCAGTGTAGATCATTCATGCCTCCATTATTTTTATGATGAAAGCCTATCAAATCGTAATAGTTATGCACAATGCCAGATCATGATAAAATGTATATACATAATTGAATAAATATGTCACCTACCAAAAGAAAACACATGCTACGCTGATACGTTTAGCTCCACATGACTGCATACTGTTACTAACAGTCAGATATCTAGGTGACAGACAAATGTAAACAAAGGGGCGAGGTATACTAGGTAACATTGTTTATAATTAATCCACATGTCAAAATTTGGTCAATGATGTCACATGGGATCCCCCGTGACATCATTGACCAAATATAGTCAAGTCCATAATTGGTCAATGACATCACCCAGGACACCCTGCCCTTTTTGTTTCCATTCCTCTGCAGGCCCCAGGAGCTGCTATTTCCAGCAAGCAGTTGATGAGATCAGATTTGACAGAAGGTCATGTATTTTTCTTTTGGGGGTGTCAGCAGATGTTGTTGGTGAGGACTGGACAACATAATTGAGATTGATTTACATTGTGGAACATCTTTGTCTTTTTGTTTAAAATAAATGAATTTTCAAAATGTGTGGTGTCTTTATTTACTATCAATTTTTTCTGAACCTTACTATTACACATTGGGGTGCCTATATCTGGTGCTGCTTCCTCATCTGCCTTTCCTTGACAGCCAGGCCGCATGCTCAGACAAGAGTCTTGTATGGACTTTAGATGTAAAGTTTTTTGCAATCATTTTCTTCCTTGAAATCTGACCTCACGCAGTTTTTATGTGTGGGGTCTCCCCAAATTTCAGACCAGACCCTCCATGTTTTTTTTTTATGGCTGACAGCTCAATTGGGTTTGGATGCAATGCCTCACTGGTTGTTAGGATACCACCGCCAACTCCCAAACAACCTGCATAAGTGCTAAGCTTTTCACTCCAGCTTGTTTCACTTCCCATTGCAAGTGGAGTGTCTGCTTATTCAAACATAGTTTGGCCAGTCTCTGGACTCCTAAAAAAGTAAAATTCAGACTGAACATGGGTTCTGTTTATACCCAAAGTTCATCTCTAGTCAGGACCACCGGAACCAGCCAAGAGAACAAGAGAATACTCAATGGCCCAGGCAAAATTCTGCCATACTGTTTGCAGATGGTATTCCTTGGAGACGAAAGTCACACTGGGCCAAATATTCTGTCAACTTATCAGGGGCAGGCTGAGAGGTGACTGACCCCATGCAATTTTGTGCCAGGAAAGGCTGTGTGTGGAAAAAATACCAACTTACTAGGCCCCCTTTCAGAGAAAGTTTGCATATGTGCCTGACACATGTCTTCAGCCTGGTGGTACAGCAGCTCTAATTTAGGTACACTGGTTTCCACAATGTCCTGCTGCAGTCCAGAAGAGTATGCAGTCACATCAGATGGTCATATCTAGTGAGTTTTTGCCTGGCCAAAATTCAGTGGCTAAACAAGCTGCCTGCCAACCACCTGATATGCATTACACAAACATACTGCAATTTGCTATTGGCCATGCTGTGGAGGCTGCACCTTCAGCAGTGGGTTGTCAATAAGTATTTGTATGAGTACAAGAGGAGGATAAGCTATGGGGTTCTGGGGTACCTTTTCACCATAGCAGTGACTGCTGATTCTTCATGCGTATACTGTATTGTCACCATTTGAAGAGATGACGTAAATGGTAAGCCATGATGAGGTGGGGATCAGTGGCATATTTACTCTGGTGTTCCTGCTGGAACACACACTGCATGGTGTAATATACCAGACACTAGAGGCACAACAGCAGGTGGAGGAGCAGTACTTCCTGCAGTTTCAGGACCTGCAGGATCCTTTCAGAACTGATGTCATCCTTGTAAGGTAACCACAAGCAGAATAAGCTTTAGGAGAAGTGTTGGGGTGCTGGTTTTAAGAAGGAGAAGGTTTTAAAGGCCTGGATGGTGCCATCAGTCATAGACAGTGCCTAAACAATATAAACTTAGATTATCTGGGGTTCAGGGTGAATGTGGACAACCTAGAGCCAAATACCTCCTGGACTTTTGGGTGTCTAACTGACTACTGGCCAGAGGTTTCCCGGTATGCAATTGAGCTGCTGCCTGCCCTGTGGCCAGTGTGCTGTCAGAAAAGGCATTAAGCACAATGGGCAGATAAAAATGAATCTAATCTTATAATTTTTTTTCTGCAGGGTCAACCCTGATTTGTGATTCAAAATTTACGGTGTATTCTAGTGATCAAGTACTGTCATGCAAAATGTATCCTCTGCTAAGCCTCAACTGCAGCTTTGGTAATTTTTTTCTACAGGGTCAATCTTGTTTTGTAACTCAAATTTGAGGTGTATTCTTGTGATCAGATACTGTTATAGTGCCACACATCATGATTCCACAACTGGACCTCTTCAGCTGCAAAATCTATTGTAGTCATTGCAGGGTAAAGTAGTCTTTGTGTCTCCTGGTTTGTGGCTTATTCCATTACTTCATCAACCAAGAATATATATAATTATTGAATCTATGAAATAGTAAGACAATAAACAACTGTGATTTCCTCATTACAACATGTCTCATGACTCCCTATTAAACTGTGGCCTATTAAAACTGTTTATATGCAGTTAATAAATCATTTTGCTGATTTCAGTTTTCAAAGGCAGTCTGGTCTCTCTCCTGCGCAAAATGCGGTAAAAAAAATACATAAATTACTATGTATTGATGCAATATATGCAATATTTAGCTATCTTTTTCTGTAAATTAAATACTGTACAATCTAAAGTTAATTTTTTTTAAAACTTGACTGTAGTCCTTCCTGTTTAAAATTCAGCCTACCAAAAATGTTGAAATACTGTTTATGAAGTCACTAAAATATGTATTCTTTTTTATGTTAAACAGAGAGGAAAATGTAGAAATGTCTATTAGTGACGGGATATATTTGCAGGGCCATTCAGAGAACACATCCCAAAATACGCAAATTGTGATCTTCAATGAAGTCTATGAAGGGCAAATCTTGAAAATTATGTATAATAGGCAAGGGATTGTTAAAAAAAAAGGTGTGGGGAGCTGGGAGCTGGGAGCTGGGCACTGCAAGGGAAGATATGTACTAATGCAAAAAATATATATTTTTAAACTCTGTTTAGTGGAGAGCAGTTCTAAAAATGCTTAAATGGCTATATTTACAGGCTTCAGGGATGCCTTAAACCTGCCTATGAATTGGGGTATATGTTAAATGTACCATAGCAAAAGTAACATTTACAGCAACAAAAAATTGCCATTAAATTACATTTCTCTGATGGCTATAGTTGTTTTTGTAAAAAACGGCAAAGGGCATGGAAATCTGGGCACTGACCTGGGGGGGACATATATTAACCACCTCAAGACCAGACACTTTCACTCCTATCCAGTCCAGTCCAATTTTCAGCTTTCAACACTGTCACACTTTGAATGATAATTACTCAGTCATGCAACATTGTACCCAAATTACATTTTTATCATTTTTTGAGACAGATAGAACATTCTTTTGGTGGTATTTAATCACCACTGGGTTTTTTTCTACGATATAAATAAAAAAAGCTTAACTTTATTCTGACAATTTGTTTTCTACAGTAATACAATTTTGTGAATAACTAATCCTTTGTTTTCCATAAATTTAGGTCAACATCTATTCTGCTGCATTTCTTTGGTAAAAAAATAAAATAACCCAAATCAGTGTACATCATTTAGTCTCTGTGAAAGTTATAGTCTACAATCTATGGTATGTGTATTTGAAAATTGATTAGTCCTGATGTACAGTTTCATTTCTTGAGGTCCTAAAATGCTAGGACAGTACCAGTGTCCCCCAAATTACCCCTTTTTGGAAAGTGTTTAGTTATTTAGTAAGAGGCGTGGTGAGTTTTTTGAAGTTGGAAATTTTTGTCACCCTTTTTTGGAAAATGAAAAACAAATTGTTGTCATTTCACAAAGGTATAAGTATTATAAGTATGCCTATGCTGTGTGTGAGAAATTTTCACACAGCATGGGCATACTTATAATTGCATCCCAAAACATATTCTGCTACTCCTCCTGAGTATGGGGATACCATATGTGTGAGACTTTTTCACTCCCTAGCCGCATAGAGGGCTCCAAAATCCAAGGAGCACCTTCAGGAGTTCCAGGTGCATAAATTACACATCTAATTGATTACCTATCTGTGATTACCTATACAGATTTTTTTTTTATTTTTTGATTTTTTATGTACATGTACAAGTGCAGTGTTACAATAGTGATATTGTACTACTCTGGGAGGTTTGTTATACTGAGATTGCTTAACCACTTCCCGCCCGGCCTATAGCAGATTGACGGCCGGGCGGTGGTTGTGTTATCCTGACTGGGCGTCATATGACATCCAGCAGGATAACCCCTAGCGCGTGCCCGCTACCCTGATCATGGTTAACAGCCAATAAAATTGACTGTTTACCACATGATCGGCTGTGTCCAATCACAGCTGATCACATGTGACAGACAAATCAGAGGCGCACATGAAGTGCGCTACAGGATGACGCGCAGCGTGGGGATCCGGGAGTGTGCATGTCCCTTGGACACAGCGCTTCCCTGATCAGGGTAAACAGCCAATGAATTTGTCTGTTTACCACGTGATCAACTGTGTCCAATCACAGCCGGTCACAAATGTCAACATGGGAGGGCAGTTACTATCTGATCCCTGCTCTCTCCTCACACACTGATCATGTGAGGAGAGAGCAGGGATCAGTGGGTGAGATATCAGTGTCTGTCTTAAAAGTTTATTGTTTTACTGTGCACAACATGGCCCCCCAATAAAGAGGACCTGTCAGAATTTCATCTGGTTCGGTCAGTCACACAGCCCATCTGTCAAACAGCCCACTTGTCAAACAGCCCATCTGTTAAACAGCCCATCTGTCACAGGCCCACCACCAGTACCGCCATTCGTACCGCCACCAGTACCGCCATCGGTACCACCATCGGTACCGCCATCAGGCCTGCCACTAGTACCATCATTGGTATCGCCACCAGTACTGCCACCTGTACCGCCATCGGTACTGCCACACAGGCCCACCACCCGCACCGCCATCGGTACCACCACATAGGTCCGCCACTAGTACCACCATCAGTACCACCACCAGCACCGCCATCGGTACCGCCATCAGTATCAACACCAGTACCTCCATCGGTATCACCACACAGGCTCACTAGTACCACCACTAATACTGCCATCAGTATATCTACACAGGCCCTTCACTAGTACCGCCACTAATACCGTCATCGGTATATCTACATAGGCCCGCCATCGGTAGCACCACACAGGCCCGCCATTGGTACCACCATCGGTACCACCACACAGGTCCATCACTGGTACCATCATTGGTACCACCACACATGCCTACCACCAGTACCGCTATCGGTACTGTCACGGAACGTCCCACACTCCGCTTAAGTGCTTCCATCAGTATACCGCTTCCTAAGTTCTGTAACACGAGTCCAATGGATCTGGCTATAGGAACCCCCAAGAACTAGACAACACCAGTCTTGGAGTATATCTGGTTGCTTGGACGACATGTCTCTGGTACTGTCTCCCAGATACACTGATCTTTGCTGGGGAGGGAAGGCCGCTTCCTCCACCCTGGCCAACTGTTGGGGAGGGACAACACACACCTCCTCTCCCTTCTCCCCCTGTATCTGCTGCTGGGAAGTGATTGCAACCTTCTCACCCTGGGCCTCTGAAACTGCCACAGGTGTGGGGCAGAGGTCTTGGACCCTCTGTCCGGTTGCCAGATCTTCAGCTGGAGAAGTTTGTTGTAACTCCACAGATACTGCTGTTGGTGCTGGGCAGAGCACAGTGAAGTTTGGCCCTAATACCAGCTCTTCTGCTGGAGGGTCATCAGGTTGTTCTTCCTCAGCAGAAAAGTCTATTAAATCCCCTATCTCTTTAACTGGTGTCTGGGGATAGAGGTTCACCATCTCCTGTCCATGGAACCCAGAAGATGTTATCAGTGCTGGACAGAGGTTAGTAGAGCTCTGCCCTGTTGTCAGCACTTCAGGTTTGGGGATGGCAATCTTCAGATTTTCCACTGCCAATTCTCTGGCATGCTGCTGAACGTGTTCTAGCAGTTTCCTGACCCCTGCAAGACCGAGCATAGCCTCTCTATATTCTTGCAGGTCCTCAAGGTCAGGCTCCCCTTCATCGCCAAACATAAAACAATCTGTAAGGCTCTCCCACAGCAATCCAGGGCCTCCAAAGTCATATCCCTCCAGAGAACATTCTGTTGTCTCCCCTAAATATCCCTCCTCTGCATGCCATTGTAGAGCCCGATAATGATTGTCCAGCTCTATCTCCTGCTGGACCAGCCTGTCCAACTCAGTCACCCATTGCTCCTGGGGCCGCTCTCCCAGGAATGCCATCTGCAATGCCCGTTGGTCACTGGCCCATTGCTCTTGGGTTGGAAAGCACTTGCCCTGTTTTATACCAGCGAGCTGGAGGGCTCCAATCCAGAGCTCCACCCGAATCTGCTGCCTGAGCTCCAGGTATTCATCCTTAGACACAGTCCTGGTGTATGTTGAAAGGATGATCCGCAGCAGCCCCGGGAATTCTGATGCCAGGTCCATATCTCCGCTGGGGTGACTGAAGTCTGCTATGCTGATCTTGGATCCAGTTGGAGGTTTGGATGTCCCAGACTGCAGGAAACTTTCCCGCTGCTTGCCACCAATGTCACGGAACGTCCCACACTCCGCTTGAGTGCTTCCGTCAGTATACCGCT
This sequence comes from Lithobates clamitans, assembly GCA_037952925.1. Lineage (NCBI taxonomy): Eukaryota > Metazoa > Chordata > Amphibia > Anura > Ranidae > Lithobates > Lithobates clamitans. The sequence goes on from JBBGZY010000429.1 coordinate 12,077,681, forward strand.
TCCTAAGTTCTGGAACACGAGTTCAATGGATCTGGCTATAGGAACCCCCAAGAACTAGACAACACCAGTCTTGGACTACATCAGAACTAACTCTTTATTTGAGATCTCACACACATTTATACACCAGGATGACTCAAAGCTAACCTAATTAACATGAGCTAATTTACTACAAAATTTACCCAGACCAGATGACAGACTTGTGGGCACCGAGCTTCACACAGTAGTATAAACACAATAGCAGGAGCTAATTACAATTAACAATACAAACAACAATCTCCCCCCTCCTCAGCCTATTCATCAACAGTTCGTCTCCTAGCCAGCTCAACCAAACCAATAATAGTCTCTACATACATCCTGGGAGATATTGTGGACAAATATTACTGTCCCATTTTAAGTAGTCCAAGATATATTTTCTCACTCACCCTGTGCCAGGATGGCACAGGGTGACTTAGACATAAGATGTATTCTGAGTTCCACGGGCCCTCCCATCACAGGTACCGCCACACAGGCCCATCACTAGTACCGCCACACAGGGCTGCCACTAATACCACCATCCGTACCACCACACAGGCCCGCCACCAGTACCACCAACAGTACCATCACACAGGCCCACCAATAAGTACCATCATAATGTCTCAAAGGGTTTACACACCTGAGGAGGCATATGCCATTCTTACCATGTTGGATGATGAGAGCAGCGGGGAGCTCCCATCATCCGATTCTGGCTCAGAATACGAGCCGGTGGAGGATAGTGGATCAGAGTCCGAGTCAGCGGAGGAAACCATCCCTCCTAAAATAATAAGGAGATCAGAACCAAGATCAGGACCATGATCAGAAGACCTGCCCACCACCACCAGCACCAGACCCCAGGAAGAGGAGCCCAGTACAAGTACTGAAATTACACGCCCAACCCAAAATATCCAGCCCCAGTCCTACCTTCCTGATGCCCTGGCAAACCCCTTATGGTTGCCTGCCAACTCAGGATCCGCTATAATCCCCCTTTCACTGCACAGCCAGGTGTGCAGCCCAACATTACATACAAAATTTTCCCAGTTAGATTATTTTTATTTATTTTTCCCACTAGATTTGCTGCAGAATATTGTGGACCAAACCAATCTGTATGCATCCCAATTTATTGCTGCCAACCCCAATTCATCCTACTTCCACATGTTCCAGTGGCAACATCTAACATTGGACAAACTTAACCACTTGCTTACTGGGCACCTAAACCCCCCCTCCTGCCCAGACCAATTTTCAGCTTTTAGTGCTGTCACTCTTTGAATGACAATTGAGCAGTCATACAACACTGTACCCAAATGAAATTTTTATCATTTTTTTCCCACAAATAGAGCTTTCTTTTGATTGTATTTGATCACCTCTGGGTTTTTTATTTTTTGTTAATAAAATTAAAAAAGACCAATTTTTTTTTTTTTAAATACAAAACCGTTTTATATTTTGTTAATAAATTTTGCAAACAGGTAGTTTTTCTCCTTCATTGATGTACGCTGATGAGGCTACACTGAAGGGCACTGATAGGCTGCACTGATGGGCACTGATAGCCTACATTGATGGGCACTGATAAGGCGACACTGATGGGCACTAATAGGCGGCACTGGTGGGCACTGATAGGTGGCATTGGTGGGCACTGAGAGGTGGCACTGATGGGCGGCACTGAAGGGCATTGATAGGTGGCACTGAAGGGAACTAATAGGTGGCACTCATAGGTAGCTAGGTGGCACTTATGGGGCACATAACAGGCTGTTCCTCTTCAGGACTGATGTCCCTGTAAACAGAAGCTGGTGATTGACTTTTTTTCTCCTCACGCTGTCAGCGAGAGAAGAAAAAAAAATGATTACTGATCCTCTGTTTACATCATGTGATCAGCTGTTATTGGCTGATAATTAATCATGTGGTAAAGGGCCGGGATAGGCCACTTACTCGGATATGTGATCACTGGAGCCTCATTGACTCCGGTGATCACAGCACACGCCGCGCTCCCCCTTCGGGGGGGCGTGGCGAGCCTGCAAAGGGGAGGATGTCAATAGACGTACTCCCGGCAAAGCAGATCCACGCTGTAGCCGTCATTCGGCTATAGCGTAGATCTGAAGAAGTTAAATTGTTTTTGGGCCTTACGTTCAATATGAGGCTTACAAAAAAGAACGAACTCCATGCCTATAGGTCCACCAACCCCATCCACCACATGCCGATATATTCTGCTGTTATGCCCAGGACACGATATGACACGATTATGCGTTTTTTACACTTCAACAATAATTCAAAGTGCCCTCCCCGAGATCATCCCAACCACGACAAATTGTACAAGATAGGCCCCCTACTCAATTCCTTTTCCCAGCGATTTGCAGACATTTTTATCCCAGACCAAATCCCTTATACATTTTATTGGTCGACTGCACTTCAAGCAGTATATACCAAGTAAGAGAGCCAGGGATGGGTGGAAATTAAATAAATTGTGTGATCGAGCCACTGGATACATATATACATTACGGATTTATGAAGGCAAAGACTCCCAGCTCCACCCCTGTGAGTGCCAGACATTTATTGGAACCAGTGGGAAAACTGTCTGGGAGCTGGCATACCCCCTGTTCAAAAAATGATACCACTTATATGTTGACAATTATTATACCAGCCTGCCCCTTTTTTGTCACCTTTACAGTAAACAAACCCTGGCCTGCGGTACCTTAAAAAAATGGAAGGGATTCCCACAAATTCTGCTAACAAAAAAATTGCAAAATGGAGAATCGGCATTCATGAGAATTGAGGAGCTGTTGGCCATGAAGTAGAGGGACAAGAAAGATGTCCACATCCTTTCTACCATCCACAATGACATCTTGGTGGAGATCCAGAGAAGATGCGGCCCCGTTGTAAAGCCTGAATGTGTCCATGACTACAATCTGTACATGGGGGGTGGATTTAAACGATCAGATGTTGCATTTTACCTGTTTCATATAGCCCTGATTAATTTGTTTGTCTGCTACCCAAAAGCAACTCAAAACCAACAGATCACCTACCTCAAGTATATTGAAGAAATCGTCACTGCCCTGATTTACCAACAAGGTCCCGCCCCAGGAAGCATTCACTCTGATAATGTGAGTCGCCTTCATGAGAAACATTTTCCCTATAACATTCCCCCCACAGAATCTGGAAGAAGATGCCAAAAGAAAAGCAGTAAATGCAGTAGAGGAGGAGCTAGAAGAGATACTAGCTATTATTGTCTCCAGTGTCCCTCCCAATCTGGCCTATGCATGGAGATTGCTTCAAAATCAAAAAAATATCACACATCTATCAGATATTAGTTCCAATTATTATTAACAGACTGCAATTTCCCCATTTCACATATCTATGTGGATAATTTGACTGCTACCATGTTACTACCTTCCATTAACTGACCCTGGCTTCTTTACCGATGATGTCTTTGCCTGCCGATTTAAACCACGTTTCTGACTTCCACATGCACCAACTGCCTGTTTATCGACCATGTTTTTGCCTGCCACTTGGACTGATCTTTTGCCCTTCTACTTTAGGACACAGGGGTCTCATATATGTGAGGGACTTTAGAATAGCGTTCTGAGTAGAGCAAACCAGTTTTTCATTTTCTGTGCTCCCAGAACAGGGTCTGGTTTCCCTGAGACTTCAAAGAGATTTGGATGGGAGAATCCTCTACCCCGTCACCCTGGCCCTAAGCTTGTTGGTCCTTCCTGCTGCCTAGACCAATACTTTGGCTGTGCTGATCATATTGCTGCCTGTAATGACCCAGGACATTATGGATCATGTTTCTACCTGTTGCTTGGACCAATACTTTGGCTGTCTTGACCATATATCTGCCTGCTGCCTCTACTGACTATGGACAGTATTTCTGCCTGGACACCTCTGGTTGATAGCTGGACCAATGCTTTGGCTGCGCTTTGGCTGTGCTGACATTATCTTTGCCTGTACGAACTATGGACAGTATTCCTGCTTGCTGCCTGGAGGATTGCTTTTGTTGTTGCTGACCACATCCCTTCCTGCTGCCTGGGCCAATGCTCTCCTCTGTGGACCACTGCCCATCTATAACCACAGGTAATCTTTTGTTATTTGGTATGTATATGTTATGTATAATGCCCCATACACACTATCGGATTTTCCGACAACAAATGTTGGATATGAGCTTGTTGGCTGAAAGTCCAACTGTGTGTATGCTCCATTGAACATTTGTTGTCGGACTTTCCGCCAACAAATGTTGGCTAGCAGGTTCTCAAATTTTCCGCCAACAAAACTTTGTTGTCAGAATTTCCGATTGCGTGTACACAAGCCCGACGCACAAAAGTTCACGCATGCTCGGAATCAAGCAAAAAGAGCCGTACTGGTTATTGAACTTCCTTTTTCTTGGCTCGTCGTACGTCTTGTACGTCACCACGTTCCCACGTTCATAATTGTTGGCCAATATTTGTGTGACCGTGTGTTGGAGGAATGTCCTATTGTGTGTACAGGGCATTAGAAATATGAAGGTCCTCCAAAAATGTGATCGGTAGTTAGAAAATTATATGTGTAATTTATGTTCCTAGATCACCTGGATGTGATCACCTGGAGGTGCTACTTGGATGTTGGGCCTCTGTATGTGGCCAGGCTGTGTAAAAGTCTCACACATGTGGTATCACCATACTCAGGAGGAGTAGCAGAATGTATGTTGGGGTGTCATTTTTGTTATGTACATACTATGTGTTATGCCCCGTACACACGGTCGGATTTTCCAATGGAAAATGTCCGATCGGAGCGTGTTGTCGGAAGTTCCGACCGTGTGTGGGCTCCATCGAACATTTTCCATCTGATTTTCCGACACACAAAGTTTGACAGCAGGATATAAAATTTTCCGACAACAAAATCCGATCGCGTCAATTCCGACCGTGTGTGGCCTGTTCTGACGCACAAAGTGCCACGCATGCTCAGAAGAAATTCCGACACGGAACAGCTCGGTCTGGTAAAATTAGCGTTCGCAATGGATACAGCACTTTCGTCACGCTGCAATGTTAAAAATGGTTTAATACAGCGCACTCTCTTCTTCTTTATAATGTGACAAGAATTAGGTATTTTTGCTGCTCATATTCACACAGACTTCTCACAAACTTATTTCTTTACTATTTATCAGGATTCCCTCAATATATTTTGATTTGTCACATCTGACATCATTATTTTGGTGTTGTTTTTTTTTTTTTTGGTTTTTAAGGCTGATTATTTTTTTTTGGTTTGTATTTTTTTCAAGGCTTATTTTTTGTTTTTGGGATTTTTATTTGTACTCCAGAAATTTTTTGTGTGTGTTTTTTGTGTCAAGTTACCACAACACCATTGATATGTTGTTCTATTTAATCTGTAGGAGATTGTTTGGTGTTGTTGTCCCTTGTTAATTTCACATTTTATGTTAGAAATGTACCTGAATCGTCACCAACAAACTGTCCTTTTTGGATGAAAACAGACAGGAGAGTATAATTTTCCAAAATAAAACTTTTATTAAGGGCTCACAACTAAACAAAGAGGGAGGCAACGCTGGAGAAACTGCATAAATTGGCGAAGCCTTGGACCCCCAGGGCAGACATCAATTATTTTCAAGCAAAATTGGTGGCCTGGGGAGTCCTTATCTAAGGGAGTGCAGTCCGGTCCAGAAGTCCCAGAGATCCGGAAAGCAGCAGATGACATCGGTGTCCCCAGGCTGTGGTCATACGAGAGACTGCAGCTTTTGTCAGACCAGACTGAACCCAGGGTCATCACTCTCTGGTCTTCCTTCCACGCTTCCTTCCACGCGGTGGCTCTGGTGGTGGAGTTGTGGCAGCAGGAGGAGGAGGATGGTCCAACTCAATCACGTCGGTCTTGGGTGTTAGTTCCCCACTCACCCCCTTAGTTAGGACTTTATAAATAAGTTGCTCACACAGGAGGCGTTGACCCTCCTGCATGCCCTGCAGTTTGGTGGCAGCCATGCAGGAAAAGGCCTCTTCAGGAGTGGGTAAGGCTCGGAGGGACGCAGAAGCCAGCTGAATGAGCCTGAGCACTGAATCCTGCATGGGAGTCGCCTTCCTCGCTCTTTTATATGGAAGGCGGAGGGGAGGAATCTGCGATTCAGTCAGGCTGCGACTGGTCCCAGGCTTCTCTTGGCTGACACTTAGCCCCGCCTCCTCCTGGCTGCCACTAATCCCAGCCTCCTCCTGACTGCCACATTCCACAAACTCCTCCTGGCTGAGGTCTTCCTGTGTATGAAAAAGGGACATAGTTTTAGTTTTTTATTCATCAATCACACACAATTTTCACCTCATGACTGTTGCAAATTGAATGTTTTTTTTTTTTTTTCATCATTAGATTTTTATTGATTTTTGCAAAGAGTATATAACAATACAATGTGCACATTGTATATTGGGTACAGTACAATCGTTTAGTTGTGTACAAAGAAACATATTATCTGGATAGTGTTATAACATATAGCAGAGAACTGTCATAATACCGCTTCCGATATCGGAGATTAATTATGGTCTGAGTAGCACCACCCCAGGTGCCCTAATGGGAACACTTTTCACCCGGGGGGGTGGCACTCTGTGTGGACAGTCTCCGGCTTGTATATATCATAAGTAAAATAGAGTCTATAAACAGAAGCAGTAGGAATATGCAAGAGAGGGGAAAGAAAAAAGATTTTATCAAGAAAAGGCGGTAACGCTATGTTGCTTATCATGAAAATAAGAAAGGTTTCTGGATCATCAGGTGAATGGTTATGAAAGGAATGATGCAGCTCCGGTCCACAACTCCCATGGCCTCCATTTATATTTCACAGTGTGTGTGAGGCCTGAACTAGAGGCCATCATCATTTCAAAGCTGTAGTGGAGGTTTACCGTATCTAGAGTATGTTCAACGGAGGGGGCAGCATCCGTTTTCCATAGTCTTGCGATACATAATCTTGCAGCTAACAGGATATGGGTCACTGTGTGTCTGTAAGGTGTAGGTATTGTTTCAATAGTGAGGTTCAGCACAGCTAGATCAGGTGATGGGTGTAAATTTTGGTGTATAACGTCAGATATTATTTGGAAGATCTTGTTCCAATAGTTACGCAAACGTGGGCATGTCCAGAAGATGTGAAGGAGATCACCCCTGATTGAACACCCGCGCCAGCATTGATCACTAATAGAAGGATTGAATTTAGCAATTCTGGATGGGGTTAAGTACCACCTGAGATGTATTTTTTGGGTGTTTTCCCAGAGCGTGGCGCATTTTGTGGATTTATAGATTGACTGGATCGCTTTTTGCCATTGGTGTTCCGAGTAGGTCTGACCTAAGTCATGTTCCCAGTGAATATGTGGGAGTGTCTTGTTAAACTGCTGTTTCTGGTGTAGGATATTATAGAATAGGGATATTCCCTTGCGTTTGGGGATGGAGGACGTTAGAAAATCCCATGCTTTAGGATGTATAGTGTATAACTGAAGGTGGGAGTTTTTAAGGCAGTGCGTGATTCGGAGGTAGGTGAAGAGTTCTGTTTGGGGTAGGTTATATTCTTGTTTCAAGAGGGTAAAAGACTTGGGTTTGTCTTTAAGTAGAATGTGTTGTATGTTTCGGATACCGTTCTTGGTCCAGTGGTTTAAATTTAAGTCTGGAGAGAGGTGATGGAGAGCTTCAATAGGGATAGGAGTGGGGGGAGTGTCGGGTGTAACACCGCTGTTGTGTATTAGTTTTTTCCATGCTGAGGTTGCCGCCACCATGGTGGGAGGTGTTGCCGTCGACAGTTTTGGACCCCAGGGTGCGCTCATCAACCAAGATTGTAGGTTTGGGCGAAGCAGGTGGGAATGTTCTATTGAGCTCCAGAGTTTGGTAGGTTTTGTACTGAACCACTCGCCGAGCTGGTCTAGTATTGCTGCTGTGTGATAGTCTTCGAAGTCTATTGTCCCTGAACCTCCCGCCAGTCTGTGATTTCTAAGTGTCGAATGTGCGCATCTAGGTCTGGATTCATTCCATATGGTTTTGTTAAGTATGGTTTGCAATGATTTAAAGTAGTATTTGGGTAGGGGTATGGGTAGAGTTCTGAATAGGTATAGGATTTGGGGCAGGTGTAGCATTTTGAATGCTGCCAGCCTACCAGACCAAGAAAGGTTGTGTTTGGTTATGGCCTGTGCATCTATTTTTAAGGTGGCGAGGAGAGGTTTGAAATTGGCTGCAAATAGGTGTTTAACTGATTTCGTGAGGTGGATTCCTAAGTATGGGATGCTTTGGTCGGCCCAAGCAAAGGGGAATTGTGCTTGTAGCAGGTTTCGAGAAGTAGCGTCCAGTTTAAGGTCTAGAATATGGGACTTAGTTACGTTAAGCTTGTAGTATGATACGCGACCGAACCAGTCCAATAATTTTTGGGCTTCAGGAAGGGAGGAATTTGGATTGGTGAGCACTAGTATGACATCGTCAGCAAAGAGGCTGATTTTATGTGACGTATTCCTTATTGTGACTCCTGTGAGTAGGGGATTTGAGCGAACATGTTCCGCGAGTGGCTCTATGAGCATGTTAAAAATTAGTGGGGACAATGGACAACCCTGGCGAGTGCCATTTGTGATGTGAAAGGTTTGTGAAAGCATATCTGCGGAGTATACCTTCGCAGTTGGGACAGTATATAGAGCTAAGATAGCGTTGTATATGAGATCTTTAAATCCGAGTTTAGTTAGTACTGCTCTGAGGTATGACCAGTGTACTCTATCGAACGCCTTCTCTGCGTCCAAAGAGAGGAGCAGAGAAGGCGTTCCACTGGACTCAATATGGTGTATTATGTTTACCATCCTTCTTGTGGCATCAGGGGCTTGCCTGCCTCTAATGAACCCTGATTGGTCTGTGTGTATGAGATCAGGCATAACAGCCATAAGGCGTCTGGCAATCGTTTTGGCATATATTTTTACGTCAATATTCAATAGGGAGATAGGGCGGTAGTTTTGGGGGGAGGTAGGAGCTTTACCTGGTTTCGGGATAGTAATGATAAGAGCGTTTAGTGATTCATCAGGGAATGTTGAGGAGGAGGCAGCAATGTTGAAGAATTCTGTCATTTGGGGAAGTAAGTGTCTAGAAAACCTTTTATAGTATTCTCCCGTGAGACCATCTGGTCCTGGGGCTTTGCCCGTTGGTAGGGAGGATATCGTATCAAGAATTTCCCTGTCTGAGAATGGTTCGTTGAGGGAGGTCAGTTGAGAGTCAGTCAGCTTTGGTAGTTTAATTTGTTGAAGAAAGTTGTTGATATCGTCATGGGATGGTTGGTAAGTAGCGTGGTCATGTTTGATGTTGTAGAGCTTACTATAGTAGTCGCTGAATGCGTTCGCTATGTCCTGGGGGTTAGTCAGAGTGTCGGTTGAGTGTGGGTAGGATAATGTCGTGATTTTGGATTTGATCCTTCGTCCTTTGATGCGTTGCGCTAGTCTTTTACCTGCTTTATTGGACGTGGAGTATGTAGTAGCTTTAAGCTTACGCTGGATTAGTTCATAGGAGTGGAGAAGAAGTGAGCGCAGGTCACGTCTTAGGGTCAATAATTGGGCTTGGGTGTTCGGGTCAGGGTTAGTCTTATGTTGGGATTCAAGAGTCGCAATTTGGGAGGTAAGGGTGTCTATTTGCTGCGTCCTCTTCTTTTTACACACAGAGCTCAGTTTCATGACAATACCTCTGATAACCGCTTTGTGCGCGTTCCACACCGTCACGGGATCCCCCACTGACCCTTTGTTTAAATCAAAATAATCACTTATATGTTTTTCTATATCTAAGGAGTAGGTGGGGTGCTGTAAGATATAATTGTTCGCTCGCCAGAGGAACGTATTCCGCTGGGGCGGCATGTCGTTGATGGAAATAGAGATTGGGGCGTGGTCTGACCACGTCACGGTGTGGATTACAGATGCGCTGATGTTTTGTAGTAGCCATTTGTCTGTGAGGAACAAATCAATCCTAGAATAGGAAGTGTGGCGGGGGGAAAAATAGGTAAAATCTTTTTCGGACCCATGATGGCATCTCCACACGTCAAACATGTCGTGTGACGTGAGGAGCCGCCCCAGGGGTGACTCTCTTCTTTTCGCAGGAGAAGTAGTGTCCATATGAATATCGGGAACTAAATTGAAGTCTCCGCAGACTATCAAGTGTCCCTTGCATTCCGCTCTAACCTTAGTGAAGGCTTTCTTCAGGAAACTGATCTGGCGGGTGTTGGGGGCGTAGATATTCATTAAGGTATAACTCACTTTGTTGAGGGTGAAGGATAGAATGAGATATCTACCGTTGGGGTCAGAGGTTTGTTGTAGCAGTTGGAAGTCCAGCCCCTGTTTGATCGCTATGAGAACTCCTCTTTTCTTGGAGCTATACGTGGCATGGTATATTTGGGGGTACTGCCGATTATGACAAAGGGTTGTTGCCGCAGGGAGCAGGTGGGTTTCTTGGACACAGAGGATGTCACAGTCCAATTTTGCCGCAGTGTGCCATAGAGAATGCCGTTTTGCCGGGTGGTTGAGGCCCTTGGCATTGAGGGACACAATGTTGCAGGGCATGATCAAGGGATGTTGGGTGGAGTGTGTTTAGTGTAGAAGAGTCACTTACAGTTAGTTGCTTGTAGCTTGCAGGATGTTGGCGATGGTGTCGTGGTTAAGTTGCTGGATGGATGGTTACTTGCGTTGTGTTGGAGATCTGTACCGGAAGCCGCAGGAGGGAACTGGAGGAAGGCAACAAATGAAAAGGCTGGAAGAACCAACAATTAGAAGAAGAATTGGTAATAGATTTAACTTTCTACTGCAATCTCGCTGTATAGGAAACGTGGCGGCGTAAATAACAGAGAGCTTATGAGAAGCTATGCCGCAGTTGGGGGAAAACAGTTAGTGTTCAAAAGGAAAGAAATAGAACAATTAGGAACATTGCTCAAGACAGCGAGGGAGAAATGAGCTGTAGATATTATGGCCCAACTTATTCAGGTATTCGTGTGGGTATGGTGGATCTTGGGGTTCTGGTTGTTACGCCTGTGGGAAGAATTTCGTTGTGGCAGAGGGGAGATCCCGTCCGTTGGGGGATCCAAGATGATGCCCCATTCGTGGAGAAGGTGCAGCCCCTTCATTAGGTCATTGACAGCGTGGGTAGTGCCATTTTTCAGGATGAGGATGGTCGCTGGATATCTCCATTTATATGGGATTTTATGGTTGGAGAGGCCTTTTGTGATGGGATTTAGCTTCCTCCTCATTTGCAGGGTGAACTTGGAAAGATCTGGAAAGATCTGTATTGCCTCGTAGGGTCTGGGCAGGGGAGCTTTGGCTCTGGCTTCTGACATCATTTTTTCTTTTATGTGGAAAAAATGAATTCGCATGAGTACGTCTCTTGGTACTGATGCTGCTAGATGAGACGGTTTGGCGATCCTGTGAATTCTATCGATGACGATATCTCTGGGAGCTGCGTCGGGTAAAATAGTGTGTATGAGGTCCTTGGCATATTTGGGGAGATCATTCGGGGGTATGGACTCAGGGACCCCTCGCAGTTTGACGTTGTTACGTCGAGAGCGATCTTCCAAATCGGCCAGCTTGGCCCGGACCCAGTGCTGCTCATCTTTAATGTCATCTACCGCATCTATAATGTCATTCACTGTGGCTGTGCATTCTGTCATTCCCCTTTCCATATTAGAGATTCTATTGTCCATAGAGTGCATCTCTGTGGAGATTTTACTGAATAGGGAAGATAAATCTGTCATCAGAGAGGTTTGTAGGGACATCAGCATCTCTTTTAGGGTTGTGTCTATTACTGGCTGGCCTGAGGTGGGGAAAGATGCCATGGAGTTATGCAGCGCCTGGTTAGACTGAAAGGGGTTGAAGGCTTGGGCCTGTACTGCAGCGCTGGTATGAGGAGAATGTGATTGCGGTATATCCATCCGCATCCGAGCTTTAGCAGGGCTGGAAGTGAGGGGATCAGATCCAGGGTCCTGGGTAGGGGATAGAGGCAGAGGAGCCGTGCCCATTTCACTGTGGATGGCGTCAGGGAGGTCTGTGTAAGCCTCACTAGTGTCTGTCAGGCCGCCGGCGCCATCTTGGATAGTACTGACCTTGTCCTGAGGAAACAGGAACGTAGTGAGTTTCCTGATTCCCCTTTCTCCCATCCGTTTGCGGGACATTGTCGGTCGGCACTGCGGGAAGCTGTGTAGCGATTTTGGGGTGAATCGGTCCGTTCTGTCAGGCGTAATTCGTTCCGGTGTACTCCCTCGCTGTGGAGCTATGAGGTTAAGCAGCCATCTTCAGCGCCGGCTAGCCACGCCCCCCGCAAATTGAATGTTAACAAATATAACAGACTAGCATTCTGAGGCCAGCATTTTTCATTCTTGTCCCAATTATTTTTGCCCACTACTGTCTATTGATATGTAAAACACTTTTTTCAGTCAGCAATTAGTGATCAATAATAACATCTAGTAAAGATCATTTCTTTATTGTCCAGAAATCTATAGAAGAATGCTATACCTGGCTCAAGCTGGGCTCCTCCATTTCTTCCTGGCTGGAAGGCCCAGGTTGGACATCGGAAGCCTCAGCTGGGGTGGAAGGAAGAGTGGAAGGAAGAGTGGAGAGGGATTCCCTGACTTCAGTGTGGTCTGACAGAAATCGCAGTCTCTCATAGTACCACAGCCTGGGGACATAAATGTCATCTGCTGCAGCTCTGGACCTCTGGGAATCTGTGACCTTCTTGCGCTCCCTACGATAAGTGCTCCTCAGGCCACCAATTTTGTTTTTTAAATATGGGATGGTTGCTGTGGGGACCACTGGCTTCACCAACTCCAGCAGTTTCTCCAGCGCTGCCTGCCTCTTTTGTTTATGATTATAATGAGGATGTCTCACCTGCCACAGGGCAGCTCCCTGTATTTGTCTATGAACAGGGGGAGGAAATTGTGGTCATTGAAGCCATCCATTTTCTCTGCAAGACACAACACAAGACAAACCCTAAGGTCAGGCAAAACTCTCCTAATCTTGTTACAATATAGGCTTCAATTTCGAAGCAGTATAGGCCCAAGTTTAGATCTTACTTTCGTTATCACGATCGGCGCTTTCAATGCTCCTTCCTCCGCTCACAGATCGTACGTAATACACACGCGTGTAACGCTTTATACACACTGCGCATGCGTGTAACTCCGCCCGCCCCTGACGCTCTTTCTAGTCTATTCCCCACCCCTTTTCATTCTGCGCAGTGGGGGAAGAGCACATGGCGGATACACAGCAGGTGCATGCTAATTATAGCAACGAGGAGGAGGGGGAGGAAAGCCCGGAACCTGAAATGTCACGATCCAGAAGGAGACGATTTAAGGCATCAAATATGTCCTTTGGGGAGATGTTAGAGATGGTGGACATCCTGAAGAAGGCTGACTATGATGGAAAATATGGACCTTACCCCAACCCCAATGTCAGAAAGGCCAGGATAATTGCGAAAGTGGTCAAGAGTCTGCACCGGAAATTCAGGGTACGACGATCGAAAGATCAGCTCAGGAAACGGTGGTCGGACCTGAAATTACGAGAACATGAGCAGTACAGAAAGATCCGGAGAGTGCTGCAAAAAAAGTAAGTAGTTGTCCTGTGTTCCTATTCTTTATGTTTCTTACGTTCGTGCTGCTCCATGTGCTTTTCTTACAAGTGTACATTTTTAAATGGCAAATTTCACGTTCATGGGTACATTATTCATTCATATTAAACATTTTTCTTTCGGCCTATAAAACACCATTGTTTAGGCCATATGCATTTGGCCACAGTTTTTACGCCCTACTTGTCAGAAACTATTTTGGTTGTGTAGATGGCTTTGTTACTAGAATGAAATGCAAACTAGATTCTGTGTAAGGAGAGGACACTCAGCAGCTGTTTTCACATCTGGACACTGGAGCACTAGTATGGGACACAAGAACACCATTTTTATTAGGGGGCCACACAGGTGCTCCAGTGTATACTATAGGGGGGGCTACATCTGTGAAGCTTGTACCAAACAGGTAAAGTATTGAAGCTTAACAAAGGACACTGAAAATGCTACATTTTGGAACTCTGCCAAAATAGACAATTGTACCCCACTTTCAAGCAATGTTTCCTATTTATAGTTCTGCCATCAAATCACTGTGTGCTAAGTATAGCATTTTTGTTTTCATAGGGGAGAAAAGACTCGGAGGACACCCCTCATCCGAGGAGACCAGAGACCCCCCACCTCTGGAAGAAGGGGAAATACCCCCAACCCAAGAAGTGCAGGAGGAGGAAGAAGACGTGGTGGAACTATGCACCACAACAGGTGAGTGTCTGTGACCACAGGCTCAGGTAAGAGATGGATGCCGGCATATTTTTGATACCTTTTTTTGGGGGGTTTCTCTCTTTTTAGGTGATCGTGATGTTGTGGATTCAGATCCTTTCACATCAGAAAGTGCCCAGATCCTGATCGGGGAGATCATGGGGTGTAATTTACAATTGGAAAACCTCAAGAAAAACATCAATGATGTTATTCTAAAAAATAAAAACATCATTGATGTTTTGGGGCGAGTTTAAAACCCCTCCCAATCCCTTTGTTTTTTGTGTGCTCCAATGTTCAAAATGTTTTAAAGATTTGTAGAAAAGCCTAATTTGGAGGATGCACACAGTGTGCCAACATGTGCTATCTGCCATCGCGGGAGATCAATGGACGCGTTTTGGGGGTGCAACCCCTTCCTCAATAATAAAGTAGCTGAGAGGAAGGGGTTTCTCCCCCAAAACACGTCCCTTGATCCCCCGTGATGGCAGCTAGCACATGTTGACATTGGGAAATTTGTGTGCATCTTCCAAATTTGGCTTTTCCTGGGGTGACTTCACCCCATCTAAACGCAATATCAAACACAGTTCCTAAATACTCATGTCTGATATTGCCTTCAAGTTCTACCAAATGTGAACTTTGTAAGTTCAAGATTTGTGTCTTTCTTGTTGGTTTTACACATGCCTGTTTTATCTTAAATGGACATTTCTCTTTTTTATAATGCTACCCCAAAAAATGTTATACAACAAACATGTTGGTTTGTTTGAAAAACCTTTTCTAAATGCACATGTGATTGTGCAGGTATTAAAGAGATTGTTAAGCAAGAATGTGTGGATTATTGTGTCAACGCTAAAACACTTTGGTGGTGATGTATTTGGTGTTTTCTGTGAAAATGGGGGTTATTTCCTAAGGGCAAATCCTCTTTGCACTACAAGTGCAGTTTCAGTGCACTTGTAGTGCAAAGTGTCTTTGCCTTTAGTAAATAACACCCAACAGTGCTTTGTATAAGGTTACACAATCACGCCATTTTCTGGACTCAACACATTTCTGTCAGGGTCAGCTAAAACAAACACAAGCAGTAAATGTGCACAAAGATTTTCTTTTTTTTGCTTTTTTATTTGATAAAGGCTTCACAAATTTGCTGGCATATTGATGGCCCCCCTACCCGCAAAGAACTCCAGGTATCGTAACCGGACATCACGGGCACTCAGGGAGGGCAAGCCAGGACGGCCACTTTCAAGCGCCGTCAGTGTTATTTCATGTATCATTCCGGCCTCAGGCCCAACTGAGCCAGCATAGTTGGCCGAATGTTTGCGTAAAAAGTTATGGAGAATACAGCACACCAGGATTATATGATTAAGTTTATACTCCGCCATATGGATGGGTGTCAGAAATAGGCGGAACCGGCTGGCCAGGATTCCAAATGTGTTCTCCACCACTCTTCTGGCTCTGGCCAGCCAGTAATTAAAAACCCCCTGTTCTGGGGTGAGGGTCCTCATAGGGAATGGCCGCATAAAATGGTCCCCCAGCGCAAACGCTTCATCAGCAACAAAGACGAATGGGAGTCCTTCCACATTGTCCTCTGGAGGTGGCAAGTCCAAGCTGCCATTCTGGAGATGCCTGTAGAACTCCGTCTGGGCGATGACTCCACCATCGGACATCCGGCCATTCTTCCCCACGTCCACATACAAGAAGTCGTAATTAGCCGACACCACCACCAACATCACAATACTATTGAACCCCTTATAGTTGAAATAGTATGACCCGAGTTGGGTGGTGGAACGATGTGGACGTGTTTCCCATCAATTGCCCCTCCACAGTTAGGAAAGTCCCACCGCAAAGTGGGAGGCCATAGTCTGCCATTCCTGTGGCGTGGAAGGAAATTGTTGAGGAAAACAAAAATAAATTAATATTTTTGCACATAAACATGGCAAGCAGATTAGACACAAACATTCTTGGCCAACCTCTAGATAGCATTTATTAAGGGGATTTTAACAACACCAAAGTATAAGGTACACCTATCATATCCCCCCTCCCCCCTCTCATGGGCCATTTCTAACATTATGGGGGGTGGGAAAATCTTGGACAGGTAACCCTCTCCACTTCATTGAGAGATGAATGCCTAAATACAGGGTATTTAGGGAACAGCCCCTCCTTAGTTACACTATTGGCAGCCTACTGGACAGGTAAGAAGTGTCATAATACAAAGATATAAATACACACTGTACACATTTGAGGACATTTGGACATTCTGCTATTACCTGTCAAGATAATAATAGGATATAAAAACTTTAAACAGTACCATTTGAAAGTATATAGGCAGGCCCTTGCACTACATGCTTTGGGTAATTCATCCCTAAATCTGAGCACAAAAGAGATCGGTATAGTGTGTATGGGTTTGGCAAAGTCAGCAGATAGATGATTGAGGATAGATAGAGAATTGGGATCAGTTGACTTAGCAATTGGGGAGAGGGAGGGTTAATAAAAATGATTTGGGGACACCACAAAAAAAGTCTCTGGCACTCTGCCTGAATTTAAATCACAAATCACATTTATTAACATTTTATGGGGTGTTTGGGGTAAAGCACTACTATGGAGCTGATAAAATACATTGTTAAGTGACTACATGAGGTGAATATATTGGCAGGAGAGCATGCTGGGGAGGTTATTGAAGGCCAATCTGTATGAAGGACTAAAAAAATAATCACAGAAAAATCTAGCATGCATGAGGACAAAGGGGACATTCACAGTATATTACAATCATGGTAATTAGGGAATGAGGAAAGAAATACAATATATTATCAAACATTAAATATAATAAAATATGAGATTAAAGGATAAACATTTTACCTTCATATACTCCTTCTGCAGGACCTGTATGATGGCAGAACAGGTCTCTGAGATTATGATCCCCAGAGCCTGGGGGGAGATGCATGTCGAGAACTTCAAGTCCTGCAGACTTCTCCCTGTCGCCAAGTACCGCAGGGTAGCGACCAGGTATCCTGCCTGCTAATATAAGGGGTCAGCGAAGCCAGCAGACGGTGAAACACGGGGTCCGTCATCCTGAGAAAGTTCCTGAAATCATCAGGATTATTCTCATGGATCTCACGGAGCAAAGGCATATGAGAGTACTGGTCACGCTGAAGCAACCAATTCTTGGTCCATGAACTCCTCCCCACCCTGTTCATGGACTGGACTTGTGTCAAGGTCAGGACCCCAACACCAAGCCCCCGCATAGCACGAACTCTACGAGGAGTACGTATCCGCAACATGGCTAGAAAATGGTCGGCTGCTCAGAACGAAGTAACAGAACGCACTGAAGAACAGCAAGACCTGTGAAGAGCGACCTGAAAAACAGTAACGAATGAACAAGAACACAATGACTACTTAAAGTCATGCAGAACTTGCTTGCATGCACTGAAGAGCAGATACATACCCACAAGCACAAACTGAACCGCAGAAAATGATCTGAAAGCCACGAGTCTGAAAAAGCGCGAATCGTCTCTCACCAAATTTTTACTAACACGAGATTAGCAAAAGGAGCCCAAAGGGTGCTGTGCTTGGTTCTGAACTGGCCTTTTCTAGTCTCGTACGTGCTTGACGTCACCGCATTGTTGGCGATCGGAAACTCCAACAACTTTGTGCGACCGTGTGTACGCAAAACAAGTTTGAGCCAACATCCGTCGGAAAAAATCCTAGGATTTTGTTGTCGGAATGTCCGAACAAAGTCCGACCGTGTGCACGGGGCATTAGAAATATCTTATAAATGGACAACTGTGTGTAAAAAAAAGCGTTTTCATTTTTTTCCCCACATTTTCCAAAAACTTCTGTAAAAAAATAAACCATTCAAAAGACTCATTATACCTCATATATTATACGTTGGGGTGTTTGCTTTCCAAAATGGGGTCATTTTGTGGGCAATTCCATTGTCTTGGTGCTCCAGGGCCTTCAAAAGTGTAATAGGTGGTTGAGAAATGAGATGTGCAATTTATGCTCGTAGAACGCCTGAAGGTGCTACTTCAATGTTGGGCCTCTGAATGTGGCCAGGCTGTGTAAAAGTCTCACACATGTGGTATCGCCATACTCAGGAGAAGTAGCGTAATGTATTTTGAGGTGTCATTTTTGCTATGTACATGCTATGTGTTAGAAATATCTTATAAATGGCCAACTTTGTGTAAAAAAATGCGTTTTCATTTTTTTCCCACATTTTCCAAAAACTTCTGGAAAAAAATGATCAGTTCAAAAGACTCATTATGCCTCGTAGATTATACATTGGGGTGATTGCTTTCCAAAATGGGGTAATTTTGTGGGCAATTCCATTGTCCTGGTGCTCCAGGGTCTTCTAAATTGTAATAAGTGGTTGAGAAATTAGATGTGCAATTTATGCTCGTAGAACGCCTGAAGGTGCTACTTCAATGTTGGGCCTCTGTATGTGGGCAGGCTGTGTAAAAGTCGCACACATGTGGTATCGCCATACTCAGGAGGAGTAGTGGAATGTATTTTGGGGTGTCATTTTTGCTATGTACAGGGGCATTGCTAGATGGGAAAAAGACCAGGGGCTTCAGCCTGAAGTCCGAGCCTGACAAGGGGGGGTGTTGTGTGGGGGGGGGATGAGTAAGCTCACCTGCTGGTTGCTGCCTGGCTTACCAGTGCCCATCATTGCTGACCACTAAAAACTGACCTACCTGACCCACAGTGACCTACTTGACCCGCACTGACCTACCTGACCATTACATTGACCTACCTGACCATTACAATGACCCACACTGACATACCTGACACACACTGGCCATTACACTGACCTACCTGACCATTACACTGACCTACCTGACCCACACTGACCTACCTGATCCACACTGACCTACCTGACCCACACTAATCATTACACTGACCCACACTGACCTACCTGACGCACACTGACCTACCTGACACACACTGACCTACCTGACATACACTGACCTACCTGACGCACACTGACCATTACACTAACTGACCCACACTGACCTACCTGACCCACGCTGGCCTATCTGACCCACACTGACCTATCTGACACAGACTAACCCACACTGATCATTACACTGACCCACACTAACCTACCTGACTCACACTGACCTACCTAATTCACACTGACCTACCTGACGCACACTGACCATTACACTGACTGACCCACACTGACCTACCTGACCTACACTGACCTACCTGACCCACACTGATCATTACACTGACCCCCACTGACCTGCCTGACCCACACTGATCATCACATTAACCCACACTGGCCTACCTGATGCACACTGACCTACCTGACACACACTGACCTACCTGACCCACACTGACCTACCTGATGCACACAGACCTGGAAAGAAGATAGAAATGGCTGCACATCCAGAACTACTGATTGCCTTTTATTGTTCACAAGGATAACATCAAATACACCAACATATGGTCACATAGACGTGTTTCACACATACATCTTGTGCTTAATCATTAATCATTGGTAATGATTAAGCACAAGATGTATGTGTGAAACGCGTCTATGTGACCATATATTGGTGTACTTGGTGTTATTCTTGTGAACAATAAAAGGCAATTAGGAGTTCTGGATGTCCAGCCATTTCTTTCTTCTTTCCAAGTTTCCCACGGAGTCAGGCCGGGGCTGGCACTCTATGAGACTCTCCCATTAGTCTCTCATCATACACCTTGAGCAGCGGGTTATTTTTCTTGCATACGCACACTGACCTACCTGACATACACTGACCTACCTGACAACATACACTGACCTACCTGACACTGACATACATTGACCCAGACCCACACTGACCTACCTGACACACACTGACATGCACTGACCTACCTGACCATTACACTGACCTACCAGACCCACACTGACCTACCTGACACACTCTGACCATTATACTGACCTACATGACATTACACTGACCTACCTGACACACACTGACCTACCTGACCTACCTGACCCACACTGACTATTACACTGACCCAGACTGACCTACCTGATGCACACTGACCTACCTGATGCACACTGACCATTACACTGACCTACCTGATCCACACTGATCATTACACTGACCCAAACTGACCTACCTGACACACACTGACCTACCTGACGCACACTGACCATTACACTGACTGACCCACACTGACCTACATGGCCCACACTGACCTACCTGACCCACACTGACCTACCTGACCCACACTGACCCACACTGACCTACCTGACCTACACTGATCATCACACTGACCCACACTGACCTACCTGATGCACACTGACCTACCTGATGCCCACTGACCTACCTGACAACATACACTGACCTACCTGACACTGACATACACTGACCATTACACTGACCCAGACCCACACTAATCTACCTGAAACACTGACATGCACTGACCTATCTGCCCAATTACACGTGACGTTAGACTTCAGGTGACCATGACCTCTGGCTCCTACTGCAGCTCAGCCATAGTGTTCGGCGCCGGCGCGCCCATCCTAGGACACAGCAGGCAGCCAGAGACAGGAGAGTAGAGGACAGGAGAGAAGAGCCGCCCACCCAAGCTCCGAGTGGGGATATTCTCATAGTCATGTGGCCACATTGTAATTCCCACCTTCTGGAGCCTGCAGCACCTATAATGGATGTCACATGCCCCGAGGTCCTGGCATGGAACCAGTGGAACGTCCATCATAGGCGCTGCAGGCTCCAGAAGACAGGACCTGCTATGTCACTCTGCTGCGCTCGAGTCAGATCGGATAATAATACATTCGCGAATGCCCAAGACCCGGGGCTTTTTGGGGGCCCACTCTGGGCTCCAGCCCCCCTTACCCCTCCAAAGCCACTGGCTATTTACATGCTATGTGTTAGAAATATCTTATAAATGGACAACTTTGTGTAAAAAAAAAATGCGTTTTCATTTTTTTCCCCACATTTTCCAAAAACTTCTGGAAAAAAAATGAACCGCTCAAAAGACTCATTATGCCTCATAGATTATATGTTGGGGTGTTTTCTTTCCAAAATGGGGTCATTTTGTGGGCAATTCCATTGTCCTGGTGCTCCAGGGCCTTCAAAAGTGTAAGAGATGGTTGATAAATGAGATGTGCAATTTATGCTCGTAGAACGCCTGAAGTTGCTACTTCAAAGTTGGGCCTCTGTATGTGGCCAGGCTGTGTAAAGTTTCACACATGTGGTATCACCATACTCAGGAGGAGTAGCAGAATATATTTTAGGGTGTAGTTGCAATTATGCATATGCCTGTTAATATGACAAGTTTGTGTAAAAAAAAAATAATAATTCTTCATTTTCCCAAGAATTGTGGGAAAAAATTACAACTTCAAAAAACTCACCATGCCTCCTTGTAAATACCTTGGAGTGTCTACTTTCCAAAAAGGGGTCATTTGTGGGCTGGCTTGTTAGGGTCTGAAGAGGAAGGAAATGAGATAGGCTGTTGGTACATCAGGTGTGATCAGATGTGATCAATTTTCAGTGATTGGCACCATAACTTGTAGACTCTATAACTATCACACAGACTAAATAATATCCACTCATTTTGGTTATTGTTACCAAATAAATGTAGCAGTATAAATTTTGGCCCAAATTTATGAAGAAAAATGACTTATTTGCAAAATTTTACTAAAGAAACTAAAAAAAAAAATGTTTTTTTTCTAAATTTTTGCTGTTTTTTCGCTTCTATCACAAAAAATAAAAAACCCAGTGGTGATTAAATACCACCAATAGAAAGCTTTACTTGTGAGAAAAAATTATAAAATCTTTGTTTGGATACAGTGTAGCATGACTGAGTAATTGTCATTCAAAGTGTGAGAGCGCTGAAATCTGAAAATTGGTCTGGGCGGGAAAGTGCATAAGTGCCTGGTATTGAAGTGGTCAATATAGTGATGATCAATTTATCTCTGTTCTTAAATTTGAGATCCCCACATAATGCACATCAATATATAAAGTTCCCACTGAGATTTTTTTTTAAGTGTATCTAAAGCTAAAACTGTTTTTGACACCTGTTTCTCGTGGAGAGATTTGTCCTCATTTCTTGTTCTGTAAACACAACAGAATATGAGCAGAAATATGAGGGAAAACTCCTTAGACAGTTGTCACCAGAGCAATTGTCCCAATTAGAGAATGTACTGCTCTATTGCCCTCCAGTGACAACTCAAACTTTTGGATTTGCTTGCACTTTCATTTATGGTGACAGTTGCCACTAGCACAGAGAGCATGAAACTCCCTAAAAGGGAAATAGACAACAATAAATATCTGGCAGTTATTCTAACCCTTCCCCACTTAATCCCAAACCAAAAAATGTAATGTATGATTTTTAGATACACTGGCAGGCACAGGCCACATGCAGCTCTTGGGTACTTCTTTTGCAGCCTGAAAGGTTTCAGTGGACACAATACAGAGTCGGAGCAGGATGCCTAGTGCTGGAATGCTCTCAGCATTACAGGACCCTGCACTTGAATGACTCCAGCACTGCCTATGGGGCAAAGTGATCTTGTACTACAGGAATAGTTTCTGAGCTGACATCATCATCTGAGCTGACATCATCTGACAACACTGAAGAAATGACACTTTGCTACAATGTAAAGTAGTGAGTGTACAGCTTGTATAACAGTGTAAAGTTGCTGTCCCCTCAAAATAACTCAAAACACAGTTATTAATGTCTAAACCACTGGCAACAAAAGTGAGTACACCCCTAAGTGAAAATGTCCCAAATTGGGCCCAAAGTGTCAATATTTTGTGTGGCCACCATTATTTTCCAGCACTGCCTTAACCCACTTTGGCATGGAGTTCACCAGAGCTTCACAGGTGGCCACTGGAGTCCTCCTCCACTCCTCCATGACAACATCACGGAGCTGGTGGATGTTAGAGACCTTGCTCTTCTCCACCTTCCATTTGAGGATGCTACACAGATGCTCAATAGGGTTTAGGTCTGGAGACATGCTTGGCCAGTCTATCACCTTTACCCTCAGCTTTTTTAGCAAGGCACTAGTCCTCTTGGAGGTGTGTTTGGGGTCATTATCATGTTGGACGACTGCCCTACGGCCTAGTCTCTGAAGGGAGGGGATCATGCTCTGCTTCAGTATGTTACAGTACATGTTGGCATTCATGGTTCCCTCAATGAACTGTAGCTCCTCAGTCTCAGTGCTGGCAGCACTCATGCAGCCCCAGACCATGACACTCCCATCACCATGCTTGACTGTATGAAAGACACACTTGTCTTTGTACTCCTCACCTGGTTGCTGCCACACACGCTTGACACCATCTGAACCAATAAAGTTTACCTTTGTCTCATCAGACCACAGGACATGGTTCCAGTAATCCATGTCCTAAATCTGCTTGATTTCAGTGAACTGTTTGCGGACGACAGCCATGCAGACCAATTTGATGCAGGGTACGGCTTATGGTCTGAGCACTGACAGGCTGACCCCCCACCCCTTCAACCTCTGCAGCAATGCTAGCAGCACTCATACGTCTATCCAAAGACAGCCTCTGGAAATGACGCTGAGAACGTGCACTCAACTATTTTGGTCGACCATGGTGAGGCCTGTTCTAGGTGGAATCTTTCCTGTTAAACTGCTGTATGGTCTTGGCCATCGTGCTGCAGCTCAGTTTCAGGGTCTTGGCAATCGTCTTATAGCCTAGGCCATCTTTATGTAGAACAACAATTATTTTTTTCAGATCCTCAGAAAGTTCTTTACCATGAGGTGCCAAGAGGTGCCATGTTGAACATCCAGTGACCAGTATGAGAGAGTGAGAGCGATAACACCAAATTTAATACACCTGCTCCCCATTCACACCTGAGACCTTGTAACACTAATGAGTCATATGACATTGGGGAGGGAAAATGGCTAATTGGGCCCAAGGTGTACTCACTTTTGTTGCCAGAGGTTTAGACATTAATAGCTGTGTGTTGAGTTATTTTGAGGGGACAGCAAATTTACACTGTTATACAAGCTGTACACTCACTACTTTACATTGTAGCAAAGTGTAATTTCTTCAGTGTTGTCACAAGAAAAGATATAATAAAATATTTACAAAAATGTGAGGGGTGTACTCACCTTTATGAGATACTGTAAGTTACTACTGAACACAAATGTGGGATTTTTTTTTTTTTTACTAAAGATTCTAAATTAACCTTCTGTGCACTGCTATGTATCGTTACATATGTCTTGAAAAGGTTTGCAAAAAAAACAAGGATTCTTACTTTGCATATATTGCAACAGATGTTCAAGCTGGCCAGCTATGTTAAAGTGATAACTCTCTGGCCATTCCTTACCATGCTTTGCAAATGCCAAATATTTACTTGTTGATAGCATACTGTAATGAACATACTGTATAGTGACATTATGCAGTGAAATGACATAGTTGGGGGAGACATGAGTATTATCACTGACCTGCACTGTACAACAGAACTGGAGAAATGTCTGTGCTCAAATTCAAATAGTTTACCAACCCTGTATCACTACTGTATTTTCATGAATGTATGCTATGAGCAAGTAATTATTTGACATTTTTTGCGAATATGTGGTCACTTGTTGTACTGTATAAGCTATTGGTAAGTGGGCATAGACATTTCTCCAGTGGGGGGTTTATTTTTTCTTCCACTGAACACAAATGAAGGAGGAATCTTACAACTGTTGCCACTGACAGCAATGAAAGGGGGTTTTTATTATTGCTGTCACTGACACCAATGAAGGGGGATCTGTAATATTGCTGTAACTGACACCATTTGGGGTGGGGGGGCTTTATTACTGCTGACACTTACACCAAGGAAAGGTCGTCTTTATTCTTGCTCAAACTGACAGCAATGTAGATGATGTCTGTATTACTAACAACAATGGCGTGGGGGCTCTGTGTTTGGTTTCACCGACAGCACATCTATAAATATGGTTTTTCTTTCTCATTACTGACACTGACATCAATAAATAGGGGGGTGGTACCATTGCTGCCAAGTGACACTAGTGATGAGAGTATTTATTGCTGTCACTAACACCAGTCAAGGAGGATTATTGTTGTTGCCTCTGCTCTGAGCTAAACACCACTTCCTTCCCAGAAACCCTTGTGTGCTCATGTTTCTGGAATCATGTGACTTTTATACAATTTGGTGCGAGAAAGGGATTGGGGACCCTGAGGATAGAGTTCCTTGGAAAGGGTTATCCCTGTTACAGTATTTGCATGTCTATTCCCTTTTTTGTTATGATTTGCATACTTGTTACCTGATACTGTAAATTGGAAATGGTTAAAAAATAGTTGGTTGAGATGCATTCCTCCACTCAACTTGTGGATACAAATGTGGTATAGTGTAAATCATGTAGGGGAACAACATTTTTTTTAACATGCTTATACCTAAAAATAGCTGACACGACTTTCTTCTTTACTTCCTTCAATTGAATGTAGAGTTGTGCCGAACATCCGGAACCGCAAACCTTATTAAAGTCTATGGGACCCGAACCTGAAAAATCAAAAGTGCCCATTCTGAAGGCTTATATCCAAGTTATTGGCCATAAAAAGGGTATGGGGGCCCGGGTACTGCCCTGGGGGACATGTAACATTTCTAAAAATGTTTTTAAAAGGAGCAGTGATTTTAACCATGCTTAAAGTGAAACAATAAAAATGAAAAACCCCTTTAAATATAGTGCCTCATAGTGTGCCTGCAAAGTGGCATATCTGTACTGTGTATAGAACCTGCTGCAGCAAAACTGAAATTCATAAAGAAAAAAAAATGACATTTAAATTATAATGGTGCATGTGGGGTCGGTGACATCACAAAGGGGGGGTGCCACCAGATAATGTCACCAGGTGGCCCCACCCCTTACCTATTTAAGAACTGTCAACTTGTGGAGCAGGCATTTGTCTTTTAGCCTTCATTGCGGGCTGAGTGTTTTTTTTTCTTCTTTTTGCGGGTCCGGTGGTGCAGCGGTGATTGATGATGGATCTACATTGGGGGGCATTGTTTTATTATTTTTTTTTAATAAAGGAATTGTCAAAAACTGCTTTCTGTCTTTATTTATTTTGCCACTTTTTTGGTGAATGAGTAAGGGTACAATGAAAAAATTCTTAAAAGGGGCTTCCAAATTCCGATAAGCCCCCTTCTCGCAGACCCCCACAGCCACCGCCAAGGGTTGTCGGGAAGAGGCCCTTGTCCCCATCAACATGGGGAGCACCCCCATGTTGAGGACATGTGACTGGGAGGGGTGGGGGCGCTCGCTCGGATAAGGGTCTGGTATGGATTTGGAAGACGGACCCCACGCCATTTTTTTTTTAGTTTGGCAAGGGATTCCTCTTAAAATCCATACCAGACTTGAAGGGCCTGGTATGGATTGGAGAGACCCCCATGCTGTTTGTTTCACTTTTTTCTATTGCCAGCATTGTTTTATTTTTCATTCAGCTGTCAGTGGGGAAGCCCATTGTAAGCTGATGACTCATCCGTTGTTAACCACTTCAATACCAGTTACTTAGACATCTTCCTGCCCAAGCCAATTTTCATCTTTCAGCGCTGTCGCAATTTGAATGACAATTGCGCGGTCATGCTACACTGTACCCAAACAAATTTTTTATCATTTTGTTCCCACAAATAGAGCTTTCTTTTGATAGTATTTGATCACCTCTGGGATTTTTATTTTTTGCGCAATAAATAAAAAAAGACCGAAAATTTTGAAAAAAAACAAGTTTTTCTTTGCTTCTGTTAAAATTTTTTGTAAATAAGTACGTTTTCTCCTTCAATGATGGGCACTGATATGGCAGCACTGACAGGCACTGATAAGGCAGCACTGATGGGCACTGATGAGGTGGCACTGATGACGGGCACTGATAGGTGGCACTTATGGGCACTGATAGGTGGCACTGGTATGCGGCACTGATGGGCACTCATAGGCAGTACTGATGGGCACTTATAGGTGGCACTGATGGGTACTTATGGGTGGCACTGATGGGTACTTATGGGTGGCACAGATAGGTGGCACGGATGGGCACTGATGGGCACTGATAGGTGGGCACTGATGGGCATGGATGGGCACTGACAGGTGGCACTGATGGGTTGCACTCATGTCACTGATGGGTGGCACTGATGATACTGATGGGTGGCATTACTGGGCATCACTTATGTCTGTTACTACATACTGGTGCCAATCAGGGCCCATTTGTGGGCCCTGATTGGCACAGATTGGGCATTAATTTGAACATGTGGATGGCCTTGGGGTACATACCTGGCCATCCACATGTTGCCCCCTTCCCTGGTGGTCCTAATGGTGCCCCTGGTGGTCCAGTGTGGTCAT
This sequence comes from Lithobates clamitans, assembly GCA_037952925.1. Lineage (NCBI taxonomy): Eukaryota > Metazoa > Chordata > Amphibia > Anura > Ranidae > Lithobates > Lithobates clamitans. Next base: position 12,105,222 of record JBBGZY010000429.1, read on the forward strand.
CTGAGGGGGGGTCTGCGCTGATAAACAATCAGCGCAGACCCCCCCTGTCAGATCGGCTCTCCTCTACTCGCGTCTGTCAGACACGAGTGAGGAAAAGCCAATCAACAGCTCTTCCTATTTACATCGTGATCAGCCGTGATTGGACATGGCTGAACATGTGGTAAAGAGCCTCTGCCTCAGACTGACACACCGCTCCTCTGATCGCCGCGATGCGTGCCCCCACGGACACGCAGCGGCTGTTATCCTGAAGGACGTCATTTGATGGCCAGTCAGGATAACTGAACCGATGCCGGGCCGTCATTTTGCTATAGGCCTGGCGGGAAGTGGTTAAGGATCCAGCAGCCGGCTTCCCGGCCCCCTCCTTAACAACCAACACTATGCAGCAATGTTTTCCCACCAAGCGCCCTGCAAATTCGGGTGTTCACTGAACGGGCAAACAGGCGATGTTCAGGCCAAACTTTTGCTCAGCTCAAACTGTTCGCCCAACTCTAGTTGAATGTTGTATTTAATGATGAATCATAGAAAACCAGACAGGAATATAAGAAGCCCCTGAAATATGTGCATTTTCTAGTTTGTCCTAAAGAATGCACCTGCCCACCTTCAAAGCTTGTAAACTAGACGAATGCAAAAATAATATAACCCCTTAAAACATTATGAACATTATGAAGAATCAGAAAGTAGTAAATTAAGTAAGATTTTAGAACAAGTGTGTTACTGCTTTCCCATATCAATAGTTTCTCTTTTGCAATCAAACTCTTTTCTTCTTGTACTTTAGGTTTCCTCAAGCAATTTGTTGATATTGGGGATCTCTGTTTCTCTGGTACATTCATAATAATACAGCTACAGCAGGTACCTACAATAACTGACAGATCTGTTGTGCAGTTCATGTTATTACATTTTACTAGAGACCTAAATTTAACATAGCTCTATTTATTAGCTTTTTCTTAGAGAATGAAAGTTCATCATGCTTGCTGACACATGCTCATGATATACCATCAAAAAGGCATTTCTTGAAACCACCAGGCTATGACAGATTTTAGATTGTCACCTATTTTCCAAGTGGCTTGGCTTTCTCCCTCAGAAAACTGTTCATAATATTTTAGCAACTGTGTTTGCAGGTATATTTATTTTCCTGCTCAGCCCTGCTACCCCTTATCAAGTCTGTAGTTTAGTAAGATTGTCTTTATTTGCTTATTCTATCTTTAAATGTATTGAATAACAGGTGCAGGAACAGTAGAAACCATAATGACCAAACAGGCAAGTATATAAACAGAGTATTTGCACAAGGATATGATTTCTGTGGTAAGTGAGCTTTTGGGAACAGTTGCACATAAGAGTGAAATGTGTGATTTTATCCATAAAGCTTAAAACAAATATTTAAACAGGTTGTGAAGTCTCTAGGTTTTTCACTCAAAAATACATGCTATGCATTAAGGTGAAAAACCTTCTGTGCTGCAGCTGCCCCCAGAGCCCCTCCTTTTTCCTACCTGAACATAATCGTTCCAGGGACGAGCACGAACCCAGCAGCTCCAGCCGCTGTCTCGGGTCCTCATTGGATAGATTGATAGCAGCAGGAGCCATTGGCTCCTACTGCTGTCAATCAAATCTAGTGAAATGGGACCCAGGGGCAGGGCTGAGTCCTGCTGTCTGTGTCAATAGACACAGCAGCGGGACTTGTGACCTCGCCCGCACAGGTGTCCCCAGGGAAAGTGTCTCTACGGTAGCACCCGATGAAGAGGAGGAGCCAGGAGCACCTCAGAGGAAGAGAATCAGGGCTGCTCTGTGCAAAACCCTTGCACAAATCAGGTAAGTATAAAATGTTTGTTATTTAAAAAAAAATGAAATAATAACTTTTACAACCACTTTAACAAAAACCATGATACATAGTTTATAAGCTTAAAAAAGACACACATCGACCAGTTCAAATTATGTGTGGGTATATGTTTGTGTGGTTTCTATTATTTAGCCATTCGCATAGCTATGTATACTCTGTATAAGAGGACATCTAAAGGTTTTTTGAAGTGGTTGACATTCTCAGCTAGTACCACTTTCTGCTAGAACTCTTTCCGCAATCTAAGATTAAACCTCTTTTCTCCTAAAATCGTGGCTATGTGTCCTCTTTAGGAACCTTGGATAATCAACTCAATAGGTATATCCAGCCTAATGTCTACCATTGTAGAATAATAAAAATCTGATATTACAAAAACTCATATCTGAGGTATGGTGTCTATGCTACCATACCAAAGTCTAAATGTATTTAAACCAGACGATGATCAGACAAAAATGTATGCTTTAATAACATATGGTCTATGGTGCTGTTAACTCTTTCATTGTTAGACATGTGCATTTGTTTTCGCCCGAATGCATTTTCGTCTGAATTTCAGGTATTTTCGTTATCGTTTTAACAAACGATAACGAAAGTGCAGAATCCAAAAAACGAAAGATCCGACATAAACAAATGCCTTATTTTCATTTTCGTTGCTACAACAGTTCGATATAGATAGAAGATTCGACATGATGATGACAATAACAATCTGTGTCCATCAAACCTGTGGTCGAATGTGCCTAACCTTAACTCTATTAGTCCAAGATTATTCTACATAGAGAGAAAAGATTCGACATAGAGAGAAAAGATTCGAGGTAGGGGAGAAAAGATAAATAAAAATAATGATGATGATGAATGTTATTGGCTGATTGTAACCAAAGAGGAGGAGCAGTAAAATAGCTAGAACTAAGTACACACATACTTTGGCTTATAGTGTCTGTTGAAAGTTCTAAGAAGATTCGACGGAGCAGGTAAACTATACGGCGTTGTACAGTTTAGCTGCTCCGTCGAATCTTCTTTGAACATTCGACAGACACCATAAGCCTTCAATGACAGATTCGACCTTAATTTGGATTTTCGGACGAATGCAATTTTTAACGAAAAACTAAATAAATAAAAACGAATTTCAGGAGTAATTAAATAAATGTATTTTTCGGACGAAAACAAAATTCCGAAAAAAAATATTTTAGTGTGCACATGTCTATTCATTGTCAGGTCCATATGGCTTACAGACTTACAGAACTGCTTCCAGCTGGCCAGGTCCATACCCCATACAGACCTCACATTCCTCCTTGTGTTATAAGCTCATGGTCACTTCAGTTAATTATATCAGCATTGTTCAGCAGACTCTACTGAACAAAACAATACCTCTGATTAGCTGATCAGAGCTATTCCCCCATAATAGTGCCCACCCCCGCTGTTGCCACTGCTAGTACACTGACATTTCTCCCTGCTTTAACCTAAAATACACACCTTCCCTGCCTCACTAATCCCTGCAGCACCTCATTAACTATCTACACTAACCCCCCCACACCCCTGCACCGAACCTGCTCACCCCTGCCCCCCTGCAAAACCGATCCTCCCCTGCAGCTTGTGGCTTCCCTCAGGAGGGAGCTCAGGAGGGAGCCTGGATTGCTTGTTGTCAGGATGGAGAGCAGGAGGGTGCTGGTAAACATGTGTTTACCAGACCTCTTCCTTTCCTTGAGGAACATAGTGGATGTTTAGCTGTATGTTTAGCTGTCACGGTTTAGCTGTATGTTTAGCTGTATGTTTAGCTGTCACGCTCGTATGTTTAGCTGTCACGGTGGCATTGTAAACATTCCATAAGCATTGCAACATTGCATTCATAAGCATTGCAGCTGAGCCTGCAGAGAAAGGGACTGAAAAAAATTTGTAAAATAAAATTAAAAATCATAGCAAAGGTAGATTTAGCCATGCGTCCAAATCACCCTTGCCTCTGAAGCCTGAGGCTAGGCTCCAGAGGCTACTGACAAGTGGTGATGAAGTGATGCAATGCCTCCACCTAGCCTGTTTTTTGCCAACAAATGCGCCAGGGCATTTGCAACGCTTTCCCATTTGAATGTGTAGCTTTTGGCAGACGGCATCGCTACAAGTCAGGTCAACTTTGCCATGGGCGCAAAGCATCACAGCCCCATTATGTAAACACCCTCATCCGCTGTCTATTGCAGCTTGAGGGGTGTGATTGGTGGGTGGCAGAAACGCAGCTCAGTCATGCATTATTACCACACCCCAACCATAAGTCTAAACAAAGCCTAAGACCTTGTTCATGTGGAGCATAAAAAAGAGAATACCATCCAAGTAGGTCATATAGGTTGCCACCATCCCTGGTATAAGGAAAAAAGAATAACCCCTCAAAAAATTGGTGGGACTTTAAAGGCAACGGAGTAATAAAAAGCAATTTTATTCTTACAAATATACAAAAATATAATACAATTCACATATTACAAAGGAAAATAAAATGTATGAATACACTGATGTAAGATTCAAATGTATATTCGTGCAGTCTTCCACCTGGGCCTATGCGTTTCGGGACAGAATAGAGAGTCCCTTCATCAGGGGAAACTTGTAGGAAGAATAACACTGCATAATAAGATGTAAATTAGAGTAATTAGGAATCATATGCATTACACAGATTGCTTGTATCCTAGACCATTCTGCCCAGTTAGACATCAACAATTACAACATACCCAAGCATATTCAATAAAAGAAGCTCACTGCCAAATCCCGGAGGCAAATCTGTCGCATACGCCCCGAAGAGATCAGGGGAGAATCGGGCGTATGACTGGCCCCACCTTATCCACACTGGTCCCCCCGTATGACGCCAAAGAAGCAAAGCTCAGCAGGGGTTGGTACTATCTTAGATGAAGCACAGATCAGATAAAACCCAACAGGGTATCTAAAAAAGGGATAAAACAAATGGACTAGTATCTATATGCATGAAAAATAAAAAATATATGAAAAAAAACTGACATAGCGTGGACACAGAGCCATCTATCCGCCATGTGGGCATGTATCCGAGCAGAGCACAAAAAAAAAAAAAATTAGGTAAATGTATATGGCTTAACCCAATGATGGCACGGAGCCTCAAAATTGACAAGGAAAGATAAAGTAGGAGCCAGAGAGTCCAAGGGAGAACCAGAACACCCCTATGCACATGGATAACTCCAATGGTTCATAGTCAGTAAATGGCTTCACAAGAAGACAGAGTCTGCAAGATGTAACAAGGAAAGATAGTCATAGCAGGCAATAGAAAGTGCCCTCAGCGTGTAGCAAAACATTGTATATAATGCAAGAAAAAGCAATCAGGACAGGCAACAAATCATGCCTTCAACAAATTGCAGTTCCATAAAAAGAAAGAGTAGAAAACGAAATTACCATACGAGAACCGAAGCTATATCTCTATATGCTTGGGGAATTTATGCTCGTCCGACCGAGTGGCGCCGCCGGTGAACAGGACAGTGTCACTGTCTCTCGGTACAAAGCGGCTTAATATAGGGTAAGGGGGAAGTGCTCAGGTGCGGCGCTGATGGACGTGCCGGTCCCGCAAGTCATTCCGTCATTCCGTCGGGGGAGGAGAAGGAAGGGGGAGCCATAGCGACAATGGAGAGACGTCGTGTTAATCACGGCGTCCTCCTGTTGTGATGCCGTAAAAAAAGTAAATAACATACGAGGCTCCTCCCCGGCATGTGTGGGAGGAGGCGTACACAAAACCTAGGTATCCCAGCAACAGCAGGGGGAGAAACAAAAAACAAAAAAAACGGAGGAATGCAAAGAAGCAACTCCATACATGGAATGAAAAAACATGGAAAAAACAAAAACAAAAACGAAAAACCAGGAGATGCATAGGAGTACCTAGCTATGACAGAAAACGGGGGGAAAATTGTGAAAACGAAACACATGGTCAGTGGGAGCATCTGGGGCGCAGGGTGAGCCAAACAGGGTCACCATGTGCTGTCACAACCAAATTACCCATAGGTGGCAACGTCAAGGCATCAAAGGAGGAGGGGGGACCCTGAGCCATCGCTGCACGGCACCCCCCACAGCCAGGGCTGTGAGAGGGGTCATGCAACCACCGTCCACCGACGCAAAGAGACGACCAGGTCCACAGTAGGGTCGAGCTGCTAAATGAGCTGCCCAGCACCCACCGCACGAGCCGGACGCCAAAGGAGGCCCCCCAACAGGATCATAGATCCCGGGAGGCCCCCGTGCGCCGGGCGGAACAAAGAGGGGTCAGTAGATTGTAACTGAACAAAACCCAACAAAAGTGGGAATGGCAGAGAGCTTCAATGCATGATAGAATCGTTGCATATATAGGGCTACAAAAAGGGATATATATACATGAATGGGTGGCCTGACATAAACGCAACAAACACATCCTGAGAAGACAGTACAAAAGTGAGCCATCAAAAATCAACTATACACCGAGCATCAAAAACAGACAATAATAAACGTCATAAAAAAGAAGGAAGGGTATTGAATTGACAAGGATCTCATGGGGCCTATAAATCCCTTTCACATACCCCGGAGGAAAATCCCTCCAGAAAGGGTCTATAACTCAACTGTTCATTTAGCCCGGGGGGTGAGGTGGCAGCAAGGTCCATGATCCAGCGAGCCTCACACTGTAGAAGGGCCTTTTTACAATCCCCACCCCTCGGGCTAGGATGAATTCTATCCAAGATCAAAAAATAGATGTTGGGAAAAACTCTGTGGTGCTCATTGGCCACATGCCTTCCCAACGGGAGGTCAGGATTGGATTTCCTCATGGCAGTAATATGTCGCGAGGCTCGCAATGAGTACTTTAATTTCGTCTTGCCGACATAAAAATGTTGGCATTGGCACATTAGAAGATATACAACACCCTCGGTCTTATGCCCCGTACACACGGTCGGACTTTGTTCGGACATTCCGACAACAAAATCCTAGGATTTTTTCCGACGGATGTTGGCTCAAACTTGTCTTGCATACACACGGTCACACAAAGTTGTCGGAAAATCCGATCGTTCTGAACGCGATGACGTAAAACACGTACGTCGGAACTATAAACGGGGCAGTGGCCAATAGCTTTCATCTCTTTATTTATTCTCAGCATGCGTGGCACTTTGTCCGTTGGATTTGTGTACACACGATCGGAATTTCCGACAACGGATTTTGTTGTCGGAAAATTTTATCTCCTGCTGTCCAACTTTGTGTGTCAGAAAATCCGATGGAAAATGTCCGATGGAGCCCACACATGGTTGGAATTTCCGACAACACGCTCCGATCGGACATTTTCCATCGGAAAATCCGACCGTGTGTACGGGCATCACAGTTCGAAAAGTGACATGGTCTATATGGACGACCATTTGGGAGAATCACATTCTGTCTGGTGTTCATGAATCTACATATAGAACATCCCCCACAGGTGAAGGTCCCGAACCTCTTACATGGGTAATGGCGAAACTCCCCGACAAATTTGCTGTGGACTAAATGGTTCTGCAGCGAATTGGTGCATCGATAGGTGATCGCAGGTAGTTCGGATAGGTGTGGACGTAAAGTGGGGTCAGAATATAGCAGATGCCAATGTCTGTTAAAAATTGATTTAACAGATTCATGTTGGTTACTGAACCTCATAATCATCCTGGTCATGGAGCCCTCATCTGTTTTTCTTTGATGACTAAATAGCAGTTCACGTCTAGTTTGTCTATTGGCTCGTCTGTATGCTTTTTTTTAGAAGGGAATGGGAATAACCCCTCAAGAGAAGCCTATCTCTGAGGGCAGCAGCTTCAGTCAGGTATGATTCCTGATCCAAACAATTCATGTGGGGCTACTACTACAGGGCCGTGTTTAGCTGCAGAGGGATGCACAGGTGTTCCGTGCATCTCCATGCAGGCAATCCCATTAATGTCAATTGGGACACAGCAGCTGCACAGGAATACACAGGTGTTTTGTGCATTCCTGTGCAGGCAGTCCTATTCATGTCAATTGAGACGTAGCAACTGCAAGGACACAGCCACTTCTCACATCTTGACATCCGTGTGGGTGCATGTCTCTGAACTCACAGTGTCTGCATTTGGGTCCATGCACCTAAACCCACATGGATGTCAGATCTGTCCTTGCAGCTGCTGCATACCATTTTACATGAATAGGATTGCCTGCACATTGATGCACACCCCACTGAACAAGTCCTTAGTAGGAATTTAGGAAAAATGAAGTACGTTAAATTGTGCTTATGTGTGCAAAAAAAGATTTTAGTGTTTTTTTAGTGAAAATAGTGATTTGATAAACATTTACGCAAAAATCGCAGGGCCTTAAAAATCAGTAGCACCATCTTTTTATTCTACTGGTCATGAGCTTTCTGAAAATATATGGTTTGAGGGGTCTTTTACAAACTCTGAAAGTTGTAAGTGAAAAATGAAAACCTCCAGATTTTTTTTATAAATTTTGGGGTATGTTCGAATTTCACCATTTTGCAAAAAGGCACAATTTAAATTCTAAAATATTTGTTATTTATTAACTCAACACAGGTTAAGCTTTTATATTTAGTAGGAATTTAACAAGAATGTTGTCAAATTTGCTGTGTTTTTATCTGCTAATAATGATTTTAGTGTATTTTTTGTGAAAATAAAAATTTAATAAACATTTTTTGCAAATACCATGGGGCCTTTAAAATCAGTAGCACCTTCTCTCTATATAGGTCATATGCTTTCAGAAAATATATGGTTGGGGGGGGGGTCTTTCACAAATTCTGAAAGCTGGAAGGGAAAAATGAAAACCTTCAGATTTTTAGAGAGATGTGGATGTTTACATTTTTGCATTGGTTTGAATTTAAAAGTTACAAATATTTGTTATTTAGTAACTCATTATAGGTTAAGTTTTTATATTTAGTAGGAATTTAGCAGGCATTTTGTAAAATTAGCTGTGTTTTTTTTCTGGTAATAATGGTTTTAGTGTATTTTTAGCAAAGATAATGTTTTGATAAGCATTTGCCCAAATATCATCTGGCCTTAAAAATTAGTAGCACCTGCTTTTTATACTCCTGGCCCTGTGCTTTCAGAAAATATATGGTTTGGGGGTCTTTTGCAAATTCTGCAAGCTATAAGTAAAAAATAAAAAAAAACAAAACAAAAATTGCAAAAATGGTCTGGCCAGCTGATTTTAAAAAGTGGAGCGCAGGGCCCTGCAATGAAAAGGTTAAACCACCATGCTAATTTTTTATGCAACACAATTTCCATCCTTTCAAAACAGAAACAAAAATATCATTACAGGTTTGTTAGGTTTTCATGCATTTTAGTTTACATCATACACACATCATTGTACAATGTACATTTCATATACACATTATATTAGACCAAAATCTAGTACATTCTCTTTTTACACTAACCCCCTCTCAAAGATCATGACATGTAAACCATGTACATCAACATCAGGGAAAAGCAAAATCTCATTTTAAGCTGTGTATTATCACTAACATTTTAGTTTGACTAGGGGATCTTCACACTGGGATGATTGAAAAATCATATGTCAAGTAAATGAAAACTATACAGCTATCAAAATGATACAACTTGTCAAACAGTCTTCTCAACTGACACTTTTTAAGCATTAATACTGTCTATATTAGCTGGCTTTCTGACAGTAAATTGCAGGGTGCTCAGATGAAGAGTATTAAGACTTCATACTTTTTCTAACAGTTCTAAACAAACTTCCTTAGAGCTTGTAAGGTTAAACACTGGCTTGTTAGATGTCTAACTGCTTGTCTAGTCAGTAGAGGACAGAATCTTGGCAGATCCTACCTCCTTTTGAGATGATGTGTAACAACTGAGAAGGTTAAAGAAACTGTGTAAAAGGTAAAGTATCATTTATTTCAGTACTATTGTAGAGCTTAGATGTTGATTGATATTAAATATCCAAAGAGATTTTTAATGTGAATGGTAACTCTCATAAGACTTTTAATAAGTGATATGTTCAAAAGTTTCAGCTATAAATTTAATAGAACATAAAGGCTTTTTGTATTGCACAGGAAGGTTGCCCTTAAGTAATTTTTTAATTACATTTGTTCTATTTGTTCCTACTGTTGATGAACTAAGGGTATTTCTGCTTTATTGTCTGAAGTGGTTGAAAATTGGGTAATGGGTATATATTTTTACAAAAAATCAGCCTAAGGCAGTTCAACTTTTTATTTTTTTTATTTTGGTTTTGATACAGTAGGGAAGGGATTCAACTTATGTTAAGTTTTATTTGTTGTTTGGGCACCTGCTGGTAAGATCTCTTCACACTTCCAGTTCTACTATCAGCAGTCAGTTGGAAATCCCTCTCGATAGGAACTAACATACTCTGTATAAGAGGACATCTAAAGTTTTTTTGAACTGGTTGACGCTCTCAGCTAATACCACTTTCTGCTAGAACTCTTTCTGCAATCTAAGGTTAAACCTCTTTTCTCCTAAAATTGTGGCTATGTGTCCTCTATAGGGACCTTGGATAATCAACTGAATAGGCATATCCAGCCTGATGTCTACCATTGTAGAATAATAAAAATCTGATATTACAAAAACTCATATCTGAGGTATGATGTCTATGCTACCATGACAAAGTCTAAATGTATTTAAACCAGACGATGACCAGACAAAAATGTATGCTTTAATAACATATGGTCTATGGTGCTGTTAACTCTTTCATTGTCAGGTCCATATGGCTTACAGACTTACAGAACTGCTTCCAGCTGGCCAGGTCCGTACCCCATACCATACATTCCTCCTTGTGTTATAAGCTCAAGGTCACTTCAGTCAATTATATCAGAATTGTTCAGCAGACTCTGCTGAACTAAACAATACCTCTGATTAGCTGATCAGAGTCATTCCCCCATAAAGGTGCCCACCTGTGCCCCGCCGAAAAAAACATTCCCCTCTGACTGGTACTGGGTACGTACCAGTATATGATCTTCTGGGTGAGCAGTTCTCTCTACTGTAATGTTTGCTGTATATCATGTTTCTGATAATGTAATTATAGTATATTTTATTGTATTTTTTGTTTTATAGACAGTTCCTCCTGAGGAAGCGGTTTCAATCTGCGAAACTAGTAGAAGATCAATTTGTCTATACCCCACATCAACAATTACCTCTCAGGTGATCCCATTAATAGTTGTCTGTGGTTGAATTGTATCTTTTGTCTTCTGTATATGTTCGTTCATATGTATTAAAATTTATATTTTTATATTAAAAATTTGCTTGTGTATCAGTACCGAGATAGTCCATTACAATCTACTTGATGGGTACATATCCATTGTCAGCCACAGCAACTGTCCCAATAGACCCTTCTTGTTTTCCTTTTCCATATTAATTTGGATGATGGTACTTCGTTAACTCTTGTTAGTTCCTTATTATGTGAGGCAATACTCATTAAATTCACAGACTTCTGGGAAAGTCAGCGAGCCAATCACACAAGCAGGAAATGATGTTTGCTGTGTACAGAACACCTTCAGGTAGCCATATTGCATTGCATTTTACAGAAAATTACAAAGCTCCAGATCCAGATTAGCTTTCAATTACAATATGACTTGAGTCGCAATTGTATACGCTATATTATTATTTATTTTTTATTTGTTATTTTTTTCCCACGAAAGTGGATTTGACCTTTAACTTTATTCTATGCTGCAGTTATGAACTAGCAGCATGCAGCTTTGCACACTCTTAGTTCAGAAACTGGGCTGTCACTGACAGCCACAAGTCCCAGAAAAATGATTGGAAACGAATCAGCATGGTTCCTGATTATGTGATCACCATGATCACAAAGCCGTATTTTAGTGTTAACAAACAAACCTTTCCAGCCTGCAGGTGGCAATTTCTCTGTGTGATGTTACTGTGCACAGAAAAAAAAGTACAATGTTATGGATTTCAATTACCTGAGACAAATAAAGTGCAAAAAGCTTATCAATTAGAATTTGATTAAAACATGAAAAATAACCAAACTGAATTTTTGCCAGTTGTCATGTTATTAAAGACATGCAGGGTATTTAAAGTGGAGTTCCACCCATTTAAAAGTCAGCAGCTACAAAAAGTGTAGCTGCTGACTCTTAATATTCACCTGTCCCACGGTCCAGCGATGCGGGTGCAGGAATCCTTTCCCCTTCCTCTCTGCGGCGCCGGCATTCTAACTGTGCTGGGTTGGGGCTTTACAGCCAGGCGCGCACTGCACATGCGCGAGTCATGCTGCGTGGTGTGAATAACTGGGCAATCTTCTGGGACCTGTGACATGCCCCAGAAGATTGCAGGGGGGGGAGAGGTGATCTTCCTTCTGGTGCCGCGGCACCTGGGGAGGAAGTAGGAGCTGGGTGCTTTTAAAAACAGGGTATCCGCTTCTCCCCCAAGAAAATGACATGCCAAATGTGGCATGTCAGGGGGTCACCAGCACTTAAAGCGAAATTTAAATTTTTGGGTGGAACTCTGCTTTCATTTTAAAAAGAATACAAAATAAAAGCCGTATAGATGTACTTCAAAATGTAAAAAGGACTTTTTGTTACAAAATTATTTTGGCATTAACCAAAGCTGCTAAATTTGGTCTGAGAATCTAAACTACAATGGTCTCAAGAAGGGATTAAGAGGCTGTGGACTAAATATGGCTATGGCTTGATCTTTAACCACTTGCTGACCAGCCACCACAGTTGTACTGCAACAACATGGCTCGGCTGCGCCAATCGCCTTCATGTTACGTCGCTTCTTTACGTGGCCACTAGGGGCAGGCGCGCGTGCCCGCTGCTCACCCCCGGAGCCGTTGCGAGTCCCTGGCATTCGCGATGACTGCCAGGCTCCTGCAATCACTCGTGATACGATGAAAACCAGAATCTCTGTGTGTAAACACAGAGATCCTGGTTCTCTGAGGGAAGAAGAGATAGGTCGGTGTTCATACTTTGTATGAACACATGATCTATCTTTTCCCCTAGCAAGTCCCATCCCCCTTCAGTTAGAACATGTAGCAGGGAACACAGTTAAAGCCTTGATCGCCCCCTAGTGTTAACCCCTTCACTGCCAGTGACATTTTTACAGTAATCAATGCATTTTTATAGCACTGATCACTGTATGAATGCCAATGGTCCCAAAAATGTGTCAAAATTGTCTGATGTGTCCACCATAATGTCGCAGTCATGAAATAAATTGCAGATCGCTGCCATTACTAGTAAAAAAAAAATAATAATAAAAATGCTATAAATCTATCCCCTATTTTGTAGATGCTATAACTTTTGTAGATGCTATAATCAATATACACTTATTGCGATTTTTATTACCAAAAATATGTAGAAGAATACATATCGGCTTAAACTGAGAAAAAATTTGCTTTTTAAAAAATAAAATGGGGATATTTATTATAGCAAAAAGTACAAAATATTGTGTTTTTGTTTAAATTGTCACTCTTTTTTTGTTTATAGCGCAAAAAATAAAAAACAGCAGAGATGATCGACTACCACCAAAAGAAAGCTCTATTTTTGGGAAAAAAAGTATGTCAATTTTGTTTGGGTAAAACATCGCACGACCGTGCAATTGTCAGTTAAAGCGACTCAGTCCCCGGCATTCGCGATGACCGCTAGGCTCTCGCGATCACTCGTGTTATGGCGAGAACCGGGATCTCTGTGTGTAAACACAGAGATCCCAGTTCTCTGAGGGGAGAAGAGACAGATAATGTGTTCATACAAAGTATGAACACCAATCTATCTCTTCCCCTAGCAAGTCCCATCCCCCCTTCAGTTAGAACATGTAGCAGGGAACACAGTTAACCCCTTGATTGCCCCACTAGTGTTAACCCCTTCACTGCCAGTGACATTTTTACAGTAATCAATGCATTTTTATAGCACTGATCACTGTATAGATGCCAATGGTCCCAAAAATGTGTCAAAATTGTCCGATGTGTCCACCATAATGTCACAGTCATGATAAAAATTGCAAATCGCCGCCATTACTAGTAAAAAAAAAAAATTATAAAAATGCTATAAATCTATCCCCTATTTTGTAGATGTTATAACTTTTGCGCAAACCAATCAATATACACTTATTGCGATTTTTATTACCAAAAATATGTAGAAGAATACATATCAGCTTAAACTGAGAAAAAATTTGCTTTTTAAAAAATAAAATGGGGATATTTATTATAGCAAAAAGTACAAAATATTGTGTTTTTTTCAAAATTGTCACTCTTTTTTTTGTTTATAGCGCAAAAAATAAAAGAAAAAAAAGTACGTCAATTTTGTTTGGGTAAAACATTGCACGATCATGCAATTGTCAGTTAAAGCGACGCAGTGCCGAATTGCAAAAAACGGCCCGGTCATTCAGCAGCCAAATCTTCTGGGGTTGAAGCAGTTAATAAAAATGACTACACATATATGATTAAATTTATTTGTGTCACTCATTCATCATTCACACTTCCAGATCTTTTGAATAGCAAAATAAAACTTGTGATCAGTGAATATATTTACAGATGTGGCAATTGTTCATGTAACTAATACAAGTGCTTTATCATTTGTGAGTAGATCTATAAGACTCAAACCTTCTGTTGAATGCAGCAAAGAGCCAGTAATTTTCCACCTAGTACTTGCAATAAATATGGGATTCCACCTAATGGTTAATTTTTTATGTGCCTTGGGCAGCCAGAAGAATAGGCATGTTAAATTGAAACTGTAAGTCCACTGCTCTTACCATCCCAGATAGCAAGCAATTGAGCTGCAAGTTTGACAATGACATTCTAAGCTATTGTTAGACTTGCCGCATTGCATGACTCCAGATCAACTTTCTTTGCAAACATTCTGCAAGTCTGCTGCAGGTTCTGGTTCAGTTATGTTGTGCAATAGTCATCCCACCACAGGAGCCACTGGCTGAATTTGGAAAAGTGTCAACTAGAACTTGTGCTTCAAGTGCTCTGCAACTTACCAGTGAAATGTGCAGCAAGTTAACTTACAATTCAACAATTGCAATTCAACACTGCCACAAATGCATTGCAAGTTATCCTTGCTGGTATAAATTGTAACTGGGATCCTAGAGGAATAGAGTCAGAGAAAAATGGCTCCAAAGGCAACTCACAGCGGTATAAGTATCAAAACAATTTATTTTACACATATTACAAAAATGTCAAAGTGGATTCAAACCTTCACCACACCAGGATATAAAGCATTCATGACAATGTTGTCAAGAACTAAAAGAAAGCATCTAATTCATACATCCACTCACACCAAACAACTGACTGGATGTTATCCTTGCTATCTGGGATAATGTGTAGATTTGCCCTCCTTCAGCAATGACAAATTAGAGTCATTCCTGTGATGGATTACAGGGATTATTTGGCATACAGAATGGCTCCGTCTAGTGTCCAACCATAATGTAGCAGTATACTACCAAAGATAACACAGTTGCGACACATACTGCATCAGCAATTGAAGTAGAACCAAAACTATTTCAAATTCAAATCAAGACAATATGTTGTCACAATATAGCAAATTTTTAAGATTTTATAATATAAATAACATTCCATCCCTGACTAGGATATTGCAATGTTGTCTGTAGTTTTACATATCTATTATATTCCCATTAGAATTAATAAAATGCCCAATGGCTTAGAGGTCAAAATTGATAAATTAATTTAGCTCCAGGGAAGGGTAACTTGGAAAAAATTGATACATCACATCTTTACTTGTTTTACCAGTCCCCTTTAATTTAAGCCCAACATTGAGTGCAATGTAGCCATGCCCACTTTTTGCTCAAAATATCCCACCCAAATGTTCCTCTTTCTCATGTTCTAAAGTTGATAGGCAGAATGTTGATACCCATCCCGCTTTTTTCTTTTTTTACACTTATTTGTAATTTGTGCATTGGTAACTGTATGCTTAAAACACATTCCAAGCTGGATGCTATAGAAACTAGGCTTTTCTGCAGTAGGTCAAAAACTTTGCTAATTCTTACAATCTTTTTATTTAGTAATACGTTAGAACCAACAAAAAATTGTACACACAAATTTTACAATTAGTTCATTAGTTGCAATACCGTTTTCAAGGACTGTATTCTCATATATAACATGGAAATAATGAAAGTATTAAACTCTACAGAATTTTTCATTTAACACATTGAGCACAATAAAACAAACAATGCCCAATAATTTTTTGTCCAAATTCTTACCCCAGCACTAGGAGTTTACAACTTTCAATTCTGCTGACTCCATCTTTCTTTGTGCTGCTTCCCTGAAACTCCAGTCTTCTTGGAAAAGAGTTAACAGTGGACAGTGCAGTCTTGATCCAGTCTGTTAGTTTGGAGAAGGTAGGGGAGGAGCAGGGAGGGGAAAGAGTGTGCCTTACCACCCTAGGTTACAGTAAAGTGTGCTCCTATTAATGCACACACAGACACAATTGTAGTCCCTCCATACAAGATTGGCTCTATAGGATGCTATAAGAGAAAGGAGCCACCCTGCAACTAGGTGGAACATAGGCAAGGATTAAAAGATAAATAAGCTATCAAATTATAAAATCAGCTGAAGAAAGAGCCTACAAATTAAGGGTTTAATATCACTTTAATCCAATCTAAATTCTGCTTTCAAACGCACATTACTTTAAGCCCAACTCAATTCAGAACTTTTCTGAGAGTGTGGGGAATGGTAAGAACCTTTGTCAGATTTTAATTGATATATATTTCCTTTGAGGAGATTTTTTCCTCATTTCCTATATGGGCAGAAACTAAACATAACCTCTTTAGCATGGATACAATTAACAGTAAAGCACTTTTTTAGTAGTTTAACAGACTAAGTCATAGGTCATGGGTCCCTATGGCCCTCCAGTTGTTCGGGAACTACAATTCCCATCATGCCTAGTCATGTCTGTGAATGTCAGAGTTTTACAATGCCTCATTGGATGTGTAGTTCTACAACAGCTGGAGGGCTGTAGTGTGAAGATCCCAGGACTAGGTAATGGAATGAATGGCCAGACAGGGAATAAATGTAACTCGAGGTTTACTACAAGTGCAATGTTAGTGGAAATATTCCAACACAGGTTTAGGATGGCATAGCACATGAATAGACAGCAGAGTAATAAAAAACAGATTACAGCTCCGCGCCGGGAGCATGGACCTGAGATGGGTGATCATTGGGCTGTCTAATATTGTCAGGATCCATGGCTTCTCCTAGTAGTCTTGGAGATGAAACCATCAGTAGCAGAGATGTTTATGGCTCATAAACTTGGACAGATTATTCAAAAACCCTCCTATGGGTCTCACTAGGTTTGAGAAGTTTACAATGTAGGCATCTTGGTCTTTCTTGGGTTTCTTCTATCTGGATGTTATAGAATGGCATTACTGGAATGTGCTGTTGTAAGAGAACTCCAGGGATTTGTTGTACTATTACTCAGTCCCTGGGTTGAAGGTCCTGAATCCAGGAAAGTCAGAGTGTGGTTAACTTCTTCTCTGGGTACTGTTACTTTCCCCAGTGACTTGTGGATGGTATGTGGTAGGGTAAAGGGATGGAGTCAAAAGAGGGTTTCCAGCATTGTAGTTGTTATAGTTGTACCACCTCTACATAAAAATTACACTTAGCACTCATAGAAAGGAGAAAAAACTTCTGGGTAATGCCATGTTTTAAATGGCAGACCTGTAAGTAAATGCTTCAACAAGTGAACATTTAAAGTAATTTAATGTTTTTTTCTGAAACAGAATGCAGAAACTAAATGTGGGTATTAAGAAGGCTTAAGGTTTTACTGGCTCCTCTTGTGTTACTGCAGCTTTACAGGATTTAAAACATATATATAAAATAAAAAATAAATGAATTGTATTTATTTTTGTATAACCTACTCCTATTAATTTGATGGAAGCTTGTAAACTTACATTGTAGAGAATCCCACACATTTATTTCCTTGAATTCTGGGACACGTGTTCACTATTGCCTGTTAGTTGGCATTGCTGCTTCATATAATTCACAGAGCCTTCCTTCTAAACTACAAAGAGAAGGGATTTCAGGAGGCATAGTCAGCACAGAAATTATTGCTTGCGGGCAGCAGGATACCATGGGTTATGTGGTGTTTGTGAACTGAAAGTAGATCAAAGGAATGAGCAAAGTGAAAGCTGCAAAGCATGCAGGGAATAGAGGAAGTAGGCAAAGGAGATGGCCAACAGACCTGCAGCAATAAAAAAAGTGATTTTTCAAATAAGCATTTAAGCAATAACTCATGTTTGCAATTCTTTTACAATGCTCATGTTATAAAATGAAAGTGTATGTTGTAATCATAGAACTCCTTAAAAAAATTATTGATGATGCCCTTTAGTTGTGATAGAGAAAGCATAGAGAGTGCTGCTGATAAAGTGCACAGGGAGAAATAAGTTTAGAGTTTGTGGGCACTGGCAGGTCTGTTAAAGTAGATGAATGCTCTTACTGAATGCCCTATAAATAGCTAAATGCTGAGTATCATGAAAAATGTGGGGTTCTAGGGAGGGAAAGGCTTTGCCTTCTTTTTTTTTTTTGCTGTTATGTTCTGTTGATGCCCTGCCGCCTTACAGCCTATCCCTGTCCACATGCACTACAGTGAAAACAGGCTGTGTTTTTTCAGGCATATGTCCAAATTGTTATTGATTGCAATTGTTTTTCACAAAACGTTTTTTTAAAGAGGGCCATCCATGAAAATGGAGGATCTGTTCTATTAAACACCCCCATTCCCCAATATTAAATCAACTGTAAAGATGATTTAAAAATAAATGTATTACTAAAAAAAGAGAAAAAAAAATACTTACTTTAGCCTCAGCTTTTAAGTTCTGGGAGTGCAGGTGACTAGGATTAAGAGTTCTTCCCTATTATTTTTAGTTTGGTCTTTCCTTAGCAAAATGTATGTAAAATAAATGTTGATTTTTTCAGTACATCTGCAGTGTTTGGTCTTCCTCTGTGTTCCAAGTCTGATTCATTTTATTATAAATCAGCTCCACAGTCACTTATCCCTTCCTCTGCACTGCAGGCCCTCTCTGACATAAAAGGACCTTCCTTTTATTGGTTTAACTATACGGACTTGTGTCTTTTTTCAACCAGACTAACTATGTAACATGATACATAAAACAGGGCAGGCTAGTCCTTCAAGTCCATATTGGGCTACCCCAGCCAGAGGTACATTCTGCATGCCCACAAGTCTATTGGAATGAATGCATGTAAGCATTTTAATTGCAGTTTTGCTGTCCCTTCCTGTGCTTAATTGACCCGGGTAGGGGCAGTTTTACAAGCAAATCATTAAAAAAAATGAAAAAATGTTTTCTTTTCACCAGGGTCTGGGTCTGCTTTCATTCGTGTTAATATATTCTGGGTACCAATTTTCTGTATGTATTTCTGAACACACATATGTGATGTTCACTTTACCTACAGTATGTACACGCATGTATTCTTTTTTGTTATAGATTGTAATTAACAGTGGAGTAAATACTTTTGCTGTATTATGCTAAATGTGTTATGACATACTTGGATATCTGTACCTATTGTATAATTGTGCTATTGTGCTACATTTAAATTTATTGCAACAACATTTATGTAATGTGGTGTGCTTACTCTGTATATTTAAAATTGACCTGAGGCCACCCAGGCTAGGAACTTGCAGTGCAAATAGCATGACTAAACATTCTAAACAGAAATTAAAATATAAATATTGAATTCTAAATAAATATGAAAATAAGCAAGCAACTAAAAAGCAAAAAAAAAATTTAAAAAAAGCGGCTGTGTATCTCCCACTCTGGGTTACCAATATAGAGCTTGATTAAATAATAAAGAAAAAAAATAAACATTAAGAAAATGATAGCTATGAAAATAAAAACATTAAAAGTAAACAGCAAGCAAACAAAAAAGAAATGGTATCTAGGAATCTCCTACTCAACTAACAATTAAAAACAAAAGATAAAAATGGTGGCCAGGAATCCTCTTCTCCAGGGCCACCCAGGCCAGAAAATTTCTGACTTATATGAGAAGGGATGCAGCACAAAGAACTTGGACAAAGAGGGGCTCAGACCACCAGACTTTGGCGGCATTTATAGTGTAGTTTTATATTGATTGACATGGTCCTCTCAAACAACACTGGGGGCAGACCAGAAGCTCCAGCACATACTGTGTGAGACTCCAGGACCATGTGGTCCAGCTTGGAAACCCAAAACCCAAGTCTATTGGGTCCTTACTTCTAAAGCCTCATACACATGATCAGATTTTCCGCATACAAAACCTCGGACATTTGTCCAAAGGCGTGTGCCTGAATTTTGTCTTGCATACAAACGGCAAGGAATGGTCGGCTAGCAAACACAAACGTACAGATGTACTACATGGTTTTTCAGCCCTTTAGCACCACCCTTTGGGCTCCTTCTGCTAAGTTCATGTTATTAGATGTTTGGTGAGTGTTGATTCGCACTTTTTATTCTGCGCTTTTCATTTAGCACTTTTCAGTTCGCACTTTTCATTTCGTGCTTTTCAGTTCATTTCTGAAGGGCCTTCCATCAACCAGTCATGTTGTGGAATCGGTGGAGATAACGTATTATTTATTATTGGCCTTGGAGTTATTGCTTTGACCCAAGTTCAGTCCTGGAACAGGAGGAGTTCTTGGACCAAAAATTGGTTGCTTTATTAATTGTGACCAATTATGTCATATGCCTTTGCTGCGGGAGCTGCAGGAGAATAATCCAAATGTTTTTTCGGAATTATCTCCGGATGGCAGACCCCTGTTTTCACCAACTCTTGGCATTGTTGACCCTTATATTAAGAAGCAGGACACATGCATGAGGCTTTAATTTTATTTTTTGGTTGAATAATAATGATTTGATTTGTTATATTTTCTATATTTTTGGATGCATATAATGCACTTTTTGATTAAGTTCTATTGGCAGATAGCATGTCTAATTTTATTTGTTTTCTTTTTTTAATGCACAATAAAAAAAATTGTGGAGAAAAATACTTGGCTATGTGTTTTACTTCAAATCACAGTTTGGGAGTAGGCAGTTAATTAAAAAAAATGTAAAATTAACACCAACATAGTTGTATCTTTGAACTTAAAAACTACGGGATAATAGTGTTGTGGTAACTTGCCCCCCAAAAAAAGCATAATAATATTATTCTTGATATCACTAGAAAAAAAAGCTTTTGAAAATTTGTTTGCAATAACTCCATCAGTATCACCAGCAAAGCAGCTTCATTATTATCCCATTAAAGAAGAAGAGAATGTGCGCTGCATTTCCTGTCGGAAAATCCGATCGTGTGTACGAGGTAAGAGTATCCATATCAGCACTGTGGTTCAGGAGCTGCCTGTGAGTGCTACCTGCAGCCAGGCCTAGCTACTGTTGTTTAAAATACTCTTTTCAAGGATCATAGTCTTGGAGGAATGTTGATCATGAGAAGGAATCCTGCCAATACCATAAAATGCTGCAAAGAGGTCGTTAAACAGCAGCTCCTCAAAGTTCTACATTTTGTGCTCCATCTGGAATGAAGGCAATATTTCTGGCATTTTACACTTGTTTTAGGGAAATAGGTTGTCCAACCAATATTGTCCCCATTCTTTCATAACCCAAATCCTGGGGTCCTCTTGTAGGTATTTGGGCATAAAAGACCCCGTTTGCCAAAAATTGCCTGCAACAGAGGACCCAAAGTCCCAACCAACATAAAATTTTCATAGTTAGGGAGGAGTAAAATGTCCACCTTGAAGCCTGTGACATTTCTTCCTCCTCACCAGCAACACTTCAACCCTTCTACACCTCATATTCCTATTCTCCAATTGAAGTTGGAAGAGGAAAAGGAAGTATTAGCATTTCTTGCAGTCAATTTGCTGCTCTACATCTTGGAGGAGTAAGCCACTCTATTAATAACTAAATAAGCAGAAAAAGTAAAATAAAAAATATAAAATGTAATATAAATGTAAAATATACATCACCAGCAGACCCCTGCAATCACTGGGCCAGGGTTGTGGGTATTAGACCCTTGTACTTATCAACATGGGGACTTTGCTAAAGTGGTCCAACCTGGCAAAGCCCCCAACCCCCAAAGTTGAGGATGAGTGGCCTGGTATGGTTCAAAGGTGACACACACTCCCCCCCCCCCTTTTTTGTTTTTTGTTTTTGCATGGGGTTCCCTATTAAAAATGATACTTGACCCTAAAGCTCTGTTTACACTACTGCAAGTTTTTTTGCTACTTGACACATGTGAAGTCACATGACAAGTCAAAACCCATGTATTTCAATGGTTCCTGTTCTAATTGGTGCTACTCAAGTCGCGGCGACTCCAAAAAACGTATTTGCACTACTTTGTTCTGACTTCAGTGCAACTTGTTCTCACATGGTTCTCACCGGTCGCATGACATTGCATCAAAAATTGCATTGCAAAATTGCACTGTAAATCATGTGACTTTGGGGTCGCAATAGAGGAAACCTAGCCTTAGGGTCTGGTATGTATTGTGGAGGGGACCACACATTGAGAGCTGTCAGTTACTAGAAATTTAAACTGAACGTTTTTACATGTAAATGTCAGTTTTGCTGTAGTAGATTGTATTCATTGTAAAGATACACCACCTTCCATGCAGGTCTAAGCCATCCCACATGCATATCATCTAAAGAGTTTTGCATTTGAATTTTTGCAATTATTAAAATTGCGTCAAACTGAACTTATAAAATATTTTATATGCTTGGGTGCCCATTCGACAGGGCATTGCTCAGCTCCCCTCTCTTTTGTTTGACAATCCCTATGTGCCTGTAAAATTTTATTGTTTTTAACATTTGGTTCTAATTGACTTCAATGGGATTTGTATTCAGCACTTCAGTAATGTTTGCCGAACCTGCCTTGAAACCAGACCCAGGTACATTTAGCTTAACCCTAGTATCAACTGATTATTATTATTAAGTGTTCTTGCATAGCAAGACCACTTACTGTTATCTCACATATATATTATTATTATTATTCTTATTCTTATTATAGCCAAATTTACCACCCTAACTCCTCCCACAGTTTTTACACTACATAGACAAGTAATATACCGAAACGTGCGGATTGTTCCCGAATGGTGTGCTATTATTTTGTGGAACGTTTCGCCGCATGGTTCACGAAATATCGTCATTTTTGCGGCGAAATTGGTCCCATAGGAATGAATGGGGAAACTAGAGTGGGAGATGACAAAAGCTGGAAAATCAGAACATGATTTCTAAACTGCCGCCACTCCCTCATTTTCAAGCCCACCTACACAAATCTTATATCAAAACGTTCAGCTATCCCTGCTGCCACTAAACATGTCCACGGCTAAGCCATAGTCCTGATAGTTTTCACAATATGACCATTTGTTTGCAACTCACGCCGTCCATTGACATTCATTGAAACTACACTCTAGCCCCCTCCAAATTTGAAGGGCAATTTCTAAACTGCGACTGTGCCTTCATTTTTAATATTTCAGAGACATACTATACATCAAAATCTAGGTCTGGGTCTTGTGATTCTCACAATATAAAGATCTTCGCTGTAGGATGTATAGTTTTTAAAATACGGCCATTTGTTTAGAGGTCATTTCAGGAAATTTTAGCCATTAATCAGAGTGCACTGTTAGTGTTTGTTTTGTTGCCATGGTTACCAAAGCTTCTGTTATACACAGGGGGGAAGGTGGCTGGAGCATCTCAGCTGATTACAGAGCCCGGGGGAGGGGACAGACACACCATGTACTGATTTATAATAGAGGAATATGATGGGGCAGTTTTGATGGGGTAATTCTGATGGGGCAGTTTTGATGAAGTAGTATTTGGGAAGCATAAACAGGGCATGAGCGTTGCTAGGAAACAGTGGTTGTAAACACAAGATGCTGAGACACTCCAAATGCATGTGACTTCATCTGCTAGACTTGATAATGCTTGTAGACTCCTCCCACAGTTTTCACACTACAGAGACAAATAATATACCGAAACGAGCGGATTGTTCCCGATTGGTGTGTTATTACTTTGTGGAATGTTTTGCCGAATGGTCCACGAAATGACGTTTTTACGGCGAAATTGGTCCCATAGGAATGAATGGCGAAATGTTCAAAACTAGAGTGGGAAGTGACAAAAGCTGACAACCCCATGATCAGCCAAAACATTATGACCACCCCATGATCAGCCAAAACATTATGACCGCCCCAAGTAAAAAAAAAAATATTTTTGAAAAAAAAAAAATTTTTTTTTAAAAAGTAAAAAAATAATTTTTGAAAAAAAAAATCATTTTTGAAAAAAAAAATATTTTTGAAAAAAAAAAAATTATTTTTGAAAAAAAAAATATTTTTGAAAAAAAATTTTTTTAAAAAAAAAATTATTTTTGAAAAAAAAATATATTTGAAAAAAAAAAATATTTTTGAAAAAAAAAAATATTTTTGAAAAAAAAATTACTTTAAAAAAAATAATAATTTCGAAAAAAAAATTATTTTTGAAATAAAAAAATTCATTTTTGAAAAAAAAAATTACCTTTGAAAAAAAAAATTACTTTTGAAAAAAAAAATCATTTTTGAAGAAAAAAAAATCATTTTTGATTAAAAAAAATTCATTTTTTGAAAAAAAAAATTACTTTTGAAAAAAATGTTCAGCTCTTTCAGCGAATGATGGAACTTTTTTACTACTATTTATACTTTTTAAAATATTAAGCTTTTTAACACTTTTCACAGTTACTCAAGCCACTCCACCCCACCCAGTTACTCCGCCCACTCCAGTTGTAGAGGCAAGAACACTCACAATTTCCCCAGAAATTGTACCTTTTCTAGTTATTAAGTGTTCTTGCATAGCAAGACCACTTACTGTTATCTCACATATATATTATTAAGTGTTCTTGCATAGCAAGACCACTTACTGTTATCTCACATATATATTATTAAGTGTTCTTGCATAGCAAGACCACTTACTGTTATCTCACATATATATTATTAAGTGTTCTTGCATAGCAAGACCACTTACTGTTATCTCACATATATATTATTAAGTGTTCTTGCATAGCAAGACCACTTACTGTTATCTCACATATATATTATTAAGTGTTCTTGCATAGCAAGACCACTTACTGTTATCTCACATATATATTATTATTATTATTCTTATTCTTATTATTATAGCCAAATTTACCACCCTAACTCCTCCCACAGTTTTTACACTACATAGACAAGTAATATACCGAAACGTGCGGATTGTTCCCGAATGGTGTGCTATTATTTTGTGGAACGTTTCGCCGAATGGTTCACAAAATATCGTCATTTTTGCGGCGAAATTGGTCCCATAGGAATGAATGGGGAAACTAGAGTGGGAGATGACAAAAGCTGGAAAATCAGAACATGATTTCTAAACTGCCGCCACTCCCTCATTTTCAAGCCCACCTACACAAATCTTATAACAAAACGTTCAGCTATCCCTGCTGCCACTAAACATGTCCACGGCTAAGCCATAGTCCTGATAGTTTTCACAATATGACCATTTGTTTGCAACTCACGCCGTCCATTGACATTCATTGAAACTACACTCTAGCCCCCTCCAAATTTGAAGGGCAATTTCTAAACTGCGACTGTGCCTTCATTTTTAATATTTCAGAGACATACTATGTATCAAAATCTAGGTCTGGGTCTTGTGATTCTCACAATATAAAGATCTTCGCTGTAGGATGTATAGTTTTTAAAATACGGCCATTTGTTTAGAGGTCATTTCAGGAAATTTTAGCCATTAATCAGATTGCACTGTTAGTGTTTGTTTTGTTGCCATGGTTACCAAAGCTTCTGTTATACACAGGGGGGAAGGTGGCTGGAGCATCTCAGCTCATTACAGAGCCCGGGGGAGGGGACAGACACACCATGTACTGATTTATAATAGAGGAATATGATGGGGCAGTTTTGATGGGGTAATTCTGATGGGGCAGTTTTGATGAAGTAGTATTTGGGAAGCATAAACAGGGCATGAGCGTTGCTAGGAAACAGTGGTTGTAAACACAAGATGCTGAGACACTCCAAATGCATGTGACTTCATCTGCTAGACTTGATAATGCTTGTAGACTCCTCCCACAGTTTTCACACTACAGAGACAAATAATATACCGAAACGAGCGGATTGTTCCCGATTGGTGTGTTATTACTTTGTGGAATGTTTTGCCGAATGGTCCACGAAATGACGTTTTTGCGGCGAAATTGGTCCCATAGGAATGAATGGCGAAATGTTCAAAACTAGAGTGGGAAGTGACAAAAGCTGACAACCCCATGATCAGCCAAAACATTATGACCACCCCATGATCAGCCAAAACATTATGACCGCCCCATGTAAAAAAAAAATATTTTTGAAAAAAAAAAAAAATTTTTGAAAAAAGTAAAAAAATAATTTTTGAAAAAAAAAAATCATTTTTGAAAAAAAAATATATATTTTTGAAAAAAAATATTTTTGAAAAAAAAAAATTATTTTTGAAAAAAAAAATATTTTTGAAAAAAAAAAATTTTTGAAAAAAAAAATTCTTTTAAAAAAAAAATTATTTTTGAAAAAAAAATATATTTGAAAAAAAAATATTTTTGAAAAAAAAAATTATTTTTGAAAAAAAAATTACTTTAAAAAAAATAATAATTTCGAAAAAAAAATTATTTTTGAAATAAAAAAATTCATTTTTGAAAAAAAAAATTACCTTTGAAAAAAAAAATTACTTTTGAAAAAAAAATCATTTTTGAAGAAAAAAAAATCATTTTTGATTAAAAAAAATTCATTTTTGAAAAAAAAAATTACTTTTGAAAAAAATGTTCAGCTCTTTCAGCGAATGATGGAACTTTTTTACTACTATTTATACTTTTTAAAATATTAAGCTTTTTAACACTTTTCACAGTTACTCAAGCCACCCCACCCAGTTACTCCGCCCACTCCAGTTGTAGAGGCAAGAACACTTTCACAATTTCCCCAGAAATTGTACCTTTTCTAGTTATTAAGTGTTCTTGCATAGCAAGACCACTTACTGTTATCTCACATATATATTATTAAGTGTTCTTGCATAGCAAGACCACTTACTGTTATCTCACATATATATTATTATTCTTATTATAGCCAAATTTACCACCCTAACTCCTCCCACAGTTTTTACACTACATAGACAAGTAATATACCGAAACGTGCGGATTTTTCCCGAATGGTGTGCTATTATTTTGTGGAACATTTCGCCGAATGGTTCACGAAATATCGTCATTTTTGCGGCGAAATTGGTCCCATAGGAATGAATGGGGAAACTAGAGTGGGAGATGACAAAAGCTGGAAAATCAGAACATGATTTCTAAACTGCCGCCACTCCCTCATTTTCAAGCCCACCTACACAAATCTTATATCAAAACGTTCAGCTATCCCTGCTGTCACTAAACATGTCCACGGCTAAGCCATAGTCCTGATAGTTTTCACAATATGACCATTTGTTTGCAACTCACGCCGTCCATTGACATTCATTGAAACTACACTCTAGCCCCCTCCAAATTTGAAGGGCAATTTCTAAACTGCGACTGTGCCTTCATTTTTAATATTTCAGAGACATACTATACATCAAAATCTAGGTCTGGGTCTTGTGATTCTCACAATATAAAGATCTTCGCTGTAGGATGTATAGTTTTTAAAATACGGCCATTTGTTTAGAGGTCATTTCAGGAAATTTTAGCCATTAATCAGAGTGCACTGTTAGTGTTTGTTTTGTTGCCATGGTTACCAAAGCTTCTGTTATACACAGGGGGGAAGGTGGCTGGAGCATCTCAGCTGATTACAGAGCCCGGGGGAGGGGACAGACACACCATGTACTGATTTATAATAGAGGAATATGATGGGGCAGTTTTGATGGGGTAATTCTGATGGGGCAGTTTTGATGAAGTAGTATTTGGGAAGCATAAACAGGGCATGAGCGTTGCTAGGAAACAGTGGTTGTAAACACAAGATGCTGAGACACTCCTAATGCATGTGACTTCATCTGCTAGACTTGATAATGCTTGTAGACTCCTCCCACAGTTTTCACACTACAGAGACAAATAATATACCGAAACGAGCGGATTGTTCCCGATTGGTGTGTTATTACTTTGTGGAATGTTTTGCCGAATGGTCCACGAAATGACGTTTTTACGGCGAAATTGGTCCCATAGGAATGAATGGCGAAATGTTCAAAACTAGAGTGGGAAGTGACAAAAGCTGACAACCCCATGATCAGCCAAAACATTATGACCACCCCATGATCAGCCAAAACATTATGACCGCCCCAAGTAAAAAAAAAAATATTTTTGAAAAAAAAAAAATTTTTTTTTAAAAAGTAAAAAAATAATTTTTGAAAAAAAAATCATTTTTGAAAAAAAAATATTTTTGAAAAAAAAAAAATTATTTTTGAAAAAAAAAATATTTTTGAAAAAAAAATTTTTTTAAAAAAAAATTATTTTTGAAAAAAAAATATATTTGAAAAAAAAAAATATTTTTGAAAAAAAAAAATTATTTTTGAAAAAAAAATTACTTTAAAAAAAATAATAATTTCGAAAAAAAATTATTTTTGAAATAAAAAAATTCATTTTTGAAAAAAAAAATTACCTTTGAAAAAAAAAATTACTTTTGAAAAAAAAAATCATTTTTGAAGAAAAAAAAATCATTTTTGATTAAAAAAAATTCATTTTTTGAAAAAAAAAATTACTTTTGAAAAAAATGTTCAGCTCTTTCAGCGAATGATGGAACTTTTTTACTACTATTTATACTTTTTAAAATATTAAGCTTTTTAACACTTTTCACAGTTACTCAAGCCACTCCACCCCACCCAGTTACTCCGCCCACTCCAGTTGTAGAGGCAAGAACACTTTCACAATTTCCCCAGAAATTGTACCTTTTCTAGTTATTCTTATTATTCTTATTCTTATTATAGCCAAATTTACCACCCTAACTCCTCCCACAGTTTTTACACTACATAGACAAGTAATATACCGAAACGTGCGGATTTTTCCCGAATGGTGTGCTATTATTTTGTGGAACATTTCGCCGAATGGTTCACGAAATATCGTCATTTTTGCGGCGAAATTGGTCCCATAGGAATGAATGGGGAAACTAGAGTGGGAGATGACAAAAGCTGGAAAATCAGAACATGATTTCTAAACTGCCGCCACTCCCTCATTTTCAAGCCCACCTACACAAATCTTATATCAAAACGTTCAGCTATCCCTGCTGCCACTAAACATGTCCACGGCTAAGCCATAGTCCTGATATTTTTCACAATATGACCATTTGTTTGCAACTCACGCCGTCCATTGACATTCATTGAAACTACACTCTAGCCCCCTCCAAATTTGAAGGGCAATTTCTAAACTGCGACTGTGCCTTCATTTTTAATATTTCAGAGACATACTATGTATCAAAATCTAGGTCTGGGTCTTGTGATTCTCACAATATAAAGATCTTCGCTGTAGGATGTATAGTTTTTAAAATACGGCCATTTGTTTAGAGGTCATTTCAGGAAATTTTAGCCATTAATCAGAGTGCACTGTTAGTGTTTGTTTTGTTGCCATGGTTACCAAAGCTTCTGTTATACACAGGGGGGGAAGGTGGCTGGAGCATCTCAGCTGATTACAGAGCCCGGGGGAGGGGACAGACACACCATGTACTGATTTATAATAGAGGAATATGATGGGGCAGTTTTGATGGGGTAATTCTGATGGGGCAGTTTTGATGAAGTAGTATTTGGGAAGCATAAACAGGGCATGAGCGTTGCTAGGAAACAGTGGTTGTAAACACAAGATGCTGAGACACTCCAAATGCATGTGACTTCATCTGCTAGACTTGATAATGCTTGTAGACTCCTCCCACAGTTTTCACACTACAGAGACAAATAATATACCGAAACGAGCGGATTGTTCCCGATTGGTGTGTTATTACTTTGTGGAATGTTTTGCCGAATGGTCCACGAAATGACGTTTTTACGGCGAAATTGGTCCCATAGGAATGAATGGCGAAATGTTCAAAACTAGAGTGGGAAGTGACAAAAGCTGACAACCCCATGATCAGCCAAAACATTATGACCACCCCATGATCAGCCAAAACATTATGACCGCCCCAAGTAAAAAAAAAAATATTTTTGAAAAAAAAAAAATTTTTTTTTAAAAAGTAAAAAAATAATTTTTGAAAAAAAAAATCATTTTTGAAAAAAAAATATTTTTGAAAAAAAAAAAATTATTTTTGAAAAAAAAATATATTTGAAAAAAAAAAATATTTTTGAAAAAAAAAAATTATTTTTGAAAAAAAAATTACTTTAAAAAAAATAATAATTTCGAAAAAAAATTATTTTTGAAATAAAAAAATTCATTTTTGAAAAAAAAAATTACCTTTGAAAAAAAAAATTACTTTTGAAAAAAAAAATCATTTTTGAAGAAAAAAAAATCATTTTTGATTAAAAAAAATTCATTTTTTGAAAAAAAAAATTACTTTTGAAAAAAATGTTCAGCTCTTTCAGCGAATGATGGAACTTTTTTACTACTATTTATACTTTTTAAAATATTAAGCTTTTTAACACTTTTCACAGTTACTCAAGCCACTCCACCCCACCCAGTTACTCCGCCCACTCCAGTTGTAGAGGCAAGAACACTTTCACAATTTCCCCAGAAATTGTACCTTTTCTAGTTATTCTTATTAAGTGTTCTTGCATAGCAAGACCACTTACTGTTATCTCACATATATATTATTATTAAGTGTTCTTGCATAGCAAGACCACTTACTGTTATCTCACATATATATTATTATTATTATTCTTATTCTTATTATAGCCAAATTTACCACCCTAACTCCTCCCACAGTTTTTACACTACATAGACAAGTAATATACCGAAACGTGCGGATTTTTCCCGAATGGTGTGCTATTATTTTGTGGAACATTTCGCCGAATGGTTCACGAAATATCGTCATTTTTGCGGCGAAATTGGTCCCATAGGAATGAATGGGGAAACTAGAGTGGGAGATGACAAAAGCTGGAAAATCAGAACATGATTTCTAAACTGCCGCCACTCCCTCATTTTCAAGCCCACCTACACAAATCTTATATCAAAACGTTCAGCTATCCCTGCTGCCACTAAACATGTCCACGGCTAAGCCATAGTCCTGATAGTTTTCACAATATGACCATTTGTTTGCAACTCACGCCGTCCATTGACATTCATTGAAACTACACTCTAGCCCCCTCCAAATTTGAAGGGCAATTTCTAAACTGCGACTGTGCCTTCATTTTTAATATTTCAGAGACATACTATGTATCAAAATCTAGGTCTGGGTCTTGTGATTCTCACAATATAAAGATCTTCGCTGTAGGATGTATAGTTTTTAAAATACGGCCATTTGTTTAGAGGTCATTTCAGGAAATTTTAGCCATTAATCAGAGTGCACTGTTAGTGTTTGTTTTGTTGCCATGGTTACCAAAGCTTCTGTTATACACAGGGGGGAAGGTGGCTGGAGCATCTCAGCTGATTACAGAGCCCGGGGGAGGGGACAGACACACCATGTACTGATTTATAATAGAGGAATATGATGGGGCAGTTTTGATGGGGTAATTCTGATGGGGCAGTTTTGATGAAGTAGTATTTGGGAAGCATAAACAGGGCATG
The DNA here is from genome assembly GCA_037952925.1 of Lithobates clamitans. Taxonomy (NCBI): domain Eukaryota; kingdom Metazoa; phylum Chordata; class Amphibia; order Anura; family Ranidae; genus Lithobates; species Lithobates clamitans. The sequence continues at coordinate 12,136,600 of JBBGZY010000429.1, forward strand.
AGCGTTGCTAGGAAACAGTGGTTGTAAACACAAGATGCTGAGACACTCCAAATGCATGTGACTTCATCTGCTAGACTTGATAATGCTTGTAGACTCCTCCCACAGTTTTCACACTACAGAGACAAATAATATACCGAAACGAGCGGATTGTTCCCGATTGGTGTGTTATTACTTTGTGGAACGTTTCGCCGAATGGTCCACGAAATAACGTTTTTACGGCGAAATTGGTCCCATAGGAATGAATGGCAAAATGTTCAAAACTAGAGTGGGAAGTGACAAAAGCTGACAACCCCATGATCAGCCAAAACATTATGACCACCCCATGATCAGCCAAAACATTATGACAGCCCCAAGTAAAAAAAAAAATATTTTTGAAAAAAAAAAAAATTTTTTTTAAAAAGTAAAAAAATAATTTTTGAAAAAAAAAATCATTTTTGAAAAAAAAAATATTTTTGAAAAAAAAAAAATTATTTTTGAAAAAAAAAAATATTTTTGAAAAAAAAATTTTTTTAAAAAAAAATTATTTTTGAAAAAAAAATATATTTGAAAAAAAAAATATTTTTGAAAAAAAAAAATTATTTTTGAAAAAAAAATTACTTTAAAAAAAATAATAATTTCGAAAAAAAAATTATTTTTGAAATAAAAAAATTCATTTTTGAAAAAAAAAATTACCTTTTGAAAAAAAAAATTACTTTTGAAAAAAAAAATCATTTTTGAAGAAAAAAAAATCATTTTTGATTAAAAAAAATTCATTTTTTGAAAAAAAAAATTACTTTTGAAAAAAATGTTCAGCTCTTTCAGCGAATGATGGAACTTTTTTACTACTATTTATACTTTTTAAAATATTAAGCTTTTTAACACTTTTCACAGTTACTCAAGCCACTCCACCCCACCCAGTTACTCCGCCCACTCCAGTTGTAGAGGCAAGAACACTTTCACAATTTCCCCAGAAATTGTACCTTTTCTAGTTATTATTCTTATTCTTATTATAGCCAAATTTACCACCCTAACTCCTCCCACAGTTTTTACACTACATAGACAAGTAATATACCGAAACGTGCGGATTTTTCCCGAATGGTGTGCTATTATTTTGTGGAACATTTCGCCGAATGGTTCACGAAATATCGTCATTTTTGCGGCGAAATTGGTCCCATAGGAATGAATGGGGAAACTAGAGTGGGAGATGACAAAAGCTGGAAAATCAGAACATGATTTCTAAACTGCCGCCACTCCCTCATTTTCAAGCCCACCTACACAAATCTTATATCAAAACGTTCAGCTATCCCTGCTGCCACTAAACATGTCCACGGCTAAGCCATAGTCCTGATAGTTTTCACAATATGACCATTTGTTTGCAACTCACGCCGTCCATTGACATTCATTGAAACTACACTCTAGCCCCCTCCAAATTTGAAGGGCAATTTCTAAACTGCGACTGTGCCTTCATTTTTAATATTTCAGAGACATACTATACATCAAAATCTAGGTCTGGGTCTTGTGATTCTCACAATATAAAGATCTTCGCTGTAGGATGTATAGTTTTTAAAATACGGCCATTTGTTTAGAGGTCATTTCAGGAAATTTTAGCCATTAATCAGAGTGCACTGTTAGTGTTTGTTTTGTTGCCATGGTTACCAAAGCTTCTGTTATACACAGGGGGGAAGGTGGCTGGAGCATCTCAGCTGATTACAGAGCCCGGGGGAGGGGACAGACACACCATGTACTGATTTATAATAGAGGAATATGATGGGGCAGTTTTGATGGGGTAATTCTGATGGGGCAGTTTTGATGAAGTAGTATTTGGGAAGCATAAACAGGGCATGAGCGTTGCTAGGAAACAGTGGTTGTAAACACAAGATGCTGAGACACTCCAAATGCATGTGACTTCATCTGCTAGACTTGATAATGCTTGTAGACTCCTCCCACAGTTTTCACACTACAGAGACAAATAATATACCGAAACGAGCGGATTGTTCCCGATTGGTGTGTTATTACTTTGTGGAATGTTTTGCCGAATGGTCCACGAAATGACGTTTTTGCGGCGAAATTGGTCCCATAGGAATGAATGGCGAAATGTTCAAAACTAGAGTGGGAAGTGACAAAAGCTGACAACCCCATGATCAGCCAAAACATTATGACCACCCCATGATCAGCCAAAACATTATGACCGCCCCAAGTAAAAAAAAAAATATTTTTGAAAAAAAAAAAATTTTTTTTAAAAAGTAAAAAAATAATTTTTGAAAAAAAAAATCATTTTTGAAAAAAAAAATATTTTTGAAAAAAAAAAATTATTTTTGAAAAAAAAAATATTTTTGAAAAAAATTTTTTTTTTGAAAAAAAAATATATTTGAAAAAAAAAAATATATTTGAAAAAAAAAAATATTTTTGAAAAAAAAAATATTTTTGAAAAAAAAAATTATTTTTGAAAAAAAAATTACTTTAAAAAAAATAATAATTTCGAAAAAAAAATTATTTTTGAAATAAAAAAATTCATTTTTGAAAAAAAAAATTACCTTTGAAAAAAAAAATTACTTTTGAAAAAAAAAATCATTTTTGAAGAAAAAAAAATCATTTTTGATTAAAAAAAATTCATTTTTTGAAAAAAAAAATTACTTTTGAAAAAAATGTTCAGCTCTTTCAGCGAATGATGGAACTTTTTTACTACTATTTATACTTTTTAAAATATTAAGCTTTTTAACACTTTTCACAGTTACTCAAGCCACTCCACCCCACCCAGTTACTCCGCCCACTCCAGTTGTAGAGGCAAGAACACTTTCACAATTTCCCCAGAAATTGTACCTTTTCTAGTTATTCTTATTCTTATTATAGCCAAATTTACCACCCTAACTCCTCCCACAGTTTTTACACTACATAGACAAGTAATATACCGAAACGTGCGGATTTTTCCCGAATGGTGTGCTATTATTTTGTGGAACATTTCGCCGAATGGTTCACGAAATATCGTCATTTTTGCGGCGAAATTGGTCCCATAGGAATGAATGGGGAAACTAGAGTGGGAGATGACAAAAGCTGGAAAATCAGAACATGATTTCTAAACTGCCGCCACTCCCTCATTTTCAAGCCCACCTACACAAATCTTATATCAAAACGTTCAGCTATCCCTGCTGTCACTAAACATGTCCACGGCTAAGCCATAGTCCTGATAGTTTTCACAATATGACCATTTGTTTGCAACTCACGCCGTCCATTGACATTCATTGAAACTACACTCTAGCCCCCTCCAAATTTGAAGGGCAATTTCTAAACTGCGACTGTGCCTTCATTTTTAATATTTCAGAGACATACTATACATCAAAATCTAGGTCTGGGTCTTGTGATTCTCACAATATAAAGATCTTCGCTGTAGGATGTATAGTTTTTAAAATACGGCCATTTGTTTAGAGGTCATTTCAGGAAATTTTAGCCATTAATCAGAGTGCACTGTTAGTGTTTGTTTTGTTGCCATGGTTACCAAAGCTTCTGTTATACACAGGGGGGAAGGTGGCTGGAGCATCTCAGCTGATTACAGAGCCCGGGGGAGGGGACAGACACACCATGTACTGATTTATAATAGAGGAATATGATGGGGCAGTTTTGATGGGGTAATTCTGATGGGGCAGTTTTGATGAAGTAGTATTTGGGAAGCATAAACAGGGCATGAGCGTTGCTAGGAAACAGTGGTTGTAAACACAAGATGCTGAGACACTCCAAATGCATGTGACTTCATCTGCTAGACTTGATAATGCTTGTAGACTCCTCCCACAGTTTTCACACTACAGAGACAAATAATATACCGAAACGAGCGGATTGTTCCCGATTGGTGTGTTATTACTTTGTGGAATGTTTTGCCGAATGGTCCACGAAATGACGTTTTTACGGCGAAATTGGTCCCATAGGAATGAATGGCGAAATGTTCAAAACTAGAGTGGGAAGTGACAAAAGCTGACAACCCCATGATCAGCCAAAACATTATGACCACCCCATGATCAGCCAAAACATTATGACCGCCCCAAGTAAAAAAAAAAATATTTTTGAAAAAAAAAAAATTTTTTTTTAAAAAGTAAAAAAATAATTTTTGAAAAAAAAAATCATTTTTGAAAAAAAAATATTTTTGAAAAAAAAAAAATTATTTTTGAAAAAAAAATTTTTTTTTAAAAAAAATTATTTTTGAAAAAAAAATATATTTGAAAAAAAAAAATATTTTTGAAAAAAAAAAATTATTTTTGAAAAAAAAATTACTTTAAAAAAAATAATAATTTCGAAAAAAAATTATTTTTGAAATAAAAAAATTCATTTTTGAAAAAAAAAATTACCTTTGAAAAAAAAAATTACTTTTGAAAAAAAAAATCATTTTTGAAGAAAAAAAAATCATTTTTGATTAAAAAAAATTCATTTTTTGAAAAAAAAAATTACTTTTGAAAAAAATGTTCAGCTCTTTCAGCGAATGATGGAACTTTTTTACTACTATTTATACTTTTTAAAATATTAAGCTTTTTAACACTTTTCACAGTTACTCAAGCCACCCCACCCAGTTACTCCGCCCACTCCAGTTGTAGAGGCAAGAACACTTTCACAATTTCCCCAGAAATTGTACCTTTTCTAGTTATTCTTATTCTTATTATTATAGCCAAATTTACCACCCTAACTCCTCCCACAGTTTTTACACTACATAGACAAGTAATATACCAAAACGTGCGGATTTTTCCCGAATGGTGTGCTATTATTTTGTGGAACATTTCGCCGAATGGTTCACGAAATATCGTCATTTTTGCGGCGAAATTGGTCCCATAGGAATGAATGGGGAAACTAGAGTGGGAGATGACAAAAGCTGGAAAATCAGAACATGATTTCTAAACTGCCGCCACTCCCTCATTTTCAAGCCCACCTACACAAATCTTATATCAAAACGTTCAGCTATCCCTGCTGCCACTAAACATGTCCACGGCTAAGCCATAGTCCTGATAGTTTTCACAATATGACCATTTGTTTGCAACTCACGCCGTCCATTGACATTCATTGAAACTACACTCTAGCCCCCTCCAAATTTGAAGGGCAATTTCTAAACTGCGACTGTGCCTTCATTTTTAATATTTCAGAGACATACTATACATCAAAATCTAGGTCTGGGTCTTGTGATTCTCACAATATAAAGATCTTCGCTGTAGGATGTATAGTTTTTAAAATATGGCCATTTGTTTAGAGGTCATTTCAGGAAATTTTAGCCATTAATCAGAGTGCACTGTTAGTGTTTGTTTTGTTGCCATGGTTACCAAAGCTTCTGTTATACACAGGGGGGAAGGTGGCTGGAGCATCTCAGCTGATTACAGAGCCCGGGGGAGGGGACAGACACACCATGTACTGATTTATAATAGAGGAATATGATGGGGCAGTTTTGATGGGGTAATTCTGATGGGGCAGTTTTGATGAAGTAGTATTTGGGAAGCATAAACAGGGCATGAGCGTTGCTAGGAAACAGTGGTTGTAAACACAAAATGCTGAGACACTCCAAATGCATGTGACTTCATCTGCTAGACTTGATAATGCTTGTAGACTCCTCCCACAGTTTTCACACTACAGAGACAAATAATATACCGAAACGAGCGGATTGTTCCCGATTGGTGTGTTATTACCTTGTGGAATGTTTTGCCGAATGGTCCACGAAATGACGTTTTTACGGCGAAATTGGTCCCATAGGAATGAATGGCGAAATGTTCAAAACTAGAGTGGGAAGTGACAAAAGCTGACAACCCCATGATCAGCCAAAACATTATGACCACCCCATGATCAACCAAAACATTATGACCGCCCCAAGTAAAAAAAAAAATATTTTTGAAAAAAAAAAAAAAATTTTTTAAAAGTAAAAAAATAATTTTTGAAAAAAAAAATCATTTTTGAAAAAAAAAATATTTTTGAAAAAAAAAAAATTATTTTTGAAAAAAAAAAATATTTTTGAAAAAAAAATTTTTTTAAAAAAAAATTATTTTTGAAAAAAAAATATATTTGGAAAAAAAAATATTTTTGAAAAAAAAAATTATTTTTGAAAAAAAAATTACTTTAAAAAAAATAATAATTTCGAAAAAAAAAATATTTTTGAAATAAAAAAATTCATTTTTGAAAAAAAAAATTACCTTTGAAAAAAAAAATTACTTTTGAAAAAAAAATCATTTTTGAAGAAAAAAAAATCATTTTTGATTAAAAAAAATTCATTTTTTGAAAAAAAAAATTACTTTTGAAAAAATGTTCAGCTCTTTCAGCGAATGATGGAACTTTTTTACTACTATTTATACTTTTTAAAATATTAAGCTTTTTAACACTTTTCACAGTTACTCAAGCCACTCCACCCCACCCAGTTGCTCCGCCCACTCCAGTTGTAGAGGCAAGAACACTTTCACAATTTCCCCAGAAATTGTACCTTTTCTAGTTATTATTCTTATTCTTATTATTATAGCCAAATTTACCACCCTAACTCCTCCCACAGTTTTTACACTACATAGACAAGTAATATACCGAAACGTGCGGATTTTTCCCGAATGGTGTGCTATTATTTTGTGGAACATTTCGCCGAATGGTTCACGAAATATCGTCATTTTTGCGGCGAAATTGGTCCCATAGGAATGAATGGGGAAACTAGAGTGGGAGATGACAAAAGCTGAAAAATCAGAACATGATTTCTAAACTGCCGCCACTCCCTCATTTTCAAGCCCACCTACACAAATCTTATATCAAAACGTTCAGCTATCCCTGCTGCCACTAAACATGTCCACGGCTAAGCCATAGTCCTGATAGTTTTCACAATATGACCATTTGTTTGCAACTCACGCCGTCCATTGACATTCATTGAAACTACACTCTAGCCCCCTCCAAATTTGAAGGGCAATTTCTAAACTGCGACTGTGCCTTCATTTTTAATATTTCAGAGACATACTATACATCAAAATCTAGGTCTGGGTCTTGTGATTCTCACAATATAAAGATCTTCGCTGTAGGATGTATAGTTTTTAAAATACGGCCATTTGTTTAGAGGTCATTTCAGGAAATTTTAGCCATTAATCAGAGTGCACTGTTAGTGTTTGTTTTGTTGCCATGGTTACCAAAGCTTCTGTTATACACAGGGGGGAAGGTGGCTGGAGCATCTCAGCTGATTACAGAGCCCGGGGGAGGGGACAGACACACCATGTACTGATTTATAATAGAGGAATATGATGGGGCAGTTTTGATGGGGTAATTCTGATGGGGCAGTTTTGATGAAGTAGTATTTGGGAAGCATAAACAGGGCATGAGCGTTGCTAGGAAACAGTGGTTGTAAACACAAGATGCTGAGACACTCCAAATGCATGTGACTTCATCTGCTAGACTTGATAATGCTTGTAGACTCCTCCCACAGTTTTCACACTACAGAGACAAATAATATACCGAAACGAGCGGATTGTTCCCGATTGGTGTGTTATTACTTTGTGGAATGTTTTGCCGAATGGTCCACGAAATGACGTTTTTACGGCGAAATTGGTCCCATAGGAATGAATGGCGAAATGTTCAAAACTAGAGTGGGAAGTGACAAAAGCTGACAACCCCATGATCAGCCAAAACATTATGACCACCCCATGATCAGCCAAAACATTATGACCGCCCCAAGTAAAAAAAAAAATATTTTTGAAAAAAAAAAAAAATTTTTTTAAAAAGTAAAAAAATAATTTTTGAAAAAAAAAATCATTTTTGAAAAAAAAAATATTTTTGAAAAAAAAAAATTATTTTTGAAAAAAAAAATATTTTTGAAAAAAAAATTTTTTTAAAAAAAAATTATTTTTGAAAAAAAAATATATTTGAAAAAAAAAATATTTTTGAAAAAAAAAAATTATTTTTGAAAAAAAAATTACTAAAAAAAAAATAATAATTTCGAAAAAAAAATTATTTTTGAAATAAAAAAATTCATTTTTGAAAAAAAAAAATTACCTTTGAAAAAAAAAATTACTTTTGAAAAAAAATATCATTTTTGATTAAAAAAAATTCATTTTTTGAAAAAAAAAATTACTTTTGAAAAAAATGTTCAGCTCTTTCAGCGAATGATGGAACTTTTTTACTACTATTTATACTTTTTAAAATATTAAGCTTTTTAACACTTTTCACAGTTACTCAAGCCACTCCACCCCACCCAGTTACTCCGCCCACTCCAGTTGTAGAGGCAAGAACACTTTCACAATTTCCCCAGAAATTGTACCTTTTCTAGTTAAGTGTTCTTGCATAGCAAGACCACTTACTGTTATCTCACATATATATTATTCTTATTCTTATTATAGCCAAATTTACCACCCTAACTCCTCCCACAGTTTTTACACTACATAGACAAGTAATATACCGAAACGTGCGGATTGTTCCCGAATGGTGTGCTATTATTTTGTGGAACATTTCGCCGAATGGTTCACAAAATATCGTCATTTTTGCGGCGAAATTGGTCCCATAGGAATGAATGGGGAAACTAGAGTGGGAGATGACAAAAGCTGGAAAATCAGAACATGATTTCTAAACTGCCGCCACTCCCTCATTTTCAAGCCCACCTACACAAATCTTATATCAAAACGTTCAGCTATCCCTGCTGACACTAAACATGTCCACGGCTAAGCCATAGTCCTGATAGTTTTCACAATATGACCATTTGTTTGCAACTCACGCCGTCCATTGACATTCATTGAAACTACACTCTAGCCCCCTCCAAATTTGAAGGGCAATTTCTAAACTGCGACTGTGCCTTCATTTTTAATATTTCAGAGACATACTATACATCAAAATCTAGGTCTGGGTCTTGTGATTCTCACAATATAAAGATCTTCGCTGTAGGATGTATAGTTTTTAAAATACGGCCATTTGTTTAGAGGTCATTTCAGGAAATTTTAGCCATTAATCAGAGTGCACTGTTAGTGTTTGTTTTGTTGCCATGGTTACCAAAGCTTCTGTTATACACAGGGGGGAAGGTGGCTGGAGCATCTCAGCTGATTACAGAGCCCGGGGGAGGGGACAGACACACCATGTACTGATTTATAATAGAGGAATATGATGGGGCAGTTTTGATGGGGTAATTCTGATGGGGCAGTTTTGATGAAGTAGTATTTGGGAAGCATAAACAGGGCATGAGCGTTGCTAGGAAACAGTGGTTGTAAACACAAGATGCTGAGACACTCCAAATGCATGTGACTTCATCTGCTAGACTTGATAATGCTTGTAGACTCCTCCCACAGTTTTCACACTACAGAGACAAATAATATACCGAAACGAGCGGATTGTTCCCGATTGGTGTGTTATTACTTTGTGGAATGTTTTGCCGAATGGTCCACGAAATGACGTTTTTGCGGCGAAATTGGTCCCATAGGAATGAATGGCGAAATGTTCAAAACTAGAGTGGGAAGTGACAAAAGCTGACAACCCCATGATCAGCCAAAACATTATGACCACCCCATGATCAGCCAAAACATTATGACCACCCCATGATCAGCCAAAACATTATGACCGCCCCATGTAAAAAAAAAAATATTTTTGAAAAAAAAAATAATTTTTGAAAAAAGTAAAAAAATAATTTTTGAAAAAAAAAAAATCATTTTTTGAAAAAAAAAAAAAATATTTTTGAAAAAAAAAAAAATATTTTTGAAAAAAAAAAAAATATTTTTGAAAAAAAAAATATTTTTGAAAAAAAAAATATTTTTGAAAAAAAAAATTATTTTTGAAAAAAAAATTACTTTAAAAAAAATAATAATTTCGAAAAAAAATTATTTTTGAAATAAAAAAATTCATTTTTGAAAAAAAAAATTACCTTTGAAAAAAAAAATTACTTTTAAAAAAAAAAATCATTTTTGAAGAAAAAAAAATCATTTTTGATTAAAAAAAATTCATTTTTGAAAAAAAAAATTACTTTTGAAAAAAATGTTCAGCTCTTTCAGCGAATGATGGAACTTTTTTACTACTATTTATACTTTTTAAAATATTAAGCTTTTTAACACTTTTCACAGTTACTCAAGCCACTCCACCCCACCCAGTTACTCCGCCCACTCCAGTTGTAGAGGCAAGAACACTTTCACAATTTCCCCAGAAATTGTACCTTTTCTAGTTAAGTGTTCTTGCATAGCAAGACCACTTACTGTTATCTCACATATATATTATTATTATTCTTATTCTTATTATAGCCAAATTTACCACCCTAACTCCTCCCACAGTTTTTACACTACATAGACAAGTAATATACCGAAACGTGCGGATTTTTCCCGAATGGTGTGCTATTATTTTTTATTATTCTTATTCTTATTATTATAGCCAAATTTACCACCCTAACTCCTCCCACAGTTTTTACACTACATAGACAAGTAATATACCGAAACGTGCGGATTGTTCCCGAATGGTGTGCTATTATTTTGTGGAACGTTTCGCCGAATGGTTCACAAAATATCGTCATTTTTGCGGCGAAATTGGTCCCATAGGAATGAATGGGGAAACTAGAGTGGGAGATGACAAAAGCTGGAAAATCAGAACATGATTTCTAAACTGCCGCCACTCCCTCATTTTCAAGCCCACCTACACAAATCTTATATCAAAACGTTCAGCTATCCCTGCTGCCACTAAACATGTCCACGGCTAAGCCATAGTCCTGATAGTTTTCACAATATGACCATTTGTTTGCAACTCACGCCGTCCATTGACATTCATTGAAACTACACTCTAGCCCCCTCCAAATTTGAAGGGCAATTTCTAAACTGCGACTGTGCCTTCATTTTTAATATTTCAGAGACATACTATGTATCAAAATCTAGGTCTGGGTCTTGTGATTCTCACAATATAAAGATCTTCGCTGTAGGATGTATAGTTTTTAAAATACGGCCATTTGTTTAGAGGTCATTTCAGGAAATTTTAGCCATTAATCAGATTGCACTGTTAGTGTTTGTTTTGTTGCCATGGTTACCAAAGCTTCTGTTATACACAGGGGGGAAGGTGGCTGGAGCATCTCAGCTGATTACAGAGCCCGGGGGAGGGGACAGACACACCATGTACTGATTTATAATAGAGGAATATGATGGGGCAGTTTTGATGGGGTAATTCTGATGGGGCAGTTTTGATGAAGTAGTATTTGGGAAGCATAAACAGGGCATGAGCGTTGCTAGGAAACAGTGGTTGTAAACACAAGATGCTGAGACACTCCAAATGCATGTGACTTCATCTGCTAGACTTGATAATGCTTGTAGACTCCTCCCACAGTTTTCACACTACAGAGACAAATAATATACCGAAACGAGCGGATTGTTCCCGATTGGTGTGTTATTACTTTGTGGAATGTTTTGCCGAATGGTCCACGAAATGACGTTTTTGCGGCGAAATTGGTCCCATAGGAATGAATGGCGAAATGTTCAAAACTAGAGTGGGAAGTGACAAAAGCTGACAACCCCATGATCAGCCAAAACATTATGACCACCCCATGATCAGCCAAAACATTATGACCGCCCCATGTAAAAAAAAAATATTTTTGAAAAAAAAAAAAAATTTTTGAAAAAAGTAAAAAAATAATTTTTGAAAAAAAAAAATCATTTTTGAAAAAAAAATATATATTTTTGAAAAAAAATATTTTTGAAAAAAAAAAATTATTTTTGAAAAAAAAAAATATTTTTGAAAAAAAAAAATTTTTGAAAAAAAAAATTCTTTTAAAAAAAAAATTATTTTTGAAAAAAAAATATATTTGAAAAAAAAATATTTTTGAAAAAAAAAATTATTTTTGAAAAAAAAATTACTTTAAAAAAAATAATAATTTCGAAAAAAAAATTATTTTTGAAATAAAAAAATTCATTTTTGAAAAAAAAAATTACCTTTGAAAAAAAAAATTACTTTTGAAAAAAAAATCATTTTTGAAGAAAAAAAAATCATTTTTGATTAAAAAAAATTCATTTTTGAAAAAAAAAATTACTTTTGAAAAAAATGTTCAGCTCTTTCAGCGAATGATGGAACTTTTTTACTACTATTTATACTTTTTAAAATATTAAGCTTTTTAACACTTTTCACAGTTACTCAAGCCACCCCACCCAGTTACTCCGCCCACTCCAGTTGTAGAGGCAAGAACACTTTCACAATTTCCCCAGAAATTGTACCTTTTCTAGTTATTATTCTTATTATTATAGCCAAATTTACCACCCTAACTCCTCCCACAGTTTCTACACTACAGAGACAAGTAATATACCGAAACGTGCGGATTGTTCCCGAATGGTGTGCTATTACTTTGTGGAACGTTTCGCCGAATGGTTCACGAAATATCGTCATTTTTGCGGCGAAATTGGTCCCATAGGAATGAATGGGGAAGCTAGAGTGGGAGATGACAAAAGCTGGAAAATCAGAACATGATTTCTAAACTGCCGCCACTCCCTCATTTTCAAGCCCACCTACACAAATCTTATATCAAAACGTTCAGCTATCCCTGCTGCCACTAAACATGTCCACGGCTAAGCCATAGTCCTGATAGTTTTCACAATATGACCATTTGTTTGCAACTCACGCCGTCCATTGACATTCATTGAAACTACACTCTAGCCCCTTCAAATTTGAAGGGCAATTTCTAAACTGCGACTGTGCCTTCAATTTTAATATTTCAGAGACATACTATATATCAAAATCTAGGTCTGGGTCTTGTGATTCTCACAATATAAAGATCTTCGCTGTAGGATGTATAGTTTTTAAAATACGGCCATTTGTTTAGAGGTCATTTCAGGAAATTTTAGCCATTAATCAGAGTGTACTGCTAGTGTTTGTTTTGTTGCCATGGTGACCAAAGCTTCTGTTATACACAGGGGGGAAGGTGGCTGGAGCATCTCAGCTCATTACAGAGCCCGGGGGAGGGGACAGACACACCATGTACTGATTTATAATAGAGGAATATGATGGGGCAGTTTTGATGGGGTAATTCTGATGGGGCAGTTTTGATGAAGTAGTATTTGGGAAGCATAAACAGGGCATGAGCGTTGCTAGGAAACAGTGGTTGTAAACACAAGATGCTGAGACACTCCAAATGCATGTGACTTCATCTGCTAGACTTGATAATGCTTGTAGACTCCTCCCACAGTTTTCACACTACAGAGACAAATAATATACCGAAACGAGCGGATCGTTCCCGATTGGTGTGTTATTACTTTGTGGAATGTTTTGCCGAATGGTCCACGAAATGACGTTTTTGCGGCAAAATTGGTCCCATAGGAATGAATGGCGAAATGTTCAAAACTAGAGTGGGAAGTGACAAAAGCTGACAACCCCATGATCAGCCAAAACATTATGACCACCCCATGATCAGCCAAAACATTATGACCGCCCCATGTAAAAAAAAAAATATTTTTGAAAAAAAAAAAAATTTTTGAAAAAAGTAAAAAAATAATTTTTGAAAAAAAAAAATCATTTTTGAAAAAAAAAATATATATTTTTGAAAAAAAAATATTTTTGAAAAAAAAAAATTATTTTTGAAAAAAAAAAATATTTTTGAAAAAAAAATTTCTTTTAAAAAAAAAAATTATTTTTGAAAAAAAAATATATTTGAAAAAAAAAATATTTTTGAAAAAAAAAATTATTTTTGAAAAAAAAATTACTTTAAAAAAAAATAATAATTTCGAAAAAAAAATTATTTTTGAAATAAAAAAAATTCATTTTTGAAAAAAAAAATTACCTTTGAAAAAAAAAATTACTTTTGAAAAAAAAATCATTTTTGAAGAAAAAAAAATCATTTTTGATTAAAAAAAATTCATTTTTGAAAAAAAAAAATTCATTTTGAAAAAAATGTTCAGCTCTTTCAGCGAATGATGGAACTTTTTTACTACTATTTATACTTTTTAAAATATTAAGCTTTTTAACACTTTTCACAGTTACTCAAGCCACCCCACCCAGTTACTCCGCCCACTCCAGTTGTAGAGGCAAGAACACTTTCACAATTTCCCCAGAAATTGTACCTTTTCTAGTTATTATTCTTATTATTATAGCCAAATTTACCACCCTAACTCCTCCCACAGTTTCTACACTACAGAGACAAGTAATATACCGAAACGTGCGGATTGTTCCCGAATGGTGTGCTATTACTTTGTGGAACGTTTCGCCGAATGGTTCACGAATTATCGTCATTTTTGCGGCGAAATTGGTCCCATAGGAATGAATGGGGAAGCTAGAGTGGGAGATGACTAAAGCTGGAAAATCAGAACATGATTTCTAAACTGCCGCCACTCCCTCATTTTCAAGCCCACCTACACGAATCTTATATCAAAACGTTCAGCTATCCCTGCTGCCACTAAACATGTCCACGGCTAAGCCATAGTCCTGATAGTTTTCACAATATGACCATTTGTTTGCAACTCACACCGTCCATTGACATTCATTGAAACTACACTCTAGCCCCTTCAAATTTGAAGGGCAATTTCTAAACTGCGACCGTGCCTTCAATTTTAATATTTCAGAGACATACTATATATCAAAATCTAGGTCTGGGTCTTGTGATTCTCACAATATAAAGATCTTCGCTGTAGGATGTACAGTTTTTAAAATACGGCCATTTGTTTAGAGGTCATTTCAGGAAATTTTAGCCATTAATCAGAGTGTACTGTGTTTGTTTTGTTGCCATGGTTACCAAAGCTTCTGTTATACACAGGGGGGAAGGTGGCTGGAGCATCTCAGCTGATTACAGAGCCCGGGGGAGGGGACAGACACACCATGTACTGATTTATAATAGAGGAATATGATGGGGCAGTTTTGATGGGGTAATTCTGATGGGGCAGTTTTGATGAAGCAGTATTTGGGAAGCATAAACAGGGCATGAGCGTTGCTAGGAAACAGTGGTTGTAAACACAAGATGCTGAGACACCCCAAATGCATGTGACTTCATCTGCTAGACTTGATAATGCTTGTAGACTCCTCCCACAGTTTTTACACTACAGAGACAAGTAATATACCGAAACGAGCAGATTGTTCCCGATTGGTGTGTTATTACTTTGTGGAATGTTTCGCCGAATGGTCCACGAAATGACGTTTTTGCGGCGAAATTGGTCCCATAGGAATGAATGGCGAAATGTTCAAAACTAGAGTGAGAGGTGACAAAAGCTGACAACCCCATGATCAGCCAAAACATTATGACCACCCCATGATCAGCCAAAACATTATGACTGCCCCATGTAAAAAAAATAAATTCATTTTTGAAAAAAAAAATTTTTGAAAAAAAAAAAATTATTTTTGAAAAAAAAAATTCATTTTTGAAAAAAAATATATATTTTTGAAAAAAAAAATTCATTTTTGAAAAAAAAAAATCATTTTTGAAAAAAAAAATATGTTTTTGAAAAAAAAATATATTTTTGAAAAAAAATATATATTTTTGAAAAAAAAAATACATTTTTGAAAAAAATTTTTTTTGCAAAAAAAATCATTTTTTAAAAAAAAAATCATAATTTTTGAAAAAAATGTTTGTGCTCTTTCATCTAATGATGAGACTTCAACTTTTTTACTACTATTTATACTTTTTAAAATATTAAGCTTTTTAACGCTTTTCACAGGAGCTCCAGACACTCCAACCACAGAACAGTTACTCAAGCCACTCCATCCAGTTACTCCGCCTGCTCCAGTTGTAGAGGCAAGAACACTTTCACAATTTCACCAGAAATTGTACCTTTTCTAGTTATTCTTATTCTTATTATAGCCAAATTTACCACCCTAACTCCTCCCACAGTTTTTACACTACATAGACAAGTAATATACCGAAACGTGCGGATTTTTCCCGAATGGTGTGCTATTATTTTGTGGAACATTTCGCCGAATGGTTCACGAAATATCGTCATTTTTGCGGCGAAATTGGTCCCATAGGAATGAATGGGGAAACTAGAGTGGGAGATGACAAAAGCTGGAAAATCAGAACATGATTTCTAAACTGCCGCCACTCCCTCATTTTCAAGCCCACCTACACAAATCTTATATCAAAACGTTCAGCTATCCCTGCTGCCACTAAACATGTCCACGGCTAAGCCATAGTCCTGATAGTTTTCACAATATGACCATTTGTTTGCAACTCACGCCGTCCATTGACATTCATTGAAACTACACTCTAGCCCCCTCCAAATTTGAAGGGCAATTTCTAAACTGTGACTGTGCCTTCATTTTTAATATTTCAGAGACATACTATACATCAAAATCTAGGTCTGGGTCTTGTGATTCTCACAATATAAAGATCTTCGCTGTAGGATGTATAGTTTTTAAAATACGGCCATTTGTTTAGAGGTCATTTCAGGAAATTTTAGCCATTAATCAGAGTGCACTGTTAGTGTTTGTTTTGTTGCCATGGTTACCAAAGCTTCTGTTATACACAGGGGGGAAGGTGGCTGGAGCATCTCAGCTGATTACAGAGCCCGGGGGAGGGGACAGACACACCATGTACTGATTTATAATAGAGGAATATGATGGGGCAGTTTTGATGGGGTAATTCTGATGGGGCAGTTTTGATGAAGTAGTATTTGGGAAGCATAAACAGGGCATGAGCGTTGCTAGGAAACAGTGGTTGTAAACACAAGATGTTGAGACACTCCAAATGCATGTGACTTCATCTGCTAGACTTGATAATGTTTGTAGACTCCTCCCACAGTTTTCACACTACAGAGACAAATAATATACCGAAACGAGCGGATTGTTCCCGATTGGTGTGTTATTACCTTGTGGAATGTTTTGCCGAATGGTCCACGAAATGACGTATTTACGGCGAAATTGGTCCCATAGGAATGAATGGCGAAATGTTCAAAACTAGAGTGGGAAGTGACAAAAGCTGACAACCCCATGATCAGCCAAAACATTATGACCACCCCATGATCAGCCAAAACATTATGACCGCCCCAAGTAAAAAAAAAAATATTTTTGAAAAAAAAAAAAAAATTTTTTAAAAAGTAAAAAAATAATTTTTGAAAAAAAAAATATTTTTGAAAAAAAAAAAATTATTTTTGAAAAAAAAAAAATTATTTTTGAAAAAAAAAATATTTTTGAAAAAAAAATTATTTTTGAAAAAAAAATATATTTGAAAAAAAAATATTTTTGAAAAAAAAAAATTATTTTTGAAAAAAAAATTACTTTAAAAAAAATAATAATTTTGAAAAAAAAATTATTTTTGAAATAAAAAAATTCATTTTTGAAAAAAAAAATTACCTTTGAAAAAAAAAATTACTTTTGAAAAAAAAAATCATTTTTGAAGAAAAAAAAATCATTTTTGATTAAAAAAAATTCATTTTTTGAAAAAAAAAATTACTTTTGAAAAAAATGTTCAGCTCTTTCAGCGAATGATGGAACTTTTTTACTACTATTTATACTTTTTAAAATATTAAGCTTTTTAACACTTTTCACAGTTACTCAAGCCACTCCACCCCACCCAGTTACTCCGCCCACTCCAGTTGTAGAGGCAAGAACACTTTCACAATTTCCCCAGAAATTGTACCTTTTCTAGTTATTCTTATTATTATAGCCAAATTTACCACCCTAACTCCTCCCACAGTTTTTACACTACATAGACAAGTAATATACCGAAACGTGCGGATTTTTCCCGAATGGTGTGCTATTATTTTGTGGAACATTTCGCCGAATGGTTCACGAAATATCGTCATTTTTGCGGCGAAATTGGTCCCATAGGAATGAATGGGGAAACTAGAGTGGGAGATGACAAAAGCTGGAAAATCAGAACATGATTTCTAAACTGCCGCCACTCCCTCATTTTCAAGCCCACCTACACAAATCTTATATCAAAACGTTCAGCTATCCCTGCTGCCACTAAACATGTCCACGGCTAAGCCATAGTCCTGATAGTTTTCACAATATGACCATTTGTTTGCAACTCACGCCGTCCATTGACATTCATTGAAACTACACTCTAGCCCCCTCCAAATTTGAAGGGCAATTTCTAAACTGCGACTGTGCCTTCATTTTTAATATTTCAGAGACATACTATACATCAAAATCTAGGTCTGGGTCTTGTGATTCTCACAATATAAAGATCTTCGCTGTAGGATGTATAGTTTTTAAAATACGGCCATTTGTTTAGAGGTCATTTCAGGAAATTTTAGCCATTAATCAGAGTGCACTGTTAGTGTTTGTTTTGTTGCCATGGTTACCAAAGCTTCTGTTATACACAGGGGGGAAGGTGGCTGGAGCATCTCAGCTCATTACAGAGCCCGGGGGAGGGGACAGACACACCATGTACTGATTTATAATAGAGGAATATGATGGGGCAGTTTTGATGGGGTAATTCTGATGGGGCAGTTTTGATGAAGTAGTATTTGGGAAGCATAAACAGGGCATGAGCGTTGCTAGGAAACAGTGGTTGTAAACACAAGATGCTGAGACACTCCAAATGCATGTGACTTCATCTGCTAGACTTGATAATGCTTGTAGACTCCTCCCACAGTTTTCACACTACAGAGACAAATAATATACCGAAACGAGCGGATTGTTCCCGATTGGTGTGTTATTACTTTGTGGAATGTTTTGCCGAATGGTCCACGAAATGACGTTTTTGCGGCGAAATTGGTCCCATAGGAATGAATGGCGAAATGTTCAAAACTAGAGTGGGAAGTGACAAAAGCTGACAACCCCATGATCAGCCAAAACATTATGACCACCCCATGATCAGCCAAAACATTATGACCGCCCCATGTAAAAAAAAAATATTTTTGAAAAAAAAAAAATTTTTTTGAAAAAAGTAAAAAAATAATTTTTGAAAAAAAAAAATCATTTTTGAAAAAAAAATATATATTTTTGAAAAAAAATATTTTTGAAAAAAAAAAAATTATTTTTGAAAAAAAAAAAATATTTTTGAAAAAAAAATTTCTTTTAAAAAAAAAAATTATTTTTGAAAAAAAAATATATTTGAAAAAAAAAATATTTTTGAAAAAAAAAATTATTTTTGAAAAAAAAATTACTTTAAAAAAAATAATAATTTCGAAAAAAAAATTATTTTTGAAATAAAAAAATTCATTTTTGAAAAAAAAAATTACCTTTGAAAAAAAAAATTACTTTTGAAAAAAAAATCATTTTTGAAGAAAAAAAAATCATTTTTGATTAAAAAAAATTCATTTTTGAAAAAAAAAATTACTTTTGAAAAAAATGTTCAGCTCTTTCAGCGAATGATGGAACTTTTTTACTACTATTTATACTTTTTAAAATATTAAGCTTTTTAACACTTTTCACAGTTACTCAAGCCACCCCACCCCACCCAGTTACTCCGCCCACTCCAGTTGTAGAGGCAAGAACACTTTCACAATTTCCCCAGAAATTGTACCTTTTCTAGTTATTATTATTATTATTATTATACAGGATTTATATAGCGCCAACAGTTTACGTAGCACTTTACAACTTGAGGGTAGACAGTACAAATACAATACACTTTAATACAGTAGGAATCAGAGGGCCCTGCTCCTTAGAGCTTACAATCTAAGAGGGAAGGTCAAGAGATACAAGAGGTAATAACTGTGGGTGAGAAGATAAATGTACAGTTGTTAGGTGGGGGCCAGATAGGCTTCTCTGAAGAGATGAATTTTCAGGGATCGTCTGAAAGTGGATAAAGTAGGAGAAAATTGGACAGATTGGGGTAGAGCATTCCAGAGGATGGGAGAGGCTCTGGAGAAGTCCTGAAGGTGAGCATGGGATGAGGTGACAAGGGAGTTTGAGAGCAGGAGGTCTTGGGAGGAGCGAAGAGAACGATTAGGTTGGTATTTTGTGGCTAGGTTAGAGATGTAGCTGGGGGCCAGGTTGTGGATGGCTTTGTAAGTTTTAGTTAGTATCTTGAATTTAATTCGGTGACTGAGTGGCAGTCAATGGAGGGATTGGCAGAGGGGTGTAGCAGACGCTGAGCAGTTTGTGAGGTGGATGAGCCTGGCATCAGTGTTCATGATGGACTGAAGTGGGGATAGCCTATTTAGAGGTAAACCAATGAGGAGGGAGTTGCAGTAGTCGAGGCGGTAGATGACCAGGGAGTGGATTAGAAGCTTTGTGGTGACATTGGATAGCAAGGGGCGTATCTTGGAGATGTTGCGGAGATTGAGGCAGCAAGTTTTGGATAGTGATAGAATGTGGGGTCGAAAGATTAGTTCAGAGTCCAGTATTACACCTAGGACCTTGGCGTGGGGAGATGGGTTGATAGTTGAGCCGTTGATATTGACAGAGAAATCAGGGGAAGTGGCACCTGAGGGAGGAAATATCATGAGCTCGGTTTTGGATAGGTTAAGTATTTTGCATTATAACTAGTTCATTTTATATATGCATATGTAACTTATATGTCTGTATGATAAAGAATTGTAAAGTTAGAGCAAGTATATTTTATTACTAAAAAGAATACATAAGGTTCCCTTTATATTTATATATGAAACATCAAATCAATCAATATAGTTTAAAACGCTAAGTTCAATCCCAATAAAATCTTTTTAAGATTATTGTCTTTTATATAGAGGAGTGACCTGTCACGTTACCAAAATATAATGGCTTCTATTACTAATGCATTTTTCAAGCCCTTCTGACATGTAGTTGTAATGTCTTGACTCGAAGTATATTTAGATAGAATTTATTATAGATATATCATGTTTAATTATTCTTTCCGTCTATTGCTGTTTACAGGCTTTTGTGCTGTCTGTCTGATCCCTGGCCTTTGCTGCCTTTTCGGACCATGACCTGACAGTCATTATTATGTCTTTTATCTTCTTTTTTTTTTATTAGACCAATCAGGCGTGACATTTGGCTTTTCAGAGATCCTATCCATTACACTGTCAGTAGAGTAAACTGATGTACTGTAGGCCAAGTGTCAACATAAGGTGAGGCTGAAAATCAGCCGCAATCTAAAGCTAATTACCCTTCCTGCAAGTTAATTAAATACTTGTTAGGAGCAGCAGGATAGATCCTAATTAAAGTTGTCTAATAACAGAGCTCTGACATAAGCTGACGCTGAGATTTCCTACAGGGTTTAAATAATTGTACAAAGGGCAATAATACCTGTCTCATCATGGGGTCCTGGATAACCCTAAAGATGTACATTTATCTGTATTTTTCTCTTCTAATTTGCCACATAATGTGCACGGCAAGCATGTGTTTAATTTACACACATTTTAATTTCAGTGTCTCAGAAATCTTCACAAGGAAATTGTTACTTTTAGGCAGGACAAGGAATCTGCTTATAATAATTAACCCATTTTGAACTGGAATTGTTAACAGAGACAAGTTAACAATTGAGGGAGATAAGGGTTAATTTATATATGTTTTACTTAGTCATCGGTGGGTAGGAATATTTTACATAGATAGATTCCTATCTATATATGTATCTTCCTCTATTTAACAGTTAAAATAAAGCACAAATAAAATGTGTGTTATATATGTTACTGCTTTAGAAATATTTAATATATTTAGTAAAGAAACAAATTAAATTTAAATATCCACTGCATCTTTAACCCTGTCTGATTACAGATTTCTCAGCTTATGTTAATTCAGTATGAAACCTTTTGTAAACTGTATATCACTATGCAAAATATATTACATACAGTGGGGACGGAAAGTATTCAGACCCCCTTAAATTTTTCACTCTTTGTTATATTGCAGCCATTTGCTAAAATCATTTAAGTTCATTTTTTTCCTCATTAATAAACACACAGCACCCCATTTTGACAGAAAAACACAGAATTGTTGAAATTTTTGCAGATTTATTAAAAAAGAAAAACTGAATGTCCTAAGTATTCAGACCCTTTGCTGTGACACTCATATATTTAACTCAGGTGGTGTCCATTTCTTCTGATCATCATTGAGATGGTTCTACAACTTCATTTGAGTCCAGCTGTGTTTGATTATACTGATTGGACTTGATTAGGAAAGCCACACACCTGTCTATATAAGACCTTACAGCTCACAGTGCGTGTCAGAGCAAATGAGAATCATGAGGTCAAAGGAACTGCCTGAAGAGCTCAGAGACAGAATTGTGGCAAGGCACAGATCTGGCCAAGGTTCCAAAAAAATTTCTGCTGCACTTAAGGTTCCTAAGAGCACAGTGGCCTCCATAATCCTTAAATGGGAGACATTTGGGATGACCAGAACCCTTCCTAGAGCTGGCTGTCCAGCCAAACTGAGCTATCCGGGGAGAAGAGCCTTGGTGAGAGAGGTAAAGAAGAACCCAAAGATCACTGTGGCTTAGCTCCAGAGATGCAGTCGGGAGATGGGAGAAAGTTGTAGAAAGTCAACCATCACTGCAGCCCTCCACCAGTCAGGGCTTTATGGCAGAGTGGCCCGACGGAAGCCTCTCCTCAGTGCAAGACACATGAAAGCCCCCATGGAGTTTGCTAAAAAAAACACCTGAAGGACTCCAAGATGGTGAGAAATAAGATTCTTTGGTCTGATGAGACCAATATAGAATTTTATGGCCTTAATTCTAAGTGGTATGTGTGGATAAAACCAGGCACTGCTCATCACCTATCCAATACAGTCCCAACAGTGAAGCATGGTGGTGGCATCATCATGCTGTGGGGGTGTTTTTCAGCTGCAGGGACAGGAAGACTGGTTGCAATCAAGGGAAAGATGAATGCGGCCAAGTACAGGGATATCCTGGTTGAAAACCTTCCCCAGAATGCTCAGGACCTCAGACTGGGCTGAAGGTTTACCTTCCAACAAGACAATGACCCTAAGCACACAGCTAAAATAATGAAGGAGTGGCTTTACAACAACTCTGTGACTGTTCTTGAATGGCCCAGCCAGAGCCCTGACTTAAACCCAATTGAGCATCTCTGGAGAGACCTAAAAATGGCTGTCCACCAACGTTTACCATCCAACCTGACAGAACTGGAGAGAATCTGCAAGGAGGAATGGCAGAGGATCCCCAAATCCAGGTGTGAAAAACTTGTTGCATCTTTCCCAAAAAAACTCATGGCTGTATTAGATCAAAAGGGTTATTCTACTAAATACTGAGCAAAGGGTCTGAATACTTAGGACCACGTGATATTTCAGTTTTTCTTTTTTAATAAATCTGCAAAAATGTCAACAATTCTGTGTTTTCCTGTCAATATGGGGTGCTGTGTGTACATTAATGAGGAAAAAAATGAACTTAAATGATTTTAGCAAATGGCTGCAATATAACAAAGAGTGAAAAATGTAAAGGGGTCTGAATACTTTCCGTCCCCACTGTATGTAAAAGTACAGATATAGACTTATATGCTCTAGAGCAGCGTCTTCTTAGATGTGCTTATCATATTTTCTCTTAATTATTGGTCTTAGAGGCTGCAGTTCATTGTTTTACCATAACATCTGTATATTTTTCTTCCTAATAAGTCACCAGCAAAATGATAATATATTAAATTGGTAGATTTCTCTTAAAATGTTTTTAAACACATTTTAACTGTGCTTTATCTTATTTTTACTGTTAGCAAAAGAAAATTTTAAATTGGAGGACAAAAGCTAATAGCCAATGTGTTTTGGGGATCTACATGCCCCCTTTACCAGGGCATGTAGACCTACAAACCAGGGCACGTAGACGTACAAAGCAGTAGTAAACTCAACCTACAATGGTATTTATTCCAGTGTGAGTTGAAAGCACAGGTCTAATCAGCAGCTTGTTTGGCAGCCTTGAAATTCAACCCTTCTTGCATTATACTATAAGCCAAGGAGACTGTGGAGATCCTCTGGCATGTAGAAGCCACCTGCCTAGGAACCAGATCATTTACACCAACAGTAATACAGGGCAGCACAGTGGTGTAGTGGTTAGCACTTTCACTTAGCAGCAAAAGGGTCGCTTGTTCAAATCGCGACCACGACTGCCTGGAGTTTGCATGTTCTCCCTGTGCCTGTGTGGGTTTCCTCCGGTTTCCTCCCACACTCTAAAGACATGCTGGTAGGTTAATCAGATCCTGTCTAAATTGGCCCTAATATATGTATGAATGTGTGTTAGGGACCTTAGATTGTAAGCTCCTTGAGGGTAGGGACTCATGTGAATGTACAATGCATGTGTAAAGCGATGCGTAAATTGACAGTGCTATATAATTAACTGAAATAAATAAATTAATACCTTAAGATAACAATAACAGTAAAATTAACCTATGGTCCAGTGCTATCTTTCCACTTTCCTCAACCAAAATGATGAGCGCCCCTTCCAGCTCTGGTCTGAGTGCCAGTTTTAGAAAGCAGTAGTCTCTGGACTGTAGTCAGCAGCAATGGTGGTACACCAAAAAAGGGCTGAGGATGGCGGTTTGTAGGATGGCACCCAGAAACTGGACATTGGAAGCAGAGGCTGCAAGGGTACTCAATCGTGCGCAGGTGAAAGTACTCATCAAGATCAAGAACATGGTCAGATGGCAAGCCAGGGTCAGATGTAGTTGAAAGCCAAGCTGGGGTCATATACAAGGAGGAAAAGTAAACACAGGCAAGCAGGAAGCAAAGGCCAGTACCAGGAAATCAGCAGATCAGAGTCCAGAATCCAAAAGACAGGGTCAGGAGCAGGTGGGATCAGGAGCAGGAAAACATAAACACAGGCCACTGGGAGCTGAAGAGCATCCAGCAATTAGCACTTATCGATGTCTCCTTTAAAGTGGATTAGATTGGCTCCCTCCTTGGGACTGGGACCAATGTGCCGATGTGTCAGTGCACACGGGTTTCTAGCTAGAGTCAGCCTCCATGTTGGCACATGCGCTCAAGAATTAGCTGCACTAGTATGTGCATGAGTATTAGCTCCCTGACAATGTTACAGCTTTAAGAAACAAATGCAGTTAAATATCCCCTACATCATAAACCACATCTGATTATAGTCTCAGCTTGTGTTAATTCAGCATAAAACCTTGATTATACATCAATATGAAAAAATGCATTACATACGTAGGTAAAATGATGCATATAAAATTATACTCTCTAGAGCTTACTTATCACAACTTCAAATACTTATTGACCTGTAGCATTTTGGATCTTGTTTATATGCTACACTTGCTCTTATCAGTTGTCAGTGAAGAAACCCCAAATGTTACTACCTGGAGGTTGTATGCAACCAAGTACAATGCTCAATGAATGGATGAGGGGGAAGAATGAAGACTAGGTACTCCATATACACTGCATCTCAGTGGGAGCCCACTGTGATATTTATGGTGACAATAGATGTACAGTATCTGTAATTTTACCTGTTTCCTTAATATGGTTACCCTTGTTTAAAAATATAACATGTTGCAGTGTTTATCTGATTTGTTTTTGAAAAAGAGAAAAAAAATGAGGGTATATTTTTTTCTGCTTTTGTATTTGGTTTAATTTTTTAGTCATTCTTGTGTTTTTTGTTGCATTGACTAGGTAAAAGCATTTCAAATGTAGTTTAAAAATTGAACAACTACTGGATGAAAACATAGTCATATTTTTTTTAGACACCACTGTCCCACCTTCTAAGATTTCTTCGCCATTGGTTTCAACCTTGGTTGACTGTAAGTGTCATCAACTCTTCACTCTCTGTTTCCAGCTTGCACATTTGCATAATGCAGCTGGTCTTAGATGGATATATTGTTTTCATACAGCCAGCTGGCTGAACAAAAAAAGTAAACAAATTCCCTTCCACTGGGACATTGTATTCTGACAGCGGGATCTGGCCCTATCAGAATACATTGATCAGTGACTGCAGATGTTGATTGACAAAAGTTTTTCAGCTTGTCCAATTCGATAGAAGTTAATCTAAATTTCGACTTATGTTGAATGGGGGTGGCCACAGACAAATCAAAGTTCAGCTGGTCCCTTCTGAACAGGCTGAATTTTAATTTCTCCATGGCTAGTTTAATTCAACATTTCTCAGTTGGAGTGCTGTCTCAGCTAGTCAGGGGTGCCACTCGGAGTGTAATATTTTTACACATTGTCATGTGCTTCGGTGGAGCAGGTGAATTGGCCACCAGCACCAAGAAAATTGCAAGATGCTAATCCGGGGCAGATGGCATTCAGGGAAGCCCATGAATCCAGAAGGAAACAGAAGTCCCCTTCCTTTTAGACATGTTTCCTTTCCCACCCACTAGCATACTGCCACAGCTGTGTTATGGTGAAGATCATCAGGTAGGATTCTCTTGCATAAAGGAGAGCAGTGTATAGTGGGGACTCATGTGAAAGGGGGGTGAGGACTCTGATGTGAAGGTGGGAAGTGAAGACTCTGATATGAAGGGCAGGGGACTAAGGACTCTGATGTGAAAGAAGGAAAAGTGAGGACTCTGATGTAAAAGAGGGATCAGGGACAGGGAGAGTGAGGCAGGCTTTTGATATGACTGGGCTCCATTTTAGACTGGGATGCCTTGAGATTTTGCATACTTTCAAGGGATGCCATGATGAAAAAAAAAAAAACTACTAGTGCAATTATTCTTTCTACCATTCTTAGTGCAGTGGAGATGACAGGAGACTCATATCAATGTAAATTAATTTACTTAAGCCAGCCACACATGGATCAAAATTTAGCTGGTTCAACTGGTACCAGCTTACTTTTGATCTACTGTATGTATGGACAGGGATCTATTGAAATCGCCCTTAATGATGAACAAGATGAGATAGAGAACCATTTGCTCGGATGGTCCCAGTACTCAGGCATTCAAATGTCCAATTAAAGAGAAAAAAACATCCGGCACCATGATGTCTCAAAACTAAAACATATACAATTTTATTAGATCCATCCACTTAAAGGAATCAATACCTGTAATTATTGACGTGTTTTACCCTCTTACATAAGCCTTAGTCATAATAAAATAGCAACATGAAAGCAGGTTTTAAATACTAAAATCCACAGGTGCAAGAAAGAGGAGTGGGCAGGGCAGTCTTCAGACCATGTAAATAACCCTTTAATGGTTTTCCAGCTGCACTAGCCTCTCTTATCTAATGAATGAAAATATATCACTGTCAGTTAATATACACATATACAAACTATATATAATAAACAAAAACAAAAAAAGGAAATATAATATGAATAGAGAATACTCTAATGCCCTGTACACGTGACCGGTTTTCCTGTCGGAATAAACTCTGAAGGTTTTTCTGACGTAGTTCCGATGGAATTCCTCTCAAGCTGTCTTGCATACACACGGTCACACCAAATTCCAACCGTCCAGAACACGGTGACGTACAACATGTACGACGGGACTAAAAGACAGAAGTCCAATAGCCAGTTGCCAATAGCTTCCGTCTCGTACTTGCTTCAAAGCATGCATCGTTTTTGGTACGTCGGAACAGCATACAGATGATCGGTTTTCCCGATAGGAATTGGTTCCCTCGGAAAAATTTAGAACATGTTCTCTTTCAGAATTTTCGACGTAAAACGTCCGATGGGGCATACACACAATCAGAATATACGATGAAAAGCTCCTGTCGGACTTTTTCTGTCGGACATTCCGCTCGTGTGTGCACAGCATTAGAGTATGAAATAATTAGAAATACAACTGGCAGACATTAGAAAAAACAAATCTGTATCTGAGAGATAGAGGTGGACTACTTCAGATGCAGATCCAGGTACCACCTCTGGTTAAGACTGCGTGGAACTCTGGTCTGTAATCTAAATATCCACCAAGCCTCTGGCCAGTAGTCTCCGATGATGATCTCCTCCTCTTACAGCATGAGGTATACATTCTATCCCATAAAAGTCCAAACCCCTCATATCTCCCAAGTGCTGTTCTTTAAAATGTTTAGATACATTTGAGATTGCATTGGGATTTAATGAATCACTAAAATGCTCAGAAATTCTACTCTTTGGAAACCGATTGAACAGCCTACATATTGTAAACAACAGGTTTTGCATTCTACCACATAGACCATATAGGTGGTGTTACAATTTATGTAATGCTTTATAGAAAAATGCTCCCCAGTAACAAAATATTTTACATTTTTGGAACGAGCATTCAAGTGGACACATGGGAAAAAACCTGAAGTATGTAGCCAGGTGGGGATTGGACGAGTGTCTGATGAAAAAGACTGGGAAACAAGAGATTTATCAAAGTTGGAGCTCTGCGATTGACAAACCTACTGTCAGTACTAGGATCCCTTTAGGACCCAGCACAACTCACCTGACACAGCCTTTACCTGGGAAACAACAATGATTGGCCAGCTGACCTTTAAATAACTTGCAACAGCATTCAATCATTGCTCGTGTTAGAGTTTACCTTGTGTTTGATCCAGTTGATATCTGCTCTGTGTATTTCGTGTATGACCCGGCTCGTTTGACCCTGTTTGCTTGCTTCTGATTCGGTACCGTTTGGACTCTGATCTTCCTGTGTATGACCCAGCTTGCCTAGACTACGTTTTGCCTGATTCCACTAGTAACATCTGCAGCGGTGAACTACAAGGACCAGACATCTATCCTCACCTGCAGCGGTGAACTACAACACCAGACACCATCTATCCTCATCTGCAGTGGTGAACTACAAGGTCCAGCAAACATCGACCTACATCTACAGCGGTGAACTACAAGTCCCAGCTGACCTGCTCTGCTCATGGTATGTGCTCTTGTTCCTTGAACTCTTTGCATAATCAGAACACCTGAACTGTTACCTGTTATATGCTCTAGCCTGACATTAACACGAGCAATACATAATAAAGGAAACCTATCATGGATCCTGAGCAGGCTCAGTTGTTTGCACAGGAACTTTGCCGCTTATCCCATCAAGTTCAGGAAATGGCCACAGAGCTCACCAAGGCGCAATCTCCTTCTATTACCACTGCTACAAAAACTCCATCTGAACCAAAAATTCCTTTGCCTGACCGGTTTTCTGGTGACCGTAAAGGGTTTTGCAACTTTAAAAACAGTTGCAAATTATATTTCAAGTTAAGACCGTCCTCGTCTGGCCCTGAAACTCAGAGGGTTCAAATCATTATTTCTCTACTACAGGGTGACCCCCAGGCTTGGGCCTTTAACCTGGAACCAAACTACACAGCCCTGCTAACAGTAGATGCCTTCTTTGAAGCCCTAGGGTTGCTTTATGATGATCCAGATCGTGCTGCTACTGCAGAATCAACCCTGCGTAACTTAAAGCAAGGAACTACCACAGCTGAAATGTATTGCTCAGAGTTTCGCAGGTGGGCCCCGGAATCTGGCTGGAAGGATGCAGCACTCCGCAGCCAGTTTAGAATGGGCCTTTCAGATGCAATTAAGGATGCTCTGGTCAACTTCTCCTACCCAGCCTCACTGGAGGAGGCTATGAGTCTAGCCATTAGAATTGACCGCCGCCAGCGAGAGAGGAGACGAGAACAAACTACAGCTGTGGCAAACTATATACCTCCCTTGCCGACTGACTATTCCACCTCCAGTGCCAAATCTGAGGAAGAACCTATGCAGTTAGGCTCCACCCGGTTATCTGCCCAGGAACACACGCGCCGGCGTAACATGGGACTCTGCTTGTATTGTGGCCTCAAGGGTCATATGCTCCGTTCGTGCCCTACACGTCTGGGAAACTCCAGGACCTAGGTAATTGCGGGGAGGTTACCTTAGGTCTGCTCTCATCTCCCCAGGGGGACAAGCGTATTCTTTTACCCGCTGTCATTCAATTTGGGACAGGGGCTCATGAACTGCTGGCCTTGGTAGATTCTGGAGCCGCTGAGAATTTTATTGATAAGACTCTGATTACCTCTTTGTCCTTGGAAACTCATGCTCTAGATTGCCCAGTCCGCCTGATTTCCGTGGATAATCGGCCTCTCCCACAAGATCTAGTGCTCCAAGCCACCAATCCTTTCCAGTTACAATTGGGGGCTTTGCATTGGGAGAAGATTTCATGTCTTGTCATTGACTCTCCATCCACTCCTTTGATCCTAGGCCTTCCTTGGCTTCAGAAGCACAATCCTGTAATTGACTGGCGAACAGGAAATATTCTGACTTGGTCCGATCAGTGTAAGCAGAACTGCATCCAGCACCCTGTTCGACTGGCTACCTGTCAAGTGGGAATGGAACAGATTCCACTTTGTTATAAGGACTTTTGGGATGTGTTTTCTAAAGGGATTGCTGACACTTTACCACCTCATCGCAGTTATGATTGTCCCATTGACCTCTTGCCTGACACTACACCTCCTCGAGGGAGAGTTTTTCCACTGTCTGAGCCAGAGAATCTTGCCTTGCAAGAATACATCCAGGAAAACCTAGCTAAGGGTTTCATCCGTCCCTCCACTTCTCCCGCAGGAGCAGGATGCTTCTTTGTCCCAAAGAAGGATGAGGGACTGAGACTTTGTGTTGATTACAGAGGTCTAAATAAAATAACTGTTCCCAATCGGTATCCTCTTCCTCTCATCACAGAATTGTTCTCTCAAATCCAGGGAGCCAAAATCTTCTCCAAACTGGACTTAAGGGGAGCCTATAATCTGATGCGCATACGTGCAGGCGACGAGTGGAAGACAGCCTTTAACACCAAGGATGGTCATTACGAATGTCTTGTCATGCCTTTCGGTCTCAGAAATGCACCAGCTGTCTTTCAGAACTTTATGAATGACATTTTCCGTGACATGTTGGGTCGCTTCATGCTTGTATATTTAGACGACATTTTGATATATTCTCCCAATCTTGAAACACATCAGAAACATGTCTGCTCAGTATTGGCCCGATTAAAGACTCACTCCCTTTTTGTAAAGCCTGAGAAATGTTCATTCCATGTTAAACAAGTACCTTTCCTAGGCTACCTAATTTCTGACACAGGCCTCACCATGGATCCAGCCAAGATTCAAGCCATTTTAGACTGGGCACCACCTTCAGACCTAAAGGCAGTTCAGCGCTTCCTGGGCTTTGCAAATTTCTATCGAAAATTTATTAAGAACTTTGCCACCATTGCACATCCCATCACCTCTCTCACCAGGAAGACTCCGACTACCTTTAAATGGACTACTGAAGCCCAGGCAGCCTTCACTCAGTTAAAGAAAGCCTTTACCTCTGCACCAATCCTACGCCATCCTGTTCCTGAGCTACCTTTTATTGTGGAGGTAGATGCATCTGAAGTAGGGGTGGGGGCGCTTTTGTCACAAAAGGATCCTGTAAATGCTGCCATCCACCCCTGTGCCTTCTTGTCTCGGAAATATTCCCCAGCAGAGCGCAATTATGATATAGGCAACAGAGAACTTCTAGCCATAAAGCTCGCTTTGGAGGAATGGAGACATTGGCTGGAGGGGGCTCGCTATCCATTCATAGTTCTGACTGACCACAAAAACCTTGAATACATCCGTTCTGCTAAAAGACTGAACTCACGTCAAGCCAGGTGGTCATTGTTCTTCTCCAGATTTGACTTCACAATTTCATATTTACCAGGACCAAGAAACATTAAGGCTGACGCCTTGTCTCGCAGCTTTCTTTCAGAGTCTCCTCCTCCGCTTCCTCCACAACCCATTATCTCTGAGGATAGGATTTTGGCTTTCACCCAGACTGACGTCTCTGAGGCCTTGTTACCTGCACAGGCTGAAGCCCCTCTCTCCACTCCCTCCGGTATGCTTTTTGTGCCCCTGGCTCTTCGTTTGCAGGTATTGCAACAGGTACATGCATCAAAACCTGCAGCACATCCGGGGTTTAGACAAACTTTTGAAATTATCTCTCGCAACCTCTGGTGGCCATCGATCAGGCAGGATGTGTTAGCCTTCGTCCAGGCCTGTGAAGTTTGTGCCAGAAGCAAGAGCAGTACCTCTAAGCCGCCCGGTCTCCTACGTCCTCTACCAATACCTACCTGTCCCTGGACCCATTTATCTATGGACTTTATCACTGACTTGCCTCCGTCCCAGGGATGTTCCACGATCTGGGTGGTGGTAGACAGGTTCAGTAAAATGGCCCACTTTGTTCCGCTTCCGAAACTTCCATCTGCTAAAGAACTGGCATCTTTATTCATTAAACATGTTTTCAGGCTCCATGGGGCACCAATCAACATTGTCTCAGACCGTGGCTCTCAGTTTATAGCCCAGTTTTGGAAGGCCCTTTGCTCTTAGCTGGGGATTAAGTTATCATATTCTTCAGCATATCATCCTGAGACAAATGGCCAAACAGAAAGGACTAATCAGACTCTAGAGAAGATGGTACGTTGTCTGATGGCCAATGATGAGGTGGAGTGGGTCAACGTCCTGCCATGGGCAGAGTTTGCCTTTAATAATTGTGCCAGCACATCTACAGGGACCTCTCCCTTCTTCTGTGTTTACGGGTTGCATCCTCGTGTGTGCTCCTTTGATCTTCCACCCTCTGATGTGCCAGATGCCAACACCACAATTGAAAATTTCTCCAAAATCATGCTATTTCTCACTCTGTGCAGGCTTTTAAGAAAGTGGCGGACAAGAGGCGCTCAAAGGCACCAGGATATAAAGTTGGTGACAAAGTGTGGCTATCATCTAGGAATCTGTCCCTGCATGTTCCATCTAAAAAACTTGGCCCAAAATTTGTCGGGCCTATGAAATTTCGGAGATTGTTAATCCTGTATCCTATAGATTAAAACTCCCCCCATCCATGCGCATTCCAAATGTCTTTCATGTTTCATTGTTGAAACTTGTTCATTCCAGCCTCCAAGTAAATGAACCAGAACCTGTGGATGTGTTGGACAGTCAGGAATATGAAGTGGCATTTATTCTTGATTCCAGACGAGTGCGCAATTCCTTATGATATCTCGTTCATTGGAAAGGTTTCGGCCCAGAGGATCAATCTTGGGTCCCAGCTCGTGATCTTCATGCTGACCGACTTAAGAAGAAAGTCCATCTTCGTTATCCAAGTAAGCCTGGGGGTGCAGGAGCAACCCCTTGAGAAAGGGGGGGTACTGTCAGTACTAGGATCCCTTTAGGACCCAGCACAACTCACCTGACACAGCCTTTACCTGGGAAACAACAATGATTGGCCAGCTGACCTTTAAATAACTTGCAACAGCATTCAATCATTGCTCGTGTTAGAGTTTACCTTGTGTTTGATCCAGTTGATATCTGCTCTGTGTATTTCGTGTATGACCCGGCTCGTTTGACCCTGTTTGCTTGCTTCTGATTCGGTACCGTTTGGACTCTGATCTTCCTGTGTATGACCCAGCTTGCCTAGACTACGTTTTGCCTGATTCCACTAGTAACATCTGCAGCGGTGAACTACAAGGACCAGACATCTATCCTCACCTGCAGCGGTGAACTACAACACCAGACACCATCTATCCTCATCTGCAGTGGTGAACTACAAGGTCCAGCAAACACCGACCTACATCTACAGCGGTGAACTACAAGTCCCAGCTGACCTGCTCTGCTCATGGTATGTGCTCTTGTTCCTTGAACTCTTTGCATAATCAGAACACCTGAACTGTTACCTGTTACATGCTCTAGCCTGACACCTACATCCTTGTTGTAGGATAGGAAGGAGATCCTTATCTAAATATAAGACAGGTAGGTTCCTCCTAATGATTTCAACTATTCTATTATATTCAGAAGAGAAGCCAGTGACAAAAGTGACCATACTGTCGTGTGTTGAAACTTGTCGTGATCTCTTACTTCTACTGGCAGAGTTTCTGGTAGAATTCAGGAGAGTCCCCCTATCCTTTTTATCTGCAGTTTTCCTGCCCCTTTCTATGGACCAGTTGGAGAAGCCTCGTTGTCTAAATCATGTGGTAATCATTTGGCATTCTCTCATAATAAGAGTCTGTAGAACAATTCCTCCAGGCTCTTATGAATTCCCCCACTGGTATGGCCCGAATGTATGTATGGACAGGGAAGTTATACAGAAGCTGATCCACCAACTGACTTCTGTACAAACGCCCTGTCAGATTTTCCCCACTCAATCACCACCTCTGGCCAAAGCCTGCAGCACTGATCAGTGTATTCTGATGGCATGGAAGTTTCCTCGCTATCAGAATACAATAGCTCAGTGAGGAGAATTCCCCCATTCACATTGAATATGTGGATGGGTTAATCAGGTCAGTTTTTTTGCTCAACCCGCTGGTCAAAAAAAAATGACTCATCTATGAGCTACCTTACACTAGTCTAAAGGTTATGTGCAATATAAACATATTGGAAGAGTTAACAAAAAGTGGAGCAAGTAAAAGCTAGCATCACTGTTCTTAACATAAAAAATTAATTAAATCGTTGCTCCTAATTAACAAAAGCAGAAGAAGAGAAAACATTGGTAAAGGGGACTTTAAATGATGCCAATAACTGGAAAAACCAGTAATAACCATAGTAATAAATCTATAAATGTATTACATCATAGCAGATAAAAATTAAGATATTACAGACATGGGGGAATCGGGATAAAAACATTGCATTGAGCTGAACCATAGTTGACATAAAAATAGATAGGTATACATATCAGTGTTAATTTTATCAACCAAACCGTTTTCGTCAAAGTTTTCGTCAGCAGCATTTTTACAAATCAAATCTGTTTTCGTTAAGGTACAAAAACGGGACGAAAATGGCAAGGGAAGTTTACCCTCATAAACCAACTTCCGGTTTTCACGGAGCTGTATCTGTGAGTTTATTCAAACCTGAATACCATAAATAATACGTGATATTAGATTTTTTTTACTCCAGGAGTATATAATGAGTTTGGAAATTCTAGAGAAATGCTTAAATAATGCATTACAATTTAACTAAACACATTCGGTTTTAGTTGACTAAAATGATATTATTTGACTAAAATGTACTGGAGATTTTAGTAGAAAATATGATGACTAAATGGGAATAAAACTAAAATGGTATTTTAGTCAAGGACTATGACTAAAACTAAAACACTTGCAGAAAACTAAAATGGGACTAAAACTAAAATGCCATTTTACTCCTAAGATTAAGACTAAAACTAAATCGAAATTTGCTGAAAAAATTAACACTCAAGTCAAATTTTACTTATAGGATGCTGCAAAGTCTTTAATTTGAGTTTCATCATTAAATGGTAACATAGGACAGCAAAAAATGCATATGGTGAATGCTTAAAAAAAAAAAAATTACAAAGCATCCTATAACTCTACGTGTTTCATGGATTGATCACCACTTCCTCAGGAGTAGATGCAGAAGAATGGAATCTAATGCCCCGTACACACGGTCGGATTTTCCAATGGAAAATGTCCGATCGGAGCATGTTGTCGGACATTCCGACCGTGTGTGGGCTCCATCAGACATTTTCCATCGGATTTTCCGACACACAAAGTTTGAGAGCAGGCTCAGAAGAAATTCCGAGATGGAACAACTCGGTCTGGTAAAATTAGCGTTTGCAATGGATACAGCACTTTCGACACGGTGCAATGTAAAAAATGGTTTAATACAGCGCACTCTCTTCTTCTTTATAATGTGACAAGAATGAAGTAGTTTTGCTGCTCATATTCACACAGACTTCTCACAAACTTCTTTCTTTATTATTTATCGGGATTCCCTCAATATACTTTGATTTTTCACATCTGACAAAATTATTTTTGGGTTGTTTTCTTTTTTTTTTTTTAAAGGCTGTTTTTTTTTTTTTTTGGGTTTGTATTTTTTTCAAGGCTGATCTTTGTTTTATTTTTTGGTTAGTTTTACTCTCTATTATTTTTGTGTGTGTTTTGTGTGTCAAGTTACCACAACACCATTGATATCT
Organism: Lithobates clamitans; assembly: GCA_037952925.1. Classification (NCBI taxonomy): domain Eukaryota; kingdom Metazoa; phylum Chordata; class Amphibia; order Anura; family Ranidae; genus Lithobates; species Lithobates clamitans. The sequence goes on from JBBGZY010000429.1 coordinate 12,172,091, forward strand.
TATATTATTTAATCTCAAGAAGGTTGCTTGGTGTTGGTATCCCTTGTTAATTTCACATTGTATGTTTGAAATGTACCTGAATCCTCACAAACCAACTGTCCTTTTTTAAGGAAAACACACATAGGCAAGTATAATTGAAACAAAAAATCCTTTATTAAGGGCTCAGAACCAAACAAAGAGGGAGGCAATGCTGGAGAAACAGCAGAAATTGGCGAAGCCTTGAACCCCCAGGGCAGACATCAATTATTTAACATCAAAATTGGTGGCCTGAGGAGTCCATATCTAAGGGAGTGCAGTCTGGTCCAGAAGTCCCAGAGATCAGGAAAGCAGCAGATGACATGTATGTCCCCAGGCTGTGGTACTACAAGAGCCTGCATCTTTTGCCAGACCAGACTGAACCCAGGGTCATCACTTTCTGGTCTTCTTTCCACGCTTCCTTCTCGGCTGTGGCTCTGGTGTTGGAGATGTGGCAGGAGGAGGAGTAGCCTGGAGGAGGAGGAGGAGGAGGAGTAGTAGGACCTGGAGGAGGAGGAGGACTAAGTGTGAGGTCACAAATGTGGGTAGCACATGTTATTTGGTCCCTCATCCCCTTATTGAGAGCTTCCAAAATTAAGGACTCACACAGGAGGCGTTGGCCCTCCTCCATCTGCAGCATTTTGCAGGCAGTTATGCAAGCAAAGTCCTCCTCCACAGTGTGGGGGGTTCTCAGGGCCTCTGTAGCCTTCCAAAACAGGCCTATGGCAGCCTCCTCCAGGTTACTCCTCTTCCTGCCACTTTGTCTTTGCGGGTGTAGGGGAGGGACCTGGGTATCAGGCAGCCTGCTTTGCCTCCACCTCCTGGCTGAGACTTCCCTGTGTATGAAAAAGGGACATGGTTTTAGTTTTTGCATCATCAATCACAATCATAAATTAGTACTCCAAACTAACATCTAGTTAACATCATTGATTGGACAAGCAGAAATATTTAGAGGAATGCTATACCTGGCTCAATCTGGGCTCCTCCACATGTTGCTGCCTGGAAGGCCCAGGTTGGGCGTCAGGAGTCTCAGCTGGGGGGGAAGGAAGCCTGGAAGGAAGACTGAAGAGTGATGACCTGGGTTCAGTCTGACCTGCCAGAAAATGCAGCCTGTCATAGTACCACAGCCTGGGGACATAAATGTCATCTGCAGCTCCGGATCTCTGGGAATCCTGGACCTTCTTGTGCTCCCTTAGATATGTACTCCTCAGGCCACCAACTAGGATCTTCAAATAGGTGATGTCTGCTGTGGGGATCACCGTCTTCACAAATTCCAGCAATTGATCCAGTGCTGCCTTCCTGTTTGTTTGGTTCTTATATTCATGGTGGTTTATCTACCATAGACAAGGCAGCTCCCTGAACATATCAATGAAGATTGGCATAAAGTCCTTATCTTTCAAGATATCCATTTTCACTGCAAGACACAACACAAGACAAACCCTAATGTCAGGCAAAACTCTCCTAATCTTGTTACAATATAGGCCTCAATCTAGAAGCAGTATAGGCCAAAGTTTAGATCTTACCTTCGTTATCACGATCGGCGCCTCTGATACTCCTTCCTCCGCTCACAGATCGTACGTACTACGCACGCGTGTTATGCTTTATATACACTGCGCATGCATGTAACTCCGCCCGCCCCTGACGTTCTTTCTAGTCTATTCCTTGCCCCTTTTCGTTCGGCACAATGGGGGAAGAGCACATGGTGGAGACACAGCAGGTGCGTGCTAATTATAGCAACGAGGAGGAGGGGGAGGAAAGCCCGGAGGCAGAAACGTCTGGATCCAGAAGGAGAAGATTTAAGGCCTCAAATATGTCCTTTGGGGAGATGTTGGAGATGGTCAACATCCTGAAGAGGGCCGACTATGATGGAAAGTATGGACCTTACCCCAACCCCAATTTCCGAAAGGCCAAGATAATGGCGAAAGTGGTCAAAAGTCTGCAACGGAATTTCGGGGTACGTCGATCGAAAGATCAGCTCAGGAAGCGGTGGTCGGACCTCAAATTAAGAGAACACGAGCAGTACAGAAAGATCCAGAAAGTGCAGCAAAAAAGTAAGTAGTTGTCCTGTGTTCCTATTCTTTTTGTGTTTATTACATTCGTGCTGCTCCATGTGCTTTTCTTAACTGTTGTACAATTTAAAATGGCAACTTTCATATTCATGGGCACATTATTCGTTTGTATCAAACATTTTTCTTTCGGCCTATAAAACACCATTGTTTTAGCCATATGCATTTGCCCACATTTTTTAGGGCCTACTTGTATGAAAATAATTTGGTTGTGTAGATGGGTTTGTTACTAGAATGAAATGCAAACTCGATTCTGTGTAAGGAGAGGACACTCAGCACCAGTTTTTACATCTGGACACTGGAGCACTAGTGTGGGACACAGGACACCCTTTTTATTAGGGGTCCCACACAGGTGCTCCAGTGTATACTATAGGGGCGTCTCCATCTGTGAAGCTTGGACAAAACAGGTAAAGTATTGAAGCTTGACAAAGGACACCAAAAATTCTACATCTTGGAACTCTGCCAAAATAGACAATTGTACCCCACTTCCAAGCAATGTTTCATATTTATAGTTCTGCCATCAAATATCTGTGTGCTAAGTATACCATTTTTTTTTTTACATAGTGGAGAAAAGACTCGGAGGACACCCATCATCCAAGGAGACCAGAGACCACCCACCTCTGGAAGAAGGGGAAATCCCCCAAAGACAAGAAGAGCAGGAGGAGAAGGAAGTGGTGGAACTAGTCACCACAACAGGTGAGTGTCTGCGACCACAGGCTCAGGTAAGAGATGGATGCCGGCATATTTATAATACATGTTTTTTTTGGTTTCTATCTTTTTAGGTGACTGTGATGTTGTGGATCCAGGGCATTTCACCTCGGAAAGTGCACAGATCCTGATTGGGGAGATCATGGGGTGTAATGTTGTATTGGAAAATATCAAGAAAAACATCAATGATGTTATTCAAAAAAATAAGAACATCATTGCCGTTTTGGGGAGAGTTTAAAACCCCTCCAAATCCCTTTCTTTTATGGTGTGCTACAATTTTTAAATTTTTTGTCGAATTGTAGAAAAGGCAAATTTTGAAGAGGCACACAGTGTGTCAACATGTGCTATCGGCCATCACGGGAGATTAATGGACGTGTTTTGGGGGTGCAACCCCTTCCTCAATAATAAAGTAGCTGAGAGGAAGGGGTTGCTCCCCCAAAACACGTCCCTTGATCCCCCGTGATGGCAGCTAGCACATGTTGACATTGGGAAATTTGTGTGCATCTTCCAAATTTGGCTTTTCCGGGGGTGACTTCACCCCATCTGAACGCAATATCAAACACAGTTCCTAAATACTCATGTCTGATATTGCCTTCAAGTTCTACCAAATGTGAACTTTGTAAGTTCAAAAGATTTGTGTCTTTCTTGTGTGTTTTTAAACATGCCTGTTTTACCTTAAATGGATATTTCTACTTTTTCTAATGCCACCCCAAAAATTGTTATACAACAAACATGTTGGTTTGTTTTAAAAACCTTTTCTAAATGCACATGTGATTGTGCAGGTATTAAAAAGATTGTTAATCAAGTATGTGTGGATTATCGTCTCAACGCTACAACACTTTTGTGGTGCTCTAATTGGTGTTTTCTGTGACAATGGGTGTTATTTCCTAAGGGCATATCCACTTTGCACTACAAGTGCAGTTTCAGTGCAGTTTCAAGTGCACTTGTAGTGCAAAGTGTCTTTGCCTTTAGTAAATAACACCCAACCGTGCTTTGTATAAGGTTACACAATCACGCCATTTTTAGTAATCACCACATTTCTATCAGGGTCAGCTAAAACAAACACAAGCAGGAAATGTCACCAAAGATTTGCTTAATTTTTTTTTATTTGATAAAGGTTTCACACATTGTCTGGCATATTGATAGCCCCCCTACCCGCAAAGAATTCAAGGTATCTTAGATGGACATCACGGGCACTCAGGGAGGTCAAGCCAGGACGGCCACTTTCAAGCACCGTCAGGGTTGGTTCATTTTGAATTCCGGCCTCAGGCCCAACTGAGCCAGCATAGTTGGCAGAATGTTGCCGTAAAAAGTTGTGTAGAACACAGCACGCCAGGATAATATGATTCAGTTTATACTCTGCCATATGTATGGGTGTAAGAAATAGGTGGAACCGGCTGGCCATGATTCCAAAGGTGTTCTCCACCACTCTTCTGGCTCTGGCCAGCCGGTAATTAAAAACCCTCTGGTCCGGGGTGAGGGTCCTCATCGGGAATGGCCGCATAAGATGGTCCCCCAGCGCAAAGGCTTCATCCCCAATTAAGACGAATGGGAGTCCTTCCACATTGTCTTCTGGAGGTGGCAAGTCCAAGCTGCCATTCTGGAGACGCCTGCAGAACTCGGTCTGGGTGATGACTCCACCATCGGACATCCGGCCATTCTTCCCCACGTCCACATACAGGAACTCATAAGTAGCCGACACCACCGCCAACATCACAATACTTTTGAACCCCTTATAATTATAATACTATGACCCCGAGTTGGGTGGTGGGATGATGTGGACGTGTTTCCCATCAATTGCCCCTCCGCAGTTAGGAAAGTCCCACCGCTGGGCAAACTGGGAGGCCACAGTCTGCCATTCCTGTGGCGTGGAAGGAAACTGTTAAGGAAAAAAATTAGGCTTTTTGCACATAAACATGGAAAGCAGATCAGTCACAAACATTCTTGGCCAACATCAAGATAACATTGATTTATAGGAATTTTTTAAAGACCAAAGTATAAGGTACACCTATCATATTCCCCCTCCCCCCTGTCATGGGCCATTTCTAACATTATAGGGGGGAGCTCTTGGACAGGTAACCCTCTCCACTTCATTGAAAGATGAATGCCTAAATAATGTGTATTACTTTGAACAGCCCCTCCTTAGTTACACTATTGGCAGCCCACTGGACAGGTAAGAAGTGTCATAATACAAAGATATAAATACACACTGTACACATTTGAGTACATTTGGACATTCTGCTATTACCTATCAAGATAATAATAGGATACAAAAACTTGAAACAGTACCATTTGAAAGCATACAGGCAGGCCCTTGCACTACATGCTTTGGGGAATTCATCCATAAATCTGAGCACAAAAGAGATGGGTATAGTGTGTATGGGTTTGGCAAAGTCAGTAGATAGATGATTGAGGATAGATAGAGAATTGTTATCAGCTGACTTAGCAGTTGGGGGGAGGGAGGGTTCCAAATGATTTGGGGACCCCCCAAAAAAAGCCTCTGGCACTCTGTCAGAATTTAAAGCACAAATCACATTTAAAAACATTTTAGGGGTGTTTAGGGTAAAGCACTACTGTGGAGCTGATAAAATACTTTGTTAAGTGACTACATGAGGTGAATATAGGGCCAGGAGAGCATGCTGGGGAGGTAAGTGAAGGCAAATATGTATGAAGGACAACAAAAATAATTACCTAAAAATCCAGCATGCATGAGGACAAAGGGGACATTCACAGCATATTACAATCATGGTAATTAGGGAATGAGGAAAAGAATACAATATATTATCAAACATTAAATACAATAAAATGTGATATTAAAGGATAAAAATCTTACCTTAATATACTCCTTCTGCAGGACCTGGATGATGGCAGAACAGGTCTCTGGGATAATGATCCCCAGAGCCTGGGGTGAGATGCCTGTTGAGAACTTCAAGTCCGGCAGGCTTCTCCCCGTCGCCAAGTACCGCAGGGTGGCGATGAGCCTCTGCTCCGGAGTGATGGCTTGCTTCATGCAGGTATCCTGCCTGCTAATATAAGGGGTCAGCAAAGCCAATAAACGGTGAAATACGGGGTCCGTCATCCGGAGAAGGTTCCTGAAATCATCAGGATTATTCTCACGGATCTCACAGGGCAAAGGCATATGACAGAACTGGTCACGCTGAAGCAACCAATTCTTCGTCCATGAACTCCACCCCACCCTGTTCATAGACTGGACTTGTATCAAGGTCAGGACCCCAACACCAAGCCCCCGCACAGCACGAACTCTACGAGGAGTACATATACACAACATGGCTAGAAAACGGTCGGCTGCTCAGAACGAAGTAACAGGATGCACTGAAGAACAGCAAGGCCTGTGAAGAGCGACCTGAAAAACAGTAACGAATGAATAAGAACACAATGACAAGTCATGCGTAGCTTGCTTGCACGCACTGAAGAGCAGATACAAACCCACAAGCACAAACTTAACAGCAGAAAATGATCTGAAAACCACGAGACTGAAAAAGCGTGAATCGTCTCTCACCAAACTTTTACAAACACGAGATTAGCAAAAGGAGCCCAAAGGGTGCCGCGCTTGGTTCTGAACTGGCCTTTTCTAGTCTCATCGTACGTGGTTTAAGTCACCGCGTTCTTGGTGATCGGAAATTCCGACAACTTTGTGCGACCGTGTGTACGCAAAACAAGTTTGAGCCAACATCCATCGGAAAAAATCCTAGGATTTTGTTGTCGGAATGTCCGATCAATGTCCGACCATATGTACAGGGCATAAGGGTGATAAAACAGAACAAAATAATATAATAAATGTAATAGGTATAACACAGATACACAATAGTATAGCCCTAGTACTTACATGTCAGCTCAATTGAAAGGGGAGGGGTGGGGGCATAAGAGAAATGGGCACAATTTGTGGAAGTTTTCTATATGCAAAACTACTGTTTTCCTCCATGGTAATTTTGACAGACCTGCGCTAGTTTCTAAAAATGAATTGCAGCACCTGTACCATCAACATAAAGTTTATAAAGTGATTTCTGTCATTTCAGTACAACAAAACAACATACAACATCATAGCATCAAAATATGAAGTATTGAAAAAAAAAAGCATAACTTTAAATAAAATGATGTTATATATGCAATGACCAATGCATTGCTATAAAAATTATAAGTCACTCAAAGTGATGATGTACAAAAGTCCACAAAAATGTACTGTATATAATCCTTTAACGTGCGTATCAATGAAATGAACTTCTGAATTAATCTCCCATCATGAAATTTACATTTTTATATACATTATCATTTCATTATAATGGCACATATCACAAAGAAAAAATGTGCATAGGTTCAGATTTTTCATGGTTAGTTTTAACATCAAGCGTGTGAGGGTTAATCTCACTTTGTTCTGCTTGGATAAAATGATGTCAGTAACTATTTTGCAACTGCTGATAAAGCTCATCTCTTCTGGAAATCCCTTTAAAGCTTTATAAAGTGTTGATGTTGGTTTAGTTCACAAAATGCTGACAGTTTTGCTTGTGAAGTTTTAGGTGCAGATGGGCAAACTCAGTTGTTTGATGTACTGCAGTAAATCCTGTGGGTGCATTCTGCTCTAGATTGTGATTTTACTGTTACATTCAATCACTTACACACATGCACACAAACACATATTCACTTAATTATTATACATTTTTGTATCTTTCCCAAAGCCAATATTATAGGCCTTTACTGCCCTTTTTAAAGGGAAACCAAGTTGTTAAAATTATTATCATCTATGTTTTAAGGAAACTGAATCAGCCCGATTGACTAACGAAAGTTTATTTTTTCCATTTATACAGGGCAAGCATGTTGCACAGAACGTAGAAAACAGTTAACCTTTCTCATCATAGATCATACCATCCTCAAAATAATCCAAAATCCCTCCTGTAGTTACACATATACTCTCATGCCCCACACACATGATCGGAAATGCCGCCAGCAAAACTCTGATGTGAGGTTTTGGTTGGAAAATGCGACCATGTGTATGCTCCATCTGACTTTTGTTGGCAGAATTCCAGCCAGCAAAAGATTGGGAGCAGGTTCTCTATTTTTCGGTCGGAAAAAATTTCCTATCCGAAAATGCGATCGTCTGCTAGCAATTCAGGCAGGCAAAAAATCACGCATGCTCAGAATCTAGTACGAGATGGAAGCGCTCGGTCTGGTAAAACTAGCGTTCGTAGTGGACATAGCACATTTGTCAGGCTGCAAAATATTGGATCTTTTAATGCAGCGCATTCTTTTGTTCTTTATAATGCTAGAATAATGAAGTTGTTTTGCTGCTGATATTTACACAGAGTTATGACAAACTGATTTCTTTATTATTTCTCGTGATCTCATGAATAATCTTTTTTGTTTTTAAAGCCAGATCTCCATAATAATGTTTAGAATTATTTTTTAGAGTCATCTTTTTTTATTTTGAGAAAGATCTCCTGTTTTTTGGATTATTTTTAAATTAGTTTCTAGTAATCTCCATTTTTTTTTTTGGTGTGTCAAGTTTCCACACAACATTATTATCTTGTAGTTTTTATAAATCTCAAGGAGGTTGGTTTGTGTTGGTGTCCCTTGTTAATTTGACATTGTATTTTTGAAATGTACCTGCCTACTCACAAACAAACTGTCCTTTTGAAGAAAAACACATAGGCAAGTATTTTCATATAAAAAATCTCCATTTATTCTGGCTCATAATAACAAAATAAAGAGGAAGGCAATGCTGGAGAAACTGCTTGAATTTGCGAAGCCTTTGGCCCCCAGGGCACACATCAACTCTTTGTAAATTACAATTGGTAGCCTAAGAAGTCTATATTTAAGGGAGCACAATCTGGTCCAGGACTCCCAGAGATCAGGAACAGCAGCAGATGACATATATGTCCCCAGGCTGTGGTACTGTCACAGCCTGTGTCTTCTGTCAGACCAGACTGAACCCAGGCCATCACTTTCTTGTCTTTCCTGCAGCCTTCTCTCCACGCTTCCCTGCAACCTTCCCTGCAGGCTTCCCTGCAGGCTTCCTTGGAGGCTGTAGCTCTGGAGGTTGGACTTGTGGCAGGAGGAGGAGGATGGGCAAGTGCACATAAGTGCAAGTTCTCACTAATTTGGCCCCTCAACCCCTTCCGAATGGTGTGAAAAATTAGATTCTCACACATGAAGTGTTGGCCCTCCTCCATTTGCTGCAATTTTGCAGCTACATAGCAGCCATAGGCCTCTTCAGCATCGGGGGGGGGGGGGGTGTTGTCAGGGCCGCATTAGCCTCCTTAATGAGGCCCAGTGCTGCCTCCTCCATGTTACTCCCCTTCCTGGCCCTTTTTGTTGTAAGGCGAAGGGGAGGCACCTGGGAATGGGTGAGGCTACAGGGCCCCGCCACCTCCTAGCTAGCACTTACCACCGTCTCCTCCTGTGTGTCACATTCCAGAGCCTCGTCCTGGCTGAGGTCTTCATGTGTATGAAAAAGGGACATAGTTTTAGTTTTTGGTTCATCAATTACACACAATTTTCAGCTCATGACTGTTGCAAATTGAATGTTAACAAATAGAAAAGACTATCATTCTGAGCCCAGCATTTTTCATTCTTGTCACAATCATTTTTGGCCCCTACTGTCTACTGATATGTAAAACACTTTTGTTAAATCATTCATTTGTTATCAATAATAACATCTAGTTAACAACAATAATTTTAGGACAAGAAATATGTTAAAAATACCATACCTGGCTCCAGCTGGACTCCTCCACTTCTTTCAGGATGGAAGGCCCAGGTTGGTCCTCAGAAGCCTCAGCTGGGGTTGGGGGAAGGGTGGATGGAAGTGTAGAAAGTGATTCCCTGGCTTCCATCTGGTCTTCCAGAAACCGAGTCCTGTTGTAGTACCACAGACTGGGTACATACTCATCCTTTGCTGCTGATCCTGATCTCATGGAAGCCTGAACCTTATTAAGCTCCTTCCTATACGTGCTTGTCAAGTTACCAATTTTCTTATCCACAAACTCGATGTCTGCGTCAGGGACCTGTGTCTTCACAAATTGCAGCAGTTTCTCCAGCAATGCCTTCCTAGCTGGTTTATTGCGACATAAGGGGTTTTTAACCTCCCACAAATTTCTCATATCCCTGTATCTGTCTATGAACTGGCCCGTGAATTCTGGGTCTTTGAATTGTTTTATATTTGCTGCAAGACAAAACACAAGACAAAAAAACTAATATCAGGCTAAACTCTCCTAATCTTATCCCAATATGGGCCTCAGTCTAGAATCAGTATAGGCCACTGATGTCCCAAGTTAAAATGTTACCTTCGTTATAACGTTCAGCACTTCCGGTCCTCCTTCCTTCGCACACAGAACGTAGGTACGACACACGCGTATTAGCTTTATATACACTGCGTGAAACTCTGCCCGCATCACCCGCACCTGACGTTCTTTCTAGAATATTCCCCGCCCCTTCTCTTTCGGCGCAGTGGGAGATCAACATGGCAGAGACACAGCAGGTGCGTAATAGCAGTAACGAGGAGGAGGAAAGCCCGGAGCCCGAAACATCCCGATCCCGGAGGAGAAGATTTAAAGCCACAAATAGAGCCTTTGTAGAGATGGTGGAGATGGTGGACATCTTGAAGAGGGGCGACTGTGACTATGACGGGAAGTATGGACCGTACCTAAACACAAATGTGAGAAAGGCCAAGATTATGACTAAAGTTGTGAACGACACCACGCTCTATAAGTCACCTCTAGGGCACACGAGAGAGTGGAATGCTGTTCAGCGTCTGGTGGATTCATCCCCCCACCTCGTTCTATGCTCTCTAAGAGGGACTTTTAAACTTGTCTATTGGCTAGAGACTATTGGCATCCTATCCCATCTACTTACTGGATAGGAACATAATAGTTTTTGGATTTTTATTTTTTATTTTTTATTTCTTAAAAAAAAAAAAATGTTTTTCTTGTCCATATATATTTTTTAAATAAAGTGATTTTACTTTATTACGCGCAGTGTTTCATCTATATTCCAGTCTAGGCGCACTACCCCCGTATGGAGCCTGGGGAGCTGGTTACATCATAGACACCTACCGCAGAAAGCAGCAAGTAGAGAAACCTATTTTAATATACTACAGGCGTACTACCCCTGCAGGGGTTCCGGGAGCTGGTAAGTAGGCAACCATAAGGGGGAGCACCAAAGTCACCAGACAACTGTCTCAACACTAAAGTCACCCGTGGAAATTTCCTAAACTTAACATAGTACCTATATATGGGATTGTCATACTCTACTGAGATTTATTTGCTGGAATTCTTGACAGCAGAAACTGTTATGCGTGTATGCGATTTCAATCCACGATATATATATATATATATATATATATATATATATATATATATATATATATATATATATATATATATATATATATGGTTTATGATGAAGGCGATTTGACCTAAATGCACTGTATGTGTTACTGACCTGTGTATAACATGTACCCCGTGATGCATCCAACTGCTGATGCATGCATTAATTATATATAGAATTGGTTTATAATATATGTAACAAGGTTTCAATAAACGCACTTAGTGTGGTATAGCCTCTGGCTTCACCATCAGATGCTGTAATACAACCTCTTGCTGTGCGACATCTGGTCAGATACATTATAATTCTCTTAAACTGTACACCATTGTGAATACACCTATGTAATTTTCTAAACTACTCTTATTGTATGGGGGATGTACCCCTTGATGTCATATATCACATGGGTACATAATTAGTGGTACGGCTCTAATATTTTGTAAGGCTATAGATACTATAAGTTTTCAGGTAGCGCCAAATATACCCACATTTAATATTTTCTAATACGATTGGCAGAGCATCTTATTGGGTGCTCTGTGTAAGGGAGGCAGCAACCTGTGGTTTCTGGCCCTATAGACTTGCCCTAAGCGCAGTTTTCTACCATAAGCTAAAGTTGTGAAGAGTCTGCACAGGAATTTTGGGGTACAATGATCCAAGGAGCAATTGAGGAAACGCTGGTCAGACCTGAAATTGAGGGAGCAGGATCAGTACAGAAGAATCAAGAAAGTGTTTCTAAAAAGTAATTAGTTGTCGTGTGTTCCGATTATTATTATTACTTGCATGCTGCTCCAAGTGCTTTTCTTTACTGTTGTACAGTTTAAAATGGCTACTTTCAGGCTCGTGGGCACAGTAATAGTTTGCAGTAAACATCGTTCATTCGCCAACTAAATACAATGTTTTTGGCAGATACAGGGTTAACTACATTTGATCATGCTAATTTGTATTAAAAGAAGTTTAGGACATTGTTGTCTAGATGTGTTTGTAACTAGAATGAAATGCAAACTTGATTCAGTGTAATGTAAGGAGAGGACACTCAGCAGCTGTTTACACATCTGGACTCAGGAGCACTTGTGTGGGACACAAGAACAAACTTTTTAGGGTGTCCCACACAGGTGCTCCAGTGGATACTTGGGGTGTCTCCATGTGTGAAACTTGTCCAAAAAATGTAAGTATTCCAGCTTTGTATAGGGAATAAATCATGTCTTCAGCTTGGAAATCTGCCCAGACAATTGTACCCCACTTCCAAGCAATGTTAAACATTCATATTTCTGGCCACAAATATCGGTGTGCTAAGTATACCTTTTGTTTCATTCTTATAGGGGAGAAAAGACTTGGGATGTCTGAAGACACCAGGGACCACCCACCTACTAAAGAAGGGGAACTCAGCACACAACCTCAAGATATGGAGGAAGGAGAGGTGGTTGAAATAGTGACCACAACAGGTGAGTGTCTGACACCACAGATTCAGGTAATAGATGTATGCCTGCATATTTATAATACATGGTGTGTATTTTTCTTTTAGGTGATGTGCATGTTGTGGAGGAACAATCTACTCATATCACCACTGACAGTGCACAAAGACTAATCCAGGACATAATGTGGTGCATTCGGGATTTAGACTTCATAAAGGAAAAAAACAAGGAGATTGAACAAAGAATGAAGAACATGATTGATGTGTTAGGAATAATCTAAATCCAAAAAATTACACCTTTTAAAAAAAATAAAATTCAACTAAAGTTTTAATACAGTTTAAAAGCCAAATTTGGAAGATGCACACAGTGTGTCAACATGTGCTATCTGCCATCAGGGAATATCAATGTATGCGTTTTGTGGGTGCAACCCCTTCCTCGCAACTCTAGTAGGTGAGAGGAAGGGGTTGCACCCCCAAAACCCGTCCATTGATCCTCCATGATGGGAGATAGCCCATGTTGACATTAAGCATGGGATCAGGAGGGAAATCCCCATTTTGACTCCCAATTTGTGTGTATCTTCTAAATTTGGCTTTTACAGGGGTGACATCACCCCATCTGATGAAGGCAATATCAACACATTTTTAACACTATAATGTTTGATATTGCCTTCAGTTTTTTAATGTTGAACCTTGTAAGTTCTTGAGTTGTGTATGTTATGCTTTGAAACATGCCTGTTTATGTAAAAAAAAAAAAAATTTCAAGGTAAAAATTTATAAAACCAAGATGTTATATTTTTACCATAAAGGTTTTACCTGCACGGAGTAAAAGGTTTTATACTCAACAATGTGTGGCTTCTTCTATCAATGCTCAATACCAGTTTTTGTATTAAGCTGGTGTTTACAGTGACAATGGGTGTTATTTAAATAATGAAAAAAACACTTGGCACTACAAGGGCACTAGGAGAACCCAGGAGACAGATAAAAGAAACACAAGCAGTAAATCAAATTCAAGATTTTATCATATTAATTTTTTTTAATTTTGAAAATATTTAAAAATTTGCTGGCATAGCAATGGCCCCCCTACCCGTAAAATAATCGACATATTTTTTACGCACTTCATGGGCGCTTGGGGGGGGGCAAGCCAGGACGGTCAGCTTCCAGGGCCGTCAGTGTTGGTTCATTAAGTCTGGCCTCAGGCCCAACTGAGGCAACATAATTAGGAGCATTTCGCTTTAAAAAGTTGTGTAGTATGCAACATTTTTTTTTTTTTCACTTTTTCCGCTCATTCCACCCCCTGTGGAGTCAGCGTATGTGAGGGCAGCAGTCTATCAATTTAGGAATATACTTCTCACCAAGGCTTCTAATTACACCCATTAGCGTGGACTCCCTATTTCCTCTGTTAGTATGCAACATGATAACACGATGTGGTTAAGTTTGTACTCCACCAAATTTATTGCTGTTAGAAATAGGTGGAACCAGCTGGCCATTATCCCAAAGGTATTCTCCACGACTCTTCTGGCTCTGGCCAGCTGGAAATTAAAAACCCTCTTCTCCAGGGTGAGGGTCCTCTGGGGGAATAGCCTCATAATGTGATCACCCAGACCAAATGCTTCATCAGCAATAAAAACAAATGGGAGTCCTTCGAGTCCTTCCTTAGAGAAACTCGTATGTTGCAGAGACCACCGCCATCAACACGATACTATTGAAACCCTTATAATTAAAATAGTATGACCCCGAATGGGGTGGTGGGACGATGTGAACATGTTTACCATCGATTGCCCCTCCACAGTTGGGAAAGTCCCAACACTCGGCAAACTGGGATGCCACAGTCTGCCATTCCTGTGGCGTTGAAGGAAACTGTGGAGTCAAACCAGAAAAAAACAAATTAGTACTTTTGCACATAACATTGCAAGCAGATTAGACACACACATTCTTGGCCAACATCAGTATAACATTTATTTTAAGGAGTATTTAAAGACAAAAAGATAAGGTACACTTATCAGATTCCTCAGCCCCTCTGATGGCCCATTGGAAAAAGTTTAGGGGGGTTCTAAATGAGTTTGGGAGCCAAAAAAAAAGCCTCTTGCACTCTGCCTGAATTTAAGGACAACAATAACATTTGTACACATTTTAAGGGTTGTTTAGGGTAAAGCAATACTATGGAGCTGATAGCATGCTGGGGAGGTAAGTAAAGGCAAATATGCATGAAGGACAAAAAAGGAGCATTAAAAGCTTACAGCATGCATGAGCACAAAGGGGACATTCACAACATATTACAATCATGGTAATTAGGGAATGATGAAAGAAATACAAAACATTAGCATACATTAAATACATAGAATGTGATGTTAAAGGAGAAAACTTACCCTAATATAGTCCTTCTGCAGGACCTGAATGATGGCAGAACAGGTCTCTGGGATAATGATCCCCAGAGCCTGGGGGGAGATGCCTGTAGAGAACTTAAGGTCCTACAGACTTCTCCCTGTCGCCAAGTACCGCAACGTGGCAACTGGCCTCTGCTCGTGAGTTTTGGCTTGCCTCATGCAGGTGTCCTGCTTCGTAATATAAGGGGACAGCAAAGCCAACAGACAGTGAAAAACGGGGTCCATCATCCGGAGAAAATTCCTGAAATCATCAGGGTTATTCTCCTGGATCTCACGCAGCAAAGGCATATGAGAGAACTGGTCACGCTGAAGCAACCGATTATTGGTCCATGAACTCCTCCCCACTCTGTTCATGGACTGGGCTTGGGTCAAAGCAAGAACCACAACACCAAGCCCCTGCATAGCATGAACTCTATGACGAGCACGTACCCGCAACATGGCTTCAAAACGGTTGGCTGGTCAGAACAAACTAACAGAGCGCACTGAAGAACAGCAAGGCCTGTGAAGAGCGAGCTGAAAATCATAAACGAGCAGATAAGAATGCATTGAAAAACAGATACGAACTGACTACACGCACTGAAAACCAGATACAAACCCACAAGCACAAACTGAACAGCAGTAACGGATTGAAAAGCAGAAAAGCTGGAAAGCGCGAATCGTCTCTCACCAAACTTCTACTAACACGAGATTAGCAGAAGGAGCCCAAAGGGTGGTGCATTGGCTATTGAACTTCCTTTTTCTAGTCCCGCCGTACGTGTTGTACGTCACCGCGTTCTTGACGGTTGGAATTTTATGTGACCGTGTGTATGCAAGACAATCTCTTCGGAAAAGCCATCATACCTTTTTTCTGACCAAAATTCTGATCGTGTGTACGCGCATCACTTTTTTTTCTGCTGTGCTTGCTGGGGACATTTCCTTCAATTCTTGTGCTGGAGACACGATGGAAAGAGAGAGTGAATCTTTTCAAAGTGTGCAGAAATCTCCTCTTAGACAGGTGCCACCAGAACATGTGTACCCGTTGGGAGATTTCACATTTACTCTTGTTTCTGTAAAATTTGGGATGGTTACTAGGACCAACAGAGAGGGTGAAATTCCTCACTGATCATGATAAAAAAAAAAATGACAAGACTATAGATACACTGGGGAGTCTAAGCTGAACGAAAACTGGAGGCTAAAATTGCTGGCTTCTCATTCTGAACATGCTAGTTTCTTGGTTCTCATACTGATATCTGAATAAATGACCATAAACATGCATATAAGAGGTTCTGAATTCACTCTGACCTTGAACTCCAGATATCAAATTCCTCCCCCGCTTTCTCTATTCAATATGTTAAAGGGTAAAAGTCAACTTTACTTACAATCTGTAGTCGCTGACACACCAGGACCTTACTCCTCTATCAGAGAAGGATGCTTTTTCTTCAGTTATCCTCTTTGCTGTCTAGATGGCATGGACACATCTTACTGGCTTTCCAGCAGTGTGGTCTTTTCTCAAGCTCCACAAGACTGCACAGGGTTATTACATCGCAAACAAGTGGCCAGTCAATTTTCGGCATAGACTGGTTCCCTAGTTATCACTTATGGTATTATGGCCTAAGACAAGTACCTTAGTTAGGTAAGTAAAAAAGAGTTTCAGAAGATATTTTTTTAAAGCTGATAAATAGGTGAGGGGGTGGAAGATGGGAGGGGGGAGAGCCTTGCCTGGAGAAGAGCTTTAAGAACTGTATACATCTAGGTAAGTAGCTGGGAAGGTACTACAGTCAGAGGTTCAGCATGACTGTCAGAATACAAGCATTTTCAGCTGGAGGTCAGTAATGGCAGATTGCTATCGAAGTATCCTAGGATATTTTCTTTAAACTGACTACAATTACTTCCAATTACAAAATTTTAAAGGCTTGAAAAATCCTTGTGTTGCGTCATAAATTGTAGTCTGGGAGGCAGAGTAGTTATAGACTGCTTTAGTAACAAGTTCAGGCATCCATATTACACATGTAAGCTTGTGAGTATGTCATAACAGGAATAGGAACTGCAACATGCAGTTTAGTTTGCATTTGTCTGTCATGTAGTAGTTCATCTGATGATGCCTGTGTAGTTGCATGTCTAATAGATCTATAAACATGTAAGGACTCTGTAATAAAAAAAAATCACATGAATTGGCAGTCTGAGGAGCTTCTTAAAGTCTTCTCTTGAGTCTATCTCTGTCTTTTTCGGTTTGCTTGGGGGTAAGAAACTGAACACTTCCTCTACACAATATTTCCCTCTCAGGAGGGATTCAGATTAAACAAATCGTGGTCCATTGTCAGACACTAGTTCCTCTGGGTTACATTCCTTGCTGAAGACTGGAGAGAAAAGTAATTACAATAGCAGATGTTATATTTGAGATAAATTCAATTTCTGGCCATTTGCTGTAATAATCTATGAATGCAATAGCAAATTGGCAGTGCACAGGATCTTCTGTGAAAGGACCTACAATATCAATAGCAAGCATTTCCCAAGCAGAATAAGCAGATGGCACTGGCTACAGTGGTGGAGAGCGTATGACAGCTAATTTGTCATAACTCTGATAAGTAACACCAAATTTATTGAGAGCTAAGCCAGGTACACACTTACTAAAAGTTGGAAGGTTCAGCAGTAACAAGCCAACTTTCAGTATGTGTGTACTGTTCTCTAGTCAACAGAAGCCAGTCTAATGACCAGCTTCTGTCAAACAGCCCTGCCAGTGGCTATAGGCACTGATCAGTGTGTTATGGTGGAGGGGAGTTCCCCTGTCAGAATGCAAAGACACATCGGGAGAGATCCCTGCATCAACACCATTTGTTTATTTTTTTTGTTCAACCCACTTGTTAAACAAAAAAAATGTGTGTATTCCCAGCTTTAGTATTTGGGCATCCATGGCTGGCCACTAGTATAACTGAAGTAGTCTTTGCTTGTTCTTAACATTTCTTGGCTGCCTCCCATGTGCAAGTTCTAAAAAAAAAAAAACACTCTGTCAAGGTTTCTTGAAATCAGCTTGGAGACAGTTGATTGAAATTTTACAGTCACGGGGGGCAGGAGGCGGAGCCTAGCAGAGCAGACATGCATTGTTAGAGCTCCACACCGCTGAGGAGAGAAGAGAAGGACAAAGCGGAGCCTGCAGGCTCAAAAGGTATCCATTTGAACCTTTTTGTCCCAGGGAACAAACTGTGAAAGTTTGGGCAGGAAATATGGTACTGGGAGGAAACCGTGGCAGAAATAAAAATCACCTCAAAAAGAGCTCACAGGCACTCACTGCAGCTGAAGCAGCTCCAGTCACCTCACAAGATACAGCATCAGGGCGCTCTCACAGACAGAAAATGTCACAGCAAGACTCTCCATTTGAGTCAGATACAGAACAAATCCTCTCACAAACTTCTCCACAAGCCTCCTCAGTATCCCCAGAAATATTATTACAATTTGAAAAGATGCTTCATAAGGCTTTAAAACAAACCTCAGACCAAATAACAAAAAGCCTAACCAAAGAAATAAGAGAGCTGGGAAACCGCACCGCAGCCTTAGAAATAAAAATGGATGAAATTGAAATTACAACCCAAGAAAATATAACAGAATTGGAACAATTAAAAAAAGAGAATTTAATACTTCAAACTAAGCTCGAAGATTACGAAAATAGAGCCAGACGTTCAAACTTGCGCATAAGGGGAATACCTGAAACTGTGACAGACCTGCAATCTACTATTACTGCTCTATTACAAGAACTAAAGCCAGATATCCCTATTGAACGTTTAGAACTGGACAGAGTACACAGAGCCCTCACAGCCAAAAAGAAAGATGGACCCCCACGTGATATAATCACAAAATTTCATTATTACAGAACGAAAGAACAAATACTAATTGCTGCAAGAGAAAAAAAGGAACTTAATTTTCAAGGACACAATTATCAAATTTTTGCTGACCTATCCCAACTTACTATTACTAAAAGACGATCCATGAAACCCCAACTAATGGAACTGCAACGCCACAACATTATGTATCAATGGGGCTTCCCCTTTTCAGTCAGATTTAACTACCAAGGTACAATTTACAGAAGCAGATCAGCAGATAAACTACAACAAACCCTTTTAAAATTAAATCTGACAGAACCCACAAGCAGCAACTCTCCCACACGCAGAAGAATGGCGTCATCTTCACCTTCAGGCAGCACCCAGAAAATTTCAGAACAAAATGGGAATCATCATTCTCACAAAAGAGGCCGTTATGCCACATCATCCATGGACCAAGAAGATTCAATGGACTGACATCCTAATTCCTGATATCTCTTCATTTATTATACTAAGAGATGGTTCTCTTTAAAAAACCTATATTTATAACTGAATGTAACTGCATTCTGATAGTCACACACTGTGTGGGATCATGTTACATTCCAGTTATATTTCTTATTACTTCTGATTCATATAGCCTTAGAATATATAAGTGAAATAAGGAAATTCTTGTTCAGTTATATATTATCAGGTAATAACAATATATTTATTACTTTTTAGGACAAATATGTTCAATAATCCAGAAGTAATGGAAGCTTTTTCTTTCTTTTCTTAAAACAAATATATTATTACCTAACTAGTCCCTAGAATTATGTTTTTGTTTTTTCTAATCTGAAGCAATACAACCTCAATTTTATGAGTTAACATATCTAAACAGTTGCATATGAATAAAATATGTAATTGTTTACTCTAAAAGGGTTAAAATCCCAAAATAATTCAAACTATCTTCATCAATACCAAAGTTATTAACAGTACCTTTCTAACTGAATTATTTAGCCTAGGGCAGGACTAATCATATACAACCACCCTGGAATAAATAATTTCAACAAAAAATATATTCTGCACTCCAATTAATGAAACATCATTTTGATGTCTTTTGACATAGCACTTCTCTCCTGTAAGCGGAAGATCCGTGTACCCCCATTAGCCCTCCTCATTCTCCCAATCATATTATGTGGGAGTGTGACGAAGGCACTTATTCCCCTGAGAGAGATATTTACTCTCTTTCACGGGTAAATTGTGATTACTTGCAAAAAATAATTTATACAATGTATCATTTAATCTCATATGTTTTTTGTTTACTCTTTACTCCAGAATTCACTGGTTTCTTTTCTATCTATTCATCTCTTCAGTCCACACAGGTTGATCTGCGCAGTCAGCTCTGCATAACAAAAAGTAAGTCAAAACTATTTGATCTATTGCCATGGCACCACTGAATATACTTTCCCTGAATGTTCAGGGAATAAATGTCCCTCAAAAAAGGACCAAAGCCTTCCGTACTTTCCATAACAAGAAGGCTCACATAGTATGCCTCCAAGAAACACACTTCACCAAAGATTCTACTCCAAAATATATTTCTCCTTTTTATCAACAAATTTACACGGCTTCTGCCTGTACCAAGCAAAGGGGAACTCTAATTGCATTTCACCGATCCACACCATTCACCTTATCATCAGAAATTAAAGACCCAGAAGGTAGATACCTGATACTCATGGGTTATATAATGGATACAGCAATCACGGTGATTTCCTACTACGCTCCTAACAAACAACCTACACCATTCCTCTCACATATATTACAAGTGATTAATACACACAAAATAGGAACAGTGATAATGTGTGGGGATTCAAACCAGGTCCTTCTCCCATTTCTAGATAAATCACCTTTTACACCATCCAAAATAACCTCTAGATTACCTTTTTCTCAACTTCTTTCCAAATACAATCTGGTAGATTCATGGAGAGAAAGTAACCCAATGAAAAAGAAATTCACTTATTTCTCGCACCCTCATCAAACCTTCACCAGAATAGATCATATTTTTCTAACAATAGGAATGATACCAGAAATTATTGCATCAGATATAATTCCGATTCCGTGGTCTGACCATAATGCAGTATACACTACTATAGCCTCAGCCATACCAAAAGCGCATGACCCAACGTGGTACTTACCGGACATAATGCTCAAACACCCACTACATCAGGTGGCCATTGAACAAGCTTTAAAGGAATACATATCAATTAATAATACAACAGACATCTCCCCAATAACACTGTGGGAAGCTCATAAGCCTGTCTTGCATGGTACAATACAAAGACAAATGGCACTATTTAAACGGGAACGCAAAAATCTAGCAAAAAAACTAGAACTCAATTTTAATGCAGCCTACATATCATTTCAAGATAATCCATCTCAGAGTACAAAATCTCATTTGGAAAAATCTAGATTGGAATACGATCTATTTCTCACTGAGTCAGTTGATAAATCCCTCAAACGCTCCAAACACAATTTCTACATGAATACAAACAAACCAGGTACATATTTGGCTCGGACATTAAATTCAACTAACAAATCTTTTAAACCAATACGTTTGAAATTATCAAAAAATGTTTACACTTGTAATCCAGTTAAAATAGTCCATAAATTTCACTCACATCTCGCAACTTTATACAAGACAAACAATGAATTTAATCCTACACAAGCTGAATCCTTCTTCTCAAAAATAAACTTACCTGAGTTATCTCAGAATCAAGAAAGCAGTTTGGATGAGCCTATAACTATAGATGAAGTTGCTAACGCCATAAAAGACCTAAAACTTAACAAAAGACCAGGCCCAGATGGCTACTCGGCTTTATACTATAAAACATTCTCAGAAATACTCTCTCCCATTCTCACTGAAACTTTTAACAAACTTCTAGATGGACATTCTTTTCGGCAAGAAACACTAATGGCAATTGTTTGTATGATCCCAAAACCCCTTTCTGATGATACTTCCTGTGTGAATTATCGGCCTATCTCTCTGTTAAACCTCGATATTAAATTATTAGCAAAAATAATAGCAAAACGCCTCAATAGCATTATAGGAAAATTAATACATAGAGATCAAGTAGGCTTCATGCCAAATAGACAGGCAGGCGATAATATACGCAGGGCAGTGTTATTGGCACATATTGCTAAAAAACGGAAAATCCCTTTATGTTTTCTATCGCTCGATATTAAGAGGGCATTTGACACAGTATCCTGGCAATATATGCAATATTCATTACAAAAATGGGGTTTTGGACCCCACTTTTTAACATGGATCAAAGCATTATATAATAAACCCAAAGCCTATATAAAATATGCTGGATACAAATCTGAAGCCTTTAATATCGAAAGAGGTACCCGACAGGGTTGCCCATTATCTCCCTTATTATTTGCCCTTATACTCGAACCCATGGCCCAATACATCAGAACAAACCAAACTATAACTGGCATTGAAGTAGGAGGTATTACACACAAATTATGTATATTTGCAGACGATATATTACTTTTTCTATCATCACCACAGGTCTCTGGTCCTAACTTAATACCAGCTCTTGATAGATTTGCAGCCCTATCCAGCCTTATGATTAATCCTAAGAAATGTCTAGTGCTTAATATTTCACTCACAAACATGGAATTGATCCCGGCTAAGGCTGCACTCCCATTCACATGGGCAGAAAAATCAATCCCATATCTTGGAATTCATTTAACAGCATCTCATTCTGACTTATTCTCAACCAATTATCCTCCTGTATTAAGACAGATCACAAATCTAATAAAACAATGGTTGCAACTTCCTTTATCCTGGATAGGGAAAATTAATGCAATCAAAATGACTATTCTACCCAAATTGCTTTATCTATTCAGAGTCCTCCCTATTCCAATTCCTTCCTATTTTTTGAGAATAGTACAAAAAAGAGCAACTTCGTTTATATGGGGCTCTTCTAAACCACGTATACCTATACACACACTACATCTTCCCAAAAATAAAGGAGGCCTGGGATACCCTAATTTTACTAACTACTACAGAGCAGCACATTTGGCCAGTCTGTCCAAATACCATGCAAAACAGGAAATCCCACTATGGGTATTTATAGAGGCTTCAGAAAATGACCCTCTATTAATATCAAATTTATTATGGCTTGATCCTAAAGACCGCTTTAAAATTCATAATCCCATAACTAAACACTTCTTATCTCTCTGGGATAAACTAAAAACCAAATATCAGTTACAATCTCCACACAATCCTCTCCTTTCTTTTATCAGAAATCCGGCCTTTTATCCGGCATGGATCTACCCAAATTCTTTTAAAGCTTGGACAACATCAGGCATTCAGACACTAAATGACTTCAGAGCATCTAAATCATTCCTTTCATTCCCATCGCTTAGAGAAAAATATGATCTACCAAACTCTGAGATATTTAGATATCTCCAAATCAAAAATTTCTATACACCATTCCTAAAGGGGGATACACCATTATCCCAATTATCCATTTTTGAATCAATCTGTACAAAAGATCCATTTGCTAAAGGTACAATTTCATCACTTTATAATCAATTATATGGAGTAGCAAATCTTAATAGACCCTCTTACGTTCAGAGGTGGGAGGAGGACCTGGGACGAACTTTAGAAGACACGGACTGGTCTAACATATGGCTCACATCTAAGTCATCTTCACCCAACATCTTAGCACTGGAGACAAATTATAAAGTCCTAACTCGCTGGTACGTTGTACCCGCTAGAGTGGCAAAATATTCACCTAATACCTCAGCTCTTTGTTTTCGAGGATGCCCAGAAATAGGCACATATTTACACATATGGTGGACGTGCCCAGTAATCCAAACCTTCTGGAAGGAAGTTTTCGTGATTGAATCTAAAATATTTAAAAAGATAATACAACCAGATCCATATTTAACTTTACTTAATCTAAAACCGGAATGGTTAACACTCTCTCAATTCAAACTTATGATCCAACTAATAACGGCTGCAAAACAAACAGTGGCCAAGGCATGGAAATCTCCTACATTGGTACTAGCAGAAACAATTCACAGAATGAATAATACAATGTCCCATGCTAAGATGGTAGCCATCGATCAAAATCAAATTCCAAAATTTGAAAAACTTTGGCACCCTTGGATAAAACAACAGTTCCTGTTAAATTTCAATGACTCTGTCCTGTTGCCATGGTAACAGATTAAATGTCTTACAGAGACACCCATTCTAAGGCTTCAAAGAGAACTAAAAAGAATAATAAACTGACGAGCGGGACAACCTTGTGGACCATACCTCTACCTTTCAACCCTTTTTCTTCTTTCTCTTTCCTTTTCTCCACCTTACGATTAAAGCTCATTATCAGAATTTATTTGACCTATATACACTCTACTTGTAAACAATATGTATAGTAGGTATAAATCATTTAAATACCTACAAAAGTAACTAAGGAAATGATATATATCTTTAATTTAGGTTTACGTGAACCCAATGTTGAATATTTGAAATTTCATGATATTTACCTATATAAACCCTACTGTAAAACAATGAGCTTACTTTATAGATCCTTGTAAACTTACTTTATGTATCTTTATAACATTGTATACTCAATAAACTTCTTTTGACAAGGAAATTTTACAGTCACTGACAAGCACAGGAGTAGGCTCTCTAAGATGATTAACTACTTTAGGAATAGGTGCAATAAGTGGGTCATTTGCAAAGTACTTCTGGCAGCATAGAGAAAGCAGATTCTGTATCAAGCATCAAGATAATGGAGTAGCCCATGTTAGCAGAAGCAGTAGTAATATTTACAGTACATAGAAGTTGATCTGGAATTAAAGCATCATGTTTATATACACTTAAGCCACATATAAACCAAAAATCCTATAAATTGCAGCTTACCAATCCTTGTTTTTGTTTGCCTTTTTTCTTTGTTTCACCTGGTGATGATGGCAATAATTCTGTTATTCTGTTCAATTTCCTTTAACAGATTAGGATGTCCTGCAAAAGTGAAGGCTGAGACACACCATTTAATTTAAATGATGCGTGCCCCCGAAAAATATATACTAAAACCTTATTCTATATAGAGGTTCTGTATGAAATTTTAAGGGAGACCCCATGCAAAATAATGGCATGAAGTACCTACCAATGTCTACAACATAATTCTAAATGGGGTCTGGTATGAAGTTTTAAGAGGCATCCTATGTTAAAAACAAAAAAAAGTGTGGTGTCCCTCCTAAAAACCATGCCAAACCCTTATCTGGACATGCAGCCTTACTGGCCAGGAAAGGGAGGGGTAGCTATCATGCGTCCTCCCTCCTGAACCATGTCAGGTTACATGCCTTCACCATAGAGAAGGCACCCTGTGCAAGTGTTGATAGAGACAAGAGCCTCAAACTCCTATCCCTAGCCCAGTGGATGTGGGCTCTTCAGGGGGGATTTATTAGAACCTGGAAGTCCATTTAACCCTTTCACTGCCAAAGGCATAAGGCTTACATTAAAACAGAAATACTTCCAAATGGCCAACTCGGTAAGACTTATACAGTATCATTGGCATTACTCTCTGCAATAAGTTCATGAATTTGTAGTAGAATGTTCCTTTAGGTTCTGCTGATTAAATTATGAAACACAACTGACAAGCTGTGGATTGTAGCCAGTCATTCAAAATGTGATCATGCCCCCTCACTGCTACAACTAATATTGTCACTCTGCCTTCCAGATCCTCCCTGCTCAGTTCCCTGCCTGCCAGCGATCTTCCCTGCCCTGTACCCATAATCTGCTCCCTTACATGTCTCCTGTGTGCCTTCTGATCCATGCTGCTTTTACCGCTGCTAGAGATCTCTAGTATCACCTGAAGATGTGCATGCACACCAAATGCTGTGGGAGGAGCTACGTGTTGACGTTACACCTCCGCTTCTGTTTTTGGGAACGGCGGCCAACTTAGAAAGTGAATGTTCCCACATCGTAGATTTACACTCTGCTATACCTGTAATCTTTGATGTATGGATTTAATAAATTGATAGAAGCTGATTTTATGAATAAATTACTACACTATATACCTTTTTTTCTGTGGCTCCAGTGTTGTGAGCGTTCCTCCTAGGTTTGATATATCGGCAGATTACAATGCAGATGGATTCCCATGCTATGATGCGCTGTCAGTGCTAAAAACATTGTCTGGTGCCTTTTTGATGCAGCTTAATAGCTGGTGAATGTGCAAAGGTAGTAATATGGAGCAACACAGTGGTATATACAGTATATTTGGACTGTTGGATGAATACTACGCACGAACAACTGTTGGAATTATTATTTACCACTAAGAAGAGTCACGTTTGTGGGATTTTCTATGAACTTTTAAAGTCACTTTTTGTTTGTTATTTTTGTCATAAGTATATTATTTACACTTTGATTTTTAATTATAAGATTGTTATATTCAGTCTTGACCACTTAGGCACTGCACTTTTGTTTTCACATTTTATTTTGGGGTTTGTATAGTTACCTTACTTGCTAGCTGCCTAAGCATTGCACTTATTTGATTTCAGAGGCTACGCAGGGTTGGGCCTGGTCAGTTCTTGGATGGGAGACCGCATTACCTTGCTAGCTGCATACATTTTCTCTTTTTCCCTCTTTTCTTAGAAGAATAGTCAGCTCTAGGGAAAAGAAATTAAATAAAATGTGTTTTTTTTTTCACAAAGTTATCATTTTAACAAGTTATTTCTCACATACAGCATAGACATAGTTACATATATACCCAAAAACACATTCTTAAATGCCTAGGGATAACACATGTCTGAGACTTTTTCATAGCCTAGATGCACAGATGAGCTCAAGATCCAATGAGCACCTTTGGGCTTTAAAGGAGCATAAATTATGCATCTAATTTCCTGACTACCTATCATATTTCTTGAGTCCATGAAGTGCTAGGACAGGAATAAACAACTACAAAATGAACACATTTTGGAAATTAAACACCCCATGGTATTTTCTGAAAGGCATAGTGAATCTTTTGAAAATGTCATTTTTGCCACAATTTTTAGGAAAATGTGGAACAGAATGAAAATGAAAGCGGAGCTTCACCCAAAGGGTTTTTGCACCTTTTGGGGGGAGCAGATACCTGTCAAAACCAGTTGTCTGCTCCCACTTCTGAGTAAGATCGCAGCAATCTTGTGCAGCGAACTATGCAATGTCTGGCCCCTCCTCCCCTCCCCGCTGCTTTCTGGGAGACACACAGGTCCCAAAAGACAGTGGGACCATTCAGATGCAGCACGACTCGGGCATGCGCAGTAGGTAACAGGCTGTGAAGCCGCAAGGCTTCACTTTCTGTTTCCCTTAGTAAGGATGCCGGCACCTGCACCCAAAGCTGATGAACAGATCAGCTAGGGGTGCAGACATTGCGGGCTCCCTGGACAGGTAAGTGTCCTTATATTAAAAGTCAGCAGTATTTATAGATGCTGACTTAAAAAAAAATGTTGTACAGGCTGGAACTCCTCTTCAAAATGTATTTTTTACAAATTACAGCATAAGGCAAAGGCAAACTTATAATTACACCCCAAACCACATTCTGCTACTCCTTCTGAATGTGGTGATACCACGTACTATATGTGAGACTTTTTCACAGCCTAGCCACATAGTGAGGCTCACAATCCAAGGAGCACCTTCAGGCTTTCTAGGGGCATAAATTACGCATCACTTTCCTGACTAACTCACATTTTTGAGGGTGGGCCCTGGAGAACCAGGCCAGTAAAAACACCTACAAAATGGTCACATTTAGGAGAGAAAGTATTCCAAGGTGTTTTTAACCACTTACCACTGACCGAGCCTCTTTCTGAGATTTGTTATTTACAAGTTAAAAACAGTTTTTTTTGCTAGAAAATTACTTAGAACCCCCAAACATTATACTTTTTTTTATAACATCCTAGAGAATAAAATGGCGGTTGTTGCAATACTTTCTGTCACACCGTATTTATGCAGCGGTCTTACAAGTCCACTTTTTTTGGAAAAAATACACTTTTTTGAATTAAAAAATTAGACAATAATTTTATTTTATATTGTAAAAGATGATGTTATGCCGAGTAAATTGATACCCAACATGTCACGTTTCAAAATTGGGCCCGTTCGTGGAATGGCGACAAACTTTTGCCCTTGAAAATCTCCATAGGCGACATTTAAAAAATTCTTCAGGTTGCATGTTTTGAGTTACAGAGGAGGTCTAGGGCTAGAATTATTGCTCTTGCTCTACCGATTGTGGCAATACCACACGTGTGGTTTGAAAACCGTTTTCATAATCGGGCGCTACTCCCGTATGCGTTCGCTTCTGCACGCGAGCTCGTCGGGATGGGGCACATTTAAAAAATTTATTTTTTCTTACTTATTTTACCTTTTATTTTTTATTTTTACACTGTTCTTTAAAAAAAATGAGTCACTTTTATTGCTATTACAAGGAATGTAAACATCCCTTGTAATAGAAAAAAAGCATGACAGGACCTCTTTAATATGAGATCTGGGGTCAAAAAGACCTCAGATCTCATATTTACATTAAAATGCAATAAAAAAAATTGTCATTGAAAAAAAAATAGCCCCTTTAAGAGCTATGGGCAGAAGTGTAGTTTTGACGTCGCTTCCCCCTGCATTGATATGGAGACTGGTGGGGACCGTCTTCCCCTCACTCATCTCTATGTCAGGCCAGAAGAAGGATCCGATCGCCTCCGCTGCTGCCGACGGCTTTGGTAAGAAGGGGAGGGCCCCGGAGCGTGGCATGAAAGGGGGCCCCTCTCTCACCGCCGATAAAAGTGATATCGCAGCCAAACCTGCCGGAGAGACCACTTTTATCTTGAAGTGGACCGCCCGCTGAAGAAGAGGATACCGGGGTTATGGCAGCTAGCTGCTGCCATAACAACGATACTCCTCTTCAAAGTACCGACGTATAATGACGGTGGGTGGTCCGGAAGTGGTTAAGAGGCATGATGAGTCTTTTGAAGCCTTCATTTTTTGACACAAGTTTTTGAAAAATACAGAAAGAAAACAATAATGTATTAGTTTTTCATTGTTTGGACTGATTATGTACTGGACATTGTACCTTGTGTATTGTACTCTAATGGTCGCCTCTATATGAGTGGTCAGGGAATATAGCTTAGTGTAGCAAGACCTATAGCAGTTATCATTCTTATAAGCCAAGCAATCCTAGCCTACTGGTATGTGGCTGCCCCCAGGAATGCCATTTTCACTGGGCAGGAAATACAGGAGGCTGAAGAAAGGAAGAACAGTTAGTTGGATGTGCAGATGGGTCAGGCAGCAGGCAGAGACATGGTCAGCAAACAAGCAAAGGATCAGTCCAGGCAGCAGGCAGAAATTTGGTCAATAAACAGGCCAGGGTTAGTACAGACAACAGGCAGAAGTAACACTGCACTGGTCTAGCTGTAATCATTAGCACTGTTGCTGGCTTACACCAATCTGGTGACACTGGGGACTAGTGTGGCAGCAATCAGGGAAAACTGCTGCTGACTTACTGGTAAACTGATCTGGTGAAACTGCAACTGGTGTGATGGTGATAAGGAACACTGTTGCTGGCATACACTAGTCTGGTGACACTGACATTTTTTTTACATACTGTCAACAGTGCAGTGTCACAATAGTGACATGGTATTGCTCTGGGGGGGTGGTTGGATTTTTTTTGCTTACATAGTCAAGATGACAGTACAAGCAATCAGTTTTCTGACACCATTTGGCTGCATTCATGCAGCCTTTGTTTACTGCTGTGATCGTTGTGATTGGTCACAGTGATTACATGGTACAGGGCCAATGAAATTGTGACCAATGGCAGTGATCACAGCAGTAAACAATGGCTGCATGAATGAAAGCCATTGTTTACTACAACTACTGTGATCACTGTGATTGGTCACAGTGATCACATGGTACAGGGTCAACAATACTGTCCCTGTACCCCGATCTGTGATCTGCTGTGTCTGAGGGACACATTAAAGTGTTACAGGAAGCTAGGATATTGTATTAGAATATTACTAAACAGCACCGAAGCCCCTCCTTTATATCTATGCTGCTGCTTAGTAGGCAGTTGGCACTTTAAGGCCTCTTGCACACGATACTCCTGTTTGAGCATCTACTTTTTAGACGTTTTCTTTTCTATGTATTTGCACGTATTTTTGCACACTTTTGCGCATATGTGTTCGTGCAAATTTGCGCAATTTTAGGTGCATTTTTATGCAAACTTATTCTCATGTTAATGTTCTGTAGTATATACATGGTAATTTTGCGTACGTTTGTGTGCAACTTTTGTGCGTATTTGCATGCATGAGTGGTAACTTACTGACCAAAATTGTAGGTTTTTCTATTTTATTTTTACTGAATAATGCACGGCGCTTGTTTATGCACCTGTGTGCATAGGCACATTAAAATGAATGGGCTGTATTTTAGCTCAGTAAAAAAAAAAAAAAAGCTGTATTGAGCTTTTTCAAGCTGTAGTGTGCAAGAGGCCTAAAAGATAGCTTCAGTTTCAGTTAAAATCCAATTAACCCCCACCCTTGCCTAGCCATCTAGCCTAATATAACCTTGAGACCCAACTCATATATTTACTTCCTAAGTTGTTTACCTACTCCATTCCCAAATCTTCTCAGGAGATAGCCTCCCCTAGACAAAGGCTCCCCATAGACTTTTTTGGGGACATACAAGTAGTGTCTCTAGTGTTGCTCTGATATATGGCATCATTCAAGTAGATGGGGGTCATTTCACAAACGCAGCCACCACCAGAGAAAATTTCAGGCCAGGAAAGGCAAACAATGGAGTAGGTCACCACTGTCAGGAGAGGTAAGTAAATATCTAGGTGAGTGTATCTAGACTATTTTAGATGGGGTGGGGCTTTTGATTATGCCTAAGTTCTTAACAGAGCTTTGCTCCTTTTGTTCATGGATACTTCATACTTGGATAAATTATGATTTTTACACTGTATTCATTGTCATTTTATAATTTGAATATTAACATTGGCAGCCTTGAAGATATCATATTGTTTTGCCTAGCTGTTGAACTTCTGCAAGAAAAAAATCCTCTTTGTTTGGCAGTGGATGTTGTCTGTAAAGGCAGAAAACATAGATTTGTTTCTCTAGATCTATCCACCATTATCTATATTTTTCTGGACATCAAGTAAAATCAATGGGCAGAGACAGATGATATGCTTTTTGAAATATTTCAATTATTTTAAAACTGCATGTATCTATGAATTGTTTATAAATGATATAGTACTGTACCAAATATTTGATCAAAACTTCTAAAGTGCAAATACATCCAAGAACACAGTGAAAGTAAAAGAAATAGTTTGTGGTGTTGCATGATATATTTATAAAATGATTTTATATTTCTGTCATGTCCCCCATGCTTTCATTTGTTATTGACCCATCCATAAAATGGTCTGCTTATTTGTAGCTGTGTCCTAAATGTTGAACATCTATGATTGGCACTTAGGCAGATGTCTGTGATTCTCATTGACCTTGTCATCATTACAGAGGTCATATATTTTCTCAGAAATGAAATGGTCTTGAACAATTGTCCTGGCCAAGTCAGAAGCAAGCTCACCTTAGACATCGGTAATGCATGTCTTCTATCATCATCTATTTTCCCCTTCAACAAACGTTCTTATGTAGGCCACGGGCAGGACAATCACATTCTTTAGTACTATGTGACCTCCATCACATTGTTTGTAAATGGCAGGATAGCTGATTGGCCTGAAGTGTGATTGACTTCAGTCTGGCAGCCCTTCACTGTACAAACATTTGGAAAAAGTAACAAGCCATCAAACATTGAATACAAGTCAGATGAGAGACATACTGCTGATAGAAAAAAATGTTCACTCACATCACCTTTGGTTACTACTTTTTATGGGTCAGAATCACGTTACCATTTTTATTTTGCATGACAAAAGCAGCACTAGAATAGTCTTTTCCAGCAATGTGTTTAGAAAGATTTTAAATAAAGCATTAATGAACATTACAACTAGATATTACACATGTATTTATTTGTTTCAGATAATGATAGATAGATAGATAGATAGATAGATAGATAGATAGATAGATAGATAGATAGATAGATAGATAGATAGATAGATAGATAGATAGATAGATAGATAGATAGATGGATGGATAGATAGATAGATAGATAGATAGATACTCAATATTTAACCAGTTCAAGCACTGATATCATTTATCTGGTAATGTAAAGGTAGGAAGGGTAAAGGTACCTGAAATGTAAATTTCTTTAATTACAAAAGTCTGAGAAAAATAAAATTGATGCAGTCACCACATCTAGTAAGCTGCAAAATACACCATTTTTGTTTAGATACACTTTGAGTTTATTTACTGAAGGCATATAGGTTGTTCATTTTGCAAGGAAATTTCTCCTTTAGCTTGGTGAACGTGGTGAAAATTCACTTTGCAAAGAATGACAAACACATTCAACGAAATTTTTTTTTTAAATCGCAATATATTTGCTTGCACATGTTTGAATGATGAAAATTAGTAAATATTCAACTCATTCACTAAGCTAAGAAGAGATTCACATGCAAAGTGCGATTTCCTTTGTGATACGCATGAACAGCTTATTTGCCTTCAGTTAGTGCCATAACTAACTTTTCACCTTCTTACATTAGGCTAAGAGGTAAAACACTTTTAAAACTGTGCGCGTTTCCTGTATCACATTCAAAACTTACTGGGTGTGTGATCTTCTGCGGGTTTCAATCTAATCTTAACAACACCCCAAATGCAGATTGCAAATGAAGTGTGTTTGACTGCACCGGATCACATGGTACCACAGCACTAACAGCATAAAGCATATTGAGATTAGTAGTTGCAGAAAAGTGGTGCATATAACTGAAAAACATGTGCATGGCTCGTGTTCCATGGGCAAGGTATTTTAAGGTTGATTGGCAAGGGATTGGCAAACAAAAGGAATGGGAAGCTCCACTGCCCTGGGGGATAAGTACCAGTACAAAAAACGTTTTTAAAATTCAGTTCAGTAAAAAAAGTGTCCTCCTTTTAAGGCAACTTCAAGGGTCACATTGGAAAAACTTCAGTCCTTTCAATTATATGTTTTGGAGATGCATATAGGCTGTGTGTATTGTTATGGAATAGTACAATTCCCAACACTGCTTTCTGGAATAACATAATTTGCATGTGGAATACATTGTTTTACATTTATATCATTATTTGGCTTTTAATGGAGCAGCAGAATCCCAATCTAATTTATTATAGCCAGGAAAGAAAAGTTTTGTTTTAGGTAGTTTGTATGCAACACCTGTTGTTTTATTTTATAACCAGCAGTTTTAACTGGAAAAAGAGGTTGCTAGGGAATGGAATGTGCGGGGCTTCCAACATCCTATATTATAAACATAGAGAACATGTAACTAGTGCATTAGGAGCCGCCCCCTTGGACTTTTTAGGCAGAAAAGAGTATAAAGGTATAGAAGTATATAAAAGGCAGCTATGTGCCACTTTATTTAGGTACAAAACGGTGGCTATTGCCAACAGACGACAATCATTAAAGGGTTTTTTTACAAAAAAACAAAAAATACACCAATACAATTCATAATACATGAATATACATATATATCAAACCCAAGGCTAATAATCAAGGCACTGCCAGAGTCAAGCTGAGGTCAGTCCATGGAGATTTGTAGCATAGGAATAACATGGAAGTAACATAAAAACAGTGGCATATTTACCACATTGGCTGAAAGAGCTCAGACAAAGACCTGCAGACATGCAACTGCGCAATCAAATTGATTGTTTTTATGTTTCTTCCATGTTATTCCTATGAAATCCATATGTAAGTACCTTTCGACTCTATACATATATGATACTATTTGTTTTCACATGTCACTGCACATATATTATGTATCATATTATGTTGCAGATAATGATAAAGTCACCCTAAGTAAATTTCCCCTGATGAAGGAAAATATGTACCAATAAAAATTTCCGAAACATGTCGGGATTTATGCTACAAATCTCCATGGAATGACCTCAGCTTGACTCTGGCAGTGCCTTGATTATTAGCCTTGGGTTTGATATATATGTATATTCATGTAATATGAATTCTATTGGTGTATTTTTTGTAAAAAAAAAACTTTTAATGATTGTCGTCTGTTGGCAATACCCACTGTTTTGCACTTAAATAAAGTGGCACATAGCTGCCTTTTATATACTTCTATAGCTTTATACTCTTTTCTGCCTAAAAAGTCCAAGGGGTGGCTCCTAATGCACTAGTTACATGTTCTCTAAGCATTTTTAACTGTCATGAATAAACCAGGGAAGTAGAAGCACCAACATCTCCAAAAGCTAAAGGAAATTGTACTCTTATGCCGCGTACACACAGTCTGACTTTTCGTCTACAAAAGTCTAACGGACGCCGACGGACTAAAGCCGGCTGACAATCTGATTGTGTGTGAGCTTCCCCAGACTTTCAGCGGACTTTTCCAGCCGCAAATCTGACGGACTTTAGATTTGAAACATGCTTCAAATCTTTACGTCGTAACTACGCCGGACCCAGAAATCCGCTCGTCTGTATGCTAGTCCGACGGACAAAAACCCACGCTAGGGCAGCTATTGGCTACTGGCTATCAACTTCCTTATTTTAGTCCGGTGTACGTCATCACGTACGAATCCGTCGGACTTTTGTGTGATCGTATGTAGGCAAGTCCGTTCGTTAGAAAGTCTGCCGCAAGTCCGCCAAAAGTCCGTCGAAAGTCTGTCGGATGGGCTGTCGGACTTTTGTAGCCGAAAAGTCCGACCATGTGTACGCGGCATTAGAAACAATAAAGCATTAATGCTGAGTCTCATACAAATTGGTCAGTAAGTAGCCAATATTCCTGAAATAATAAAAATATAGACTTAAGAAATTGACTAGCATCAGGGAAGTACCTGAGCACATGAATAGGTAAACTGAAAGAGATCTTCAGTGTGCACCTCTGCTGCACCAAAATGCTTGGTGGGAGAAGCACCTTTTTGATACCAGCAGCAAAAGGCCCCCACTCACTTCTTCTTACCTGTTGTGAGCATTAGGTGGGGTGAGGGCCAAGCATAGGCTTTACTTTGTAAATTCCCTGATTTCCTAACGATTGTCTCCAGCTGCATCCTTGACCAGGCAGATGTCTCTTATGCAGCTGCTGGAGAAGAAGAAAAAAATTGCCAATGCCAGCTTGGCAAAACTGCTCACTTTACAGTTGCTCTGATTCTAGCTGGTGGAGTCTATCCACTTCCACCAATTTATGACCTTTGATGCATCTCAGCGGCAAGTACTCAGCAGCAATTTTCTTGTATCTGCAATGCTAATGACTCTGTATCACTAGACCAGGCGGTCAGCGGCAGGTTCAAGAGGATTACAGACATGTGATGCAACAAACATAGGCAGGAATTTTACATCTCCTTCATGGCACCCTGGGCAAATTTGAGGGCTGCTAGGTAAGATGCAGTATGGAGAACAATAAAGGAATTGGGGCCATCTCATGTCCTGCACCTTGGTGGGGTGGCTTCAAGTGGGATATTTCACTACTTTCAAATCCAATAGGAAAATCCTACATGGATCTATTGCACCGCCATGCCAGCACCGACCAAATAGAATTGTTCTTATCCATTCTGGAGGCTTTACAGAATGAAGGGGAAGAAGAGCAGTGCTTCATATTCTGAGGGATCAGACTGCTACACTGGCTTTGTGGGCACTGACAGATCATTACCCATGGAGGTAAGTAAAGTGGGAACTGAGGGGGTGGGGGGGTGTAGGATATTAGTTCACTTTTTCAATTTATCAGAAAAGGTGAACTTACATTTTAATAGTGCCTGCTGAGACAATTGCATCACAGAGGTGATGGCTTTAAGGAATCCTACCTTTTAGATGAGAGTAGAGATGTGAATGTCTCTAATATTTAAAAGAGGCTCTTTTTGAAGCACAAACAGAACAAGATTAGACCTTATTATTTAAAGAGTAATAGGTCAATGAAAGAAGATAGAAAAGGCAGAAACACGACCTTTAATAGTGCTAAAGGCCAAACACTGATCCAGACCCATCCATTTTTCACAGTATTTTTTGGTCAAATATCTCTGTTTTCAAAAGGTTTTGCGGGTACATAGGTTGATTCAGACAACAATAGGAAAATGGTTTTGTAACACATAAATCTGCAGTGCAATCAAGTACAATATGAAGAACACTTAAACTTTTGATTTGTCAAAGGATAATTTAAAGAACTATTCAGGGACAATTACAGGCTTAACAATAAAGAACAGGCTTAAACAGGGAATATGAACAAAACCAAGAAAGGGAATGCAGGGGCAGGGAGAAAGACATAGGAAGTAATTTTGAGAGTACCGAGAACGCTTGAAAGAAGGAAATTTTAGGAAGACATGGCCAAGTTACTGTAATAGTAAGGTGTGATAGTCTCACCAACACCTCCACTTAGTAAGGACTTCTTCTGGACCTGTGCTATGTTCTGCTACAAGGGTTTCCAGTGCCATAATATCATTGAGAATCTGGGCCCACTCTAGTATATGAGGAATGGACTTCCAGTGGCAGGAAGTAGCAACCCGAGCAGCTAGCATGTAGTGTCTCAGTACACCCCTGGAGTTACCTGGACATCAGAAATAAACATGGAAATATAAGAGTCAAAGACTTGCTGCCATAAAGGTGAAATCAGACAACATCTATTTGTGTAAATAGGAGCCTCCTTCCTTGCACCTACAAAAAGTTTTAGGAGTTAAGGGATACATGTGGTTCAAATCAATCAGGATCCTATACACAAGGAGACAATCTTGTATTTTTTTTTTCAAAATACAAGGACATTGAACATTTATGTGTAAAAATGAAATATTTTCTCCCATCATCTGCATAAAGCTGAGTGTAAAAAAATTTCCCACTTTGAAATACAGAGAAGTTTTGCTTTGGAAGTCCTCTTTCTCAACATAGCATACAACTGAGACATTTTATTACTCGGAGGGGGGGGAGGGACCTTGAGCAGAGGAAATCCAAGAGGGAGCAGCGCCTTGGGCTTGCTCTCAACCAGACAATATGGAGAAGTTGCCAGACAAGAAGGAAACCCACTGCACAGTATTGCCACCCAGGGACAGGATGAAAAGGAATGCTCCTTCTCCACATGCCTCTCCCAGCTAGATGCAACCAGTAGGAAAAAAGCATTATGTGGCTTCCAGCATAGATGATAATTTTGACAGCTATGTGAATATATCCTAAGCTGCTCTACCCATCACTGATAATCCTGTGTCAGAGACAACTCGCAAACATGTGCTTCCAACTTTGCAGAAAGATCTTTTCTTCATCAATATCCAATCTCCAATCTCAAATATATCAGTTTGGAGACAGCACAGATCACATGGATCTGATTTATACTTTGGCAAAAAAAGCCTCATCTGTGACTTTCTCCATAAGCTGATTTAAATTTATAAGGAGATAGGGCAGGGAAGTAATCAAACCACTTGCTGACTGCCCTATTGCAGTTTTACTGCTACAGGGTAGCAGCTCTGCGCAGGATCACGTATATATGCATGATCCTGCACATCCGCCTGTAGGGGGCACACATGCACTGGCAGCGGGCCACTTCTGCAGTGATAATTTATAGAAGAAGCTGATCTACAGGTGCCAATCACTCGATGGCCTCTAGCACCCATCGATCGACGTAAACTACACAGAACTGGGATCTGCCTATGTAAACAAGGCCCCAGGAAGACGCAAGGTATTGCGAAACATGTAGGGCGGTGCGTTGTGCTGACGTCATCACGCCACATGTGACTCCGTCATGTGGGTGTTTTGTTTTTAGTTTTGTCTAGCCGGCTTTTATTGTTCGTTTTGTCTGTACTTGTCTTTTGCGGGCATCCACACGTTTTTTAATAAATACGCTTTTCTACTGCACGATTGGCGTCCCCTATCTCTCTCGCTTATACACTCTGGGCCCGGAGCCGAGTGTGTTTCTTTTCAGAGCCCGACAGACCAGTCCATTGGCTTTTTGTTCTGCTTCTCACCGGACACCTGTACCTATCTGAGCGAATCGGTGACCGGAGGCATCAGATACCAACACACCTACAGCTCCCCACAGAGGGTAATCTGTCTGCTTACATGACCCTGCGCTGCAGGGGGTCCACCTTGTCTGGTAAGGGACTGCACATACCGATTACCGCTCTATCATTGTGGTTCAAATGTTCATTATCCAAGTCTCTGAGAGTTTCTATATATTTGTCACCCTGGAACTTAATACACATTGGTTGTGTGCACCAATCCTTCTATGTTATGCAATGTGGACTATGCTTTTTTGCACTTTGTGATTGCTTTTCACGTTTTATTTCACTATATAGGGAGTGCATTTAAATTATTCATCATATGAAATCTCCAAAATATCACTGTTTTTTTTAGCGCAATTTTATTTATTTACTAGATCTCCCTTCTGACAGGTGGGAAGGGATAAATAATGTGTATTAATGTAATGTAATAAAATGTATTTACCGTGGAGCAAATATTAGCAGATTGTCTGTTTTCAGTCACATACTGTAGCATGGATAAATGAGCAAAATAAGCAAACAGTGTGACCAGGCAGTGGGAAAAGCAAATAGAATTCTAGGATGCATCACTAGAGGGATCACCAGCAGGAGGAAGGCGGTCCTGATTTCCCTATATAGATCTTTAGTTAGACCTCGTTTAGAATACTGTGTCCAGTTCTGGAGACCTCACTTACAGAAACATATTGATAAGATAGAATGAGTCCAGAGACGGCTATCAAAAAAAAATGGTGAAAGGTCTGGGGGATAAAACATGTAACTTAATATGTACAGCCTGGAGGTGAGAATGGAAAGGGGAGACATGATTGAAACCTTTAAATACATCAAGGGGGTGAATAAGGCTCAGGAAAGCAATCTTTTCAATATTAAACCAAAATCAAGAACATGGGGACATGACCTCAAACTAACTGTGGAAAGGTACACAAGATGTTTGAGTGAGATGTTACAAGGGAGTCTTATGCCCCGTACACACGGTCGG
Source organism: Lithobates clamitans (assembly GCA_037952925.1). Lineage (NCBI taxonomy): Eukaryota > Metazoa > Chordata > Amphibia > Anura > Ranidae > Lithobates > Lithobates clamitans. The sequence continues at coordinate 12,210,838 of JBBGZY010000429.1, forward strand.
ATTTTCCGATGGACAATGTCCGATCGGAGCATGTTGTCAGAAATTCCGACCGTGTGTGGGCTCCATCGGACATTTTCCATCGGATTTTCCGACACACAAAGTTGGAGAGCAGGAGATAAAATTTTCCGACAACAAAATCCGATCGCGTCAATTCCGACCGTGTGTGGCCTGTTCCGACGCACAAAGTGCCACGCATGCTCAGAAGAAATTCCGACACGGGACAGCTCGTTCTGGTAAACATAGCGTTCGCAATGGATACAGCACTTTCGTCACGCTGCAATGTTAAAAATGGTTTAATACAGCGCACTCTCTTCTTCTTTATAATGTGACAAGAATTAAGTAGTTTTGCTGCTCATATTCACACAGACTTCTCACAAAGTTTTATTTGTGTTTTTTTAGTGGGATTCCCTGAATATATTGTTATTAGTTGTCACATTTGACAGTTTTATATTTTTTTTATTTTATTTTTTTGGATTTTCAGCCTTTTTTTTTCTTTAATGTTTGGATTTTTTCCAAGGCTGATCTTTGTTCAATGTTGAGAGAAAATGGAGATAGAAAGCGGGACTTTGTGTGAGGCATGTTGGTGAGTAGGTCCATATGACAAGAAATGTTAAGAGGGAATATCTAAGGTGGATCCTGTATCAAGTGATGATACCCACAACATATATTACAGGAAAAATGATGTATATTTTAATACAAAAAAAATATAAAACAAAATACATAATAAAAAAAGTACATTTGGGCTACAATGAGGCATGTTAACATACGTCAGTTTACAGACATGATTGGAATAGTAGTTGCACATATACAAGTCATAATAAGATGGTATAGTACATGATACAGTGGATAAAAGTATGCATCAATAGATGTTAACTCTACGCGTTTCTTGGCTTGAAACCAATCGTCAGGAGTCTGATGCAGTGTAGCTGCATTGAAAAAATGACTATGTGTCAGTAAAAGTGTGGGGAAAATGGACACATGAAACTACAAATTTATTTTAATATACTCACAAAACATGCATGGGTGGATGATACCCCATACATTATGGTGCAATGTTGGTCTTTTTTTTTTTTCTATTGAGTCTATTCTTCCTTTAGTCAGACAATATAAACTGATTCAATTCAGGGCTAAAGTTGTTTTTTATTTTTTGTTTGTGTTTTTATTCATTTTCCTATCCTTATATATTTGCTTCCCATTGGTTCCCCAATTCTTACTTTTTCATTTCGGTTTTCCCCTTAGTCATACCGCACATTTATTCAGAGCTATAGCCAATTACCTCCACACTCTCTTGCTTAATGATTCTCTTCATTGCAAGATTCTGTGGCTATTATGTTACTTTCTCTGCCCACAAAGGGGAGATTACTCGCCTTCATATAGGCTTGCTTATTTTGTTTACTTCGGTTTTTCTCTTTATTTTTTTATTTTTTTCCGTTTTCCATAATATTTACATTTTATTTTCATCGATTATGCATATTATGTTTCTACTACCCTTTTGATGCAGTTGGTGCCGGGATCTATCTGGTCCTTTCCCGGGGTTGCGTTGCGCCCAGTCCATGACCCGCCACCCGTCCCACCCTTGACGGGGGCGGGCCTTGGCCTCGACGCATCGGCGTCATGACTCCCAGGTCCCGCCTCCGGCTGCCGGAGGCGGAGCATCCTTGATGAATCACCAACTAGGGCTTTGACGTTGCGGGGTTGGGGGGTGGCCGCACGATGTTCCTGGCTGCCCTGCCCCCAGTCACGTCACTATGCCCACCCATGACGTTGGCGTGAGCGCGCCCCTAGCCCTCGGCTTTATAACGGCTGTCACTGACCGGGCACCTCGAGCGCTCATCATGTCTCTTTGGGGCACGTCACCTGGCCCGGCAGTCTCACCACAGGTAATCTCCCTGTACATCTCCACATCTCCCCACTGACACCTGCAGTGGCTTCCCATTTTGCACACTCACTTTTTGCCTCACACACTCCTCCCCTTGGTGATGGGCCATTCACATTTCTATATCTACGCACACTTTGGGCTCCATCTCTTGTCCTTCTTTCCACATTCATCACCCACCTTTCACCAATGTCACTCACACTCACACATCCTCTTTTCATTCCCAGTGTGTTTCCCATTCCCTGGGCCTCGTCACCTGTTCCCGCTTGGTGGCCCTTGCAGATGCTCCGGCCATTTTGTCGGTCGGGGCCGACGGTTTTTTGGAGCGTGCTCTCTGCCTCAACCCCGGGGGAGATTCAGTGCACCCGGACCAACATTGCACCATAATGTATGGGGTATCATCCACCCATGCATGTTTTGTGAGTATATTAAAATAAATTTGTAGTTTCATGTGTCCATTTTCCCCACACTTTTACTGACACATAGTCATTTTTTCAATGCAGCTACACTGCATCAGACTCCTGACGATTGGTTTCAAGCCAAGAAACGCGTAGAGTTAACATCTATTGATGCATACTTTTATCCACTGTATCATGTACTATACCATCTTATTATGACTTGTATATGTGCAACTACTATTCCAATCATGTCTGTAAACTGACGTATGTTAAGATGCCTCATTGTAGCCCAAATGTACTTTTTTTATTATGTATTTTGTTTTATATTTTTTTTGTATTAAAATATACATCAGTTTTCCTGTAATATATGTTGTGGGTATCATCACTTGATACAGGATCCACCTTAGATATTCCCTCTTAACATTTCTTGTCATATGGACCTACTCACCAACATGCCTCACACAAAGTCCCGCTTTCTATCTCCATTTTCTCTGTACTTTATGGGATGGAGGCATGTTGGTGCATCTATACAAAAATAAGTGGACAGGTCACAACCCCAATTTTGACATTTGTTCAATGTTATTTTTATTTTTACTCCAGAATATTATTGGGTGTGTTTTGTGTGTCAAGTTACCCCAACACCATTGATATCTTTTATTATTTAATCTCAAGGAGATTGTTTGTTGTTGGTGTCCCTTGTTCATTTCACATTGTATATTTGAAATGTACCTGAATCCTCACAAACCAACTGTCATTTTTGAAGTAAAACACATAGGAGAGTATAATTCAAAACAAAAATCCTTTATTAAGGGATCAGAACCAAACAAAGAGGAAGGTTACACTGGATCAACAGCAGAAATTAGCGAAGCCTGGGACCCCCACGGCAGACATCAATTCTTCAACATCAAAATTGGTGGCCTGAGGAGTCCATATGTAAGGGAGGGCAGTCTGGTCCGGGATTCGCAGAGACTCGGATAGCAGAAGATGACATCTGTGTCCCCAGGCTGTGGTACCACAAGAGGCTTCATCTTTTGGCCGACCAGACTGGATCCAGGGCAATCACTGTCTGGTCTTCCTTCCACGCTTCCTTCCGGGCTGTGGCTGTGCAGTTGGAGATGTGGCAGGAGGAGGAGTAGGACCTGGAGGAGGAGCAGGACTGGGGGGACCTGGAGGAGGACTGGGGGGACCTGGAGGAGGACTGGGAGGACCTGGAGGAGAGGGAGGAGGAGGAGGAGGACCTGCAGGAGGAGGAGGAGGACCATCCCAAAGATGTGTGTGAGGTGTAATTTGGCCCCTCATACCTTTCTCCAGAGCCTCCGATATGAGGGCCTCACACATGGCTTTTTGGCCCTCCTCCATCCTCTGCATTTTATAGGCTATGAAGGCAGCAATGTTCTCCTGCATGGTGTGGGGTGCTCCCAGGACCTCTGTAGCCTTTCAAAAGAATGCTATAGCAGCCTCCTCTAGGGTACTCCTCCTACTGCCACTTTCTGTTTTCAGGGGGGGTGGAGGGACCTTGATATCAGCCAGCCGGCTTGGCCCGGCCACCTCCTGGCTGAGACTTCCCTGTGTATGAAAAAGGGACATGGTTTTAGTTGTTGCATCATCAATCACAATCCTAAATTAGTACTCCCAACTAACATCTAGGTAACATCATTGATTGGACAAGCAGAAATATTTAGAGGAATGCTATACCTGGCTCAATCTGGGCTCCTCCACATGTGGCCTGGAAGGCCCAGGTTGGGCGTCAGAAGCCTCAGCCGGGGGGGAAGGAAGCGTGCAAGGAAGACTTGAGAGGGATGGCCTGGGCTCAGTCTGGCCTGCCAGAAAATGCAGCCTGTCGTAGTACAACATCCTGGGGACATAGATGTCATCTGCTGCTCCGGATCTCTGTGAATGCAGGACATTCTTGTGCTCCCTCAGATATGTACTCCTCAGGCCACCAATGAAGATCTTAAAATAGGTGATGTCTGCCGTGGGGATCACCTGCTTCACAATTTCACACAATTGCTCCAGTACTACCTTCCTCTTTGCTTGGTTCTTGAAATGGGGGTGGGTAATCTCCCACAGACAGGGCAGCTCACTTAGCATCTCTACGAATACTGACATGAAGTCATTATCTTTCATTAAGATATCCATGTTCACTGCAAGACACAACACAAGACAAAGCCTAATGTCAGACAAAACTCTCCTAATCTTGTTACAATATAGGCCTCAATCTAGAAGCAGTATAGGCACAAGTTTGTCTCTTACCTTCGTTCTTACGATCGGCGCGTCCAATGCTCCTTCCCCCGCTCACAGATCGTACGTAATACGCACGCTTGTTACGCTTTATACACACTGCGCATGCGTGTAACTCCGCCCGCCCCTGATGTTCTTTCTAGTCTATTCCCCGCCCCTTTTCGTTCGGCGCAGTGGGTGAAGAGCATGATGGCGGAGTTACAGCAGGTGCATGCTAATTCTAGCAACGAGGAGGAGGAAAGCCCGGATCCAGGCACGTCCCGATCCAGAAGGAGACGTTTTAAGGCCACAAATATGTCGTTTGGGGAGATGTTGGAGATGGTCGACATCATGAGGAAGTCCGACTATGACGGAAAATATGGGCCTTACCCCCACCCCAACATCCGAAAGGCTAAGATCATGGCGAAAGTGGTCAGGAGTCTTGAGAGGAATTTCGGGGTACGAAGATCTAAAGATCAGCTCAGGAAGCGGTGGTCGGACCTGAAGTTGAGAGAGCCAGAGCAGTACCGAAAGATCCAGAGAGTGCTGCAAAAAAGTAAGTAGTTGTGCTGTGTTCCTATTCTTTCTGTCTCCATATGCTTTTATTAATTGTAACGTTTAAAAGGGCAACTTTAATGTTCATGGGCCCATTATTCATTCGTATCAAACATTTTTCTTTCGGCCTCTAGAACACCATTGTTTAGGCCATATGCATTTTCACACATTTTTTGGGGCCTACTTGGATGCCAAATATTTGTTTGTGTAGATGGGTTTGTTACTAGAATGAAATGCCAACTAGATTGTGTGTAAGGAGAGGACACTGAGCAGCTGTTTTCACATCTGGACACTGGAGCACTAGTGTGGGACACAAGAACACCATTTTTATTAGGGGGGGCACACAGGTGCTCCAGTGTATACTATAGGGGGGGGGCTACATCTGTGAAGCTTGTACTAAACAGGTAAAGTATTGCAGCTTGACAAAGGCCACTAAAAAATATACATCTTGGAACTCTGCTAAAATAGATAATTGTACCCCACTTCCAAGCAATGTTTCCTATTTCTAGTTCTGCCATCAAATATCTTTGTGCTAAGTTTACCATTTTTGTTTTACATAGGGGTGAAAAGACTCAGAGGACACCACTCATCCGAGGAGACCAGAGACCCCCCACCTCTGGAAGAAGGGGAAATACCAACACAAGAAGCTGAGCAGGAGGAAGAAGAAGATGTGGTGGAGATTGGCACCACAACAGGTGAGTGTCTGCGACCACAGGCTCAGGTAAAAGAGATGGATGGTGGCAGATTTTTGAGACCTTTTTTTTTGTTCTTTATCTCTTTTTAGGTGATCGTGATGTGAGGGAGAGAGAACGTTTCACATCTGAAAGTGCCCAGATACTGATCGGGGAGATCATGGGGTGTAATCTCCAATTGCAAAACATCCAGCAACAAATCAGTGATGTTATTAAAAAAAATAATAACATCATTGATGTTTTGGGGCGAATTTAAACCCCACAAAATCACCTGTTTTATCGTGGTCCAATCTTACAAAACTTTTTTAAATGTTTTGAAAAGCCAAATTTGGAGGATGCACACAGTGTGCCAACATGTGCTATCTGCCATCACGGGAGATCAATGGACGCGTTTTGGGGGTGCAACCCCTTCCTCAATTATAAAATCGCGTTGAGGAAGGGCTTGCTCCCCCAAAACACGTCCCTTGATCCCCCCTGATGGCAGATAGCACATGTTGACATTCGTAAATTGGTGTGCATCTTCCAAATTTGGCTTTTCCAGGGGTGATTTCCCCCCATCTGAACGCTATATCAAACCCAGTTCCTAAATACTGATGTCAGATATAGCCTTCAGGTTTTACCATATGTGAACTTTGTAAGTTCAAGTTTTTTGGCTTTCTTGTTGGTTTTACACAGGCCTGTTTGATCTGAAATGGATATTTCGATTTTTGATAATGCTACTGCAAACATTGTTATACAACAAACATGTTGGTTTGTTTTAAAAACCTTTGGTAAATGCACATGTGATTGTGCAGGTATAAAAAAGTGCCTTACTCAAGAATGTGTGGATTATTGTCTCAACACTACAACACTTTTGGGGTGATGTAATTGCTGTTTTATGCAAAAATGGGGGTTATTTCCTAAGGGCAAATCCACTTTGCACTACAAGTGCAGGTTCAGTGCAGTTGCAAGTGCACTTGTAGTGAAATGTGTTTTTGCATTTAGGAAGTACCAGCCAACACTGTTTTTTATAAGGTTACCCAATCACGACATTTTCTGCACTCAACACATTTTTGTCAGGGTCAGCTAAAACAAACACAAGCAGTAAATGTCCACAAAGAATTTCTTTTGGTTGTTTTTTATTTGAAAAAGGTGTCACAGATTGTCTGGCATATTGATAGCCCCCCTACCCGCAAAGAACTCCAGGTATCATAACCGGACATCACGGGCATTCAGGGAGGGCAAGCCAGGACGGCCATTTTCAAGCGCCGTCAGTGTTGATGGATTTGGGATTCCGGCTTCAGGCCCAACTGAGCCAGCATAGTTGGCTGAATGTTTTCTTAAAAAATTATGGAGAACACAGCAGGCAATTATTATATGGTTCAGTTTATACTCCGCCATATGGATGGGTGTCAGAAATAATCGGAACCGGCTGGCCAGGATTCCAAATGTGTTCTCCACCACTCTTCGGGCTCTGGCCAGCCGGTAATTAAAAACCCTCTGTTCGGGGGCGTGTCCGAATGGCGAGGTGAATGGATGCACTGCAGAGGAGCTCTGTCTAGCCCTCTGCAATCCACTGCCATCCGGCATCCACAAACATCAAAAACTGCCCCAAGGCCTGTCTAATAACCACTGGGCACTAGGAGAGCCTTTTACTGAGGACATTGGAGCAGATTAGCCGGTGGACTACTTTGTTTTCAGGCCGCGGCCGGCCTTCTACAATCTATAGCCATCCGGCATCCACAAACATCAAAAACTGCCCCAAAGCCTATCTAATAACCACTGGGCACTAGGAGAGCCTTTTACTGAGGACATTGGAGCAGATTAGCCGGCGGACTACTTTGTTTTCAGGCCGCGGCCGGCCTTCTACAATCTACAGCCATCCGGCCTCCACAGACATCAAAAGCTGCCCCAAAGCCTATCTAATAACCACTGGGCACTAGGAGAGCCTTTTACTGAGGACATTGGAGCAGATTAGCCGGCGGACTACTTTGTTTTCAGGCCGCGGCCGGCCTTCTACAATCTACAGCCATCCGGCCTCCACAGACATCAAAAGCTGCCCCAAAGCCTACCTGGTAGCCACTGGGCACTGGAGGAGTCCTTCCCTGAGAATATTTAAGTAGATTGGCTGACGGATTGCTTGTTTTCGGGCCGCGGCCGGCCTCACTCCACAGACGCCGGCCGCCATCTTGCGGCCTACGAGACACACAGAATCCCCGGTCTCGGGTGCCGCGGAGGGCGATCGGGGGCCCTCTGGCCGGGAGGGCTGTATCCGGAGCGGAGGGGACACCAGACAAGGCAGAGAAAGCAGGCCCTGGATGCTTGCGGCAGGCCCAAGGCCTGTGAGGCCCCCAGCATCACCGCATCTTGGCGCCACGACCAGAGGTAAGGGGGTCATATAACTCACCCTCACTTAAAGTGGCCCCCCCTGGGCATATCTGACAAGTTTATAGCCAGCTCAGACCCATCGCTGACCCCGGTAACACTAGAGACTTCCAGTGACGGCCGCCATCTTACCATCTTGCGGCCTAGCTTACAAGACGGGCCCGCACTATCAGAAACTGTGCCCTGGCTGGACGGTGCTCTCCCCCTTGAACCCATACGGTGTCCCAGCCTTGCGCCCATGTTAATAGGGTGACACCGCTGCTCCCGCAGGCCTGGTCGCCCTCCCCGGTCCCCCTCATCTCCGTGGAAGATAGGTTTTGATGGAGAGAGACTAACTATGGATGGCTGAAGACCCGCACCCCTGAGTCCCGTGCTATCCCGACAGCTACAGGCTATTTACATAGCATAGCACACCCACATAATACATGGCGGCAGCTAGCTCACACTCCACGGAGCTTACCGACCCCCAACAAGGCACCATACAGAGGTATCTACTTAGAACGACGCCGATTGATCCCCGAACTCCCAAAGACAAGATGGCACCCGGCCGCAACCCGGGGAAGACCAAGCCTCCCGCCTCAGCAGCAGCTCACACGGCAGAGGACAATAATGAGAGACTTCAGAATTCTACGGGAGAGCCCTCAGCCTCCTCCACAAGGTCAGTCTCATCGTCCGACACAGGCACCGGGGAATCCCAGTCTGCTACGCATCCCCTATCAGGAGAACCCATTAGATCGGAAGCTGCTGCCCTCCTCTCTGCCTTCAGAATGGATTTCGAATCCTGGGCAAGCAAAATGGAAGATTCCCTCCACGTGGAGCTGAACGCCCTGAGGCAACAAGTCACAGCTAACGAGGAAGCAGTATCGGTCTTAACCACGGCTCAGGATGACCACGAGGCACGTATAACAGCCCTTGAATCCTCATCCGCGACACATCTTAGGCGCATACGTCACCAGCAACTCCGCATAGAAGACAGCGAAAATCGCAGTCGCAGAAATAACATTAGACTGCAAGGCATACCGGAGGCAACATCTGGAGCAGAATTGAAACCCACTGTCATAACTATCCTCAATAAAGCACTGGGAAGAGAGGCAACATCACCAATTGAACTGGATCGTGTTCACAGAGTAGGAGGACCAGGGGGGGCCCGAGATGGTCGCCCCCGCGATGTTCTATGTCGGGTCCACTATTACACTTAAAAGAAGAGATCATGCGAAAGGCATGGAACTTGGGTCCTGTTGACTTCTTTGGTGCCTCTATTCACCTATACCCTGACTTATCTCGCAATACGCTGTATATGCGTAGAGTGGTGCGCCCTCTACTTGACCTTATACGGCAAGCTGGAGCTACCTATACATGGGGTCACCCCTTCAGCATCAAGGTGACACGGGGCGGCAACAGGTTTACGCTCTCTGATCCAGACCAACTGCCCGACTTTTTCCTCTTTATCGAACAAGATCCAGTGGAAGTTTTGAACTGGTTAGACCCTCCAGAGGATAGATCAGGCCAGGTGGGACTTGGTCCACTTCCACAGCGCCGCAGACGTCCTAGGTCCAGATCAGTTTCCTCTGGCCCAGGGATAAGAAGACCTACTTCCCCAGAAGATTAACTCAACAGTTAATTAGAGACTGATGGCTTGTTTTGTCTCCACTGGTTCTTTCCCTGCTCTTTGCCAATTTACAATTTGGCTGGGGTTCGGGTGAGAACATAGATTGGAGTCAATCTTATGCCTCTCATTATGAAGAGCGTCAGGTAATGCGAATGTCTACCAATGCTATGTTTTTGTGTTTTTCTTTTTTCCTTTTTATCTGACGTTTTTCTAAAGATGTTTTGCATTGTCTCAGATTGATTCCTCTCACCTTCCCATGATGATATATGCAGTGGGGGAGGTGTAGCGGGAGTGGGGGGGATACCTTCCTCGGAGGGGGGTTTGGTACCCGGTTTTACTCGGTCTCTGCTACAGAGAATATAGGGTTTAAAGGACGTTACACATGGAGCAGAGGATTGCCCCCATGGGGGGATCCCCCACTCTCCCTGCCCTCCATATACCCACCCAATTGTCTTGGCGCAATAACTTTCTTTATATACATGAGACAATGCAATAGTTTTATATATACCTCAGGGTTACTTATTTAAATCCAATGCACACACTTGGTTGATTGTTATCATTTGTTGTGGTTAAGCTGCCTTATGCCCCACACTCGTTTTAAATATCAAGTGTGCCACACATACTACTTGCATGCCTGATATGCTGTCGGGAACACGGCTCAGACCCATTCATCTCGACTTTTCCCCCACAATAGGACAGGCACGGTTTGTGCCTAAAACGTGAATTTTCACGCAGTGTTCTGCGTTCGCGGACACATTAGTTTTCCAGACACATCTTTTTAGGTGTCTTTTCATTTATATCGTATTTCTTCCATTATCCTCACGCTCCTTTCATTTTTCTTCCTCCCCTCCCTCTCTTCCCCCCCTTTGTCTGTTTTATCTTTTTCTTCATCTCTTCTTTCTTTTTCTTTCCTGCTCCCTATACCTTTCCTCCATATCTTAATACTTTCTCCCTTTTACAGCTTTTGGCACTCCAGCATGGCTCACACGGTGACTTTGCGCCCACACCTGAAACTTTGTTCGTATAATGTAAACGGACTTAACATAGCGTCGAAACGTGGGCAAATTCTATATCAGATGCACAAAAGACAGGTCAGCATACTCTTGCTGCAGGAGACCGACTTCCATTCTGACTCCACTCCTTCCTGCTCCAATAGATATTTCAATAGATGGATACACAGTACCAACCCGACACAAAAATCTAAAGGAGTATCTATTGCGTTTCATAAAACACTCCCTATTGAGCTGCTTGATCAGGTGACGGACCCCCAAGGCAGGTATGTCTTTGTAAAAATTTTATTATGGGGGACTAAATTTACAATAGCCAACGTATACTTGCCTAACACACACCAAGTCCCATCAGCCTTGCAATACCTAAAGATTTTGGCGGGTTTCACGGAGGGCAAGCTCATACTCGGAGGGGACTTCAATACTCCCCTGGATCCACTTTTGGATTCATCGACATCCCGTTCGTCTATATCCTTTCCAAAAATACGGGCCCTAAAACGTACCATCTACAATATGCATCTCATAGACGTATGGCGAATACTGTACCCGGACTCACGAAACTACACACACTTCTCCAACATCCACCAATCATACAGTCGTATAGATTATTTTTTAGTCGAGCACGGCTGCTTAGATTGGTCCCCCAATTGTGAAATAGACCCTATGGTTTGGTCCGACCACTCACCCATATTCCTGACGCTTACAATCCCCTCTACTCCAATAAAAGAATGGACATGGAGGTTAAATGACTCTCTCTTGACTGAACCAGGGTTTGAAACACAGATAGCAGAGACGATATCAAACTTTTTCACAGATCACACATCTGATGACACCTCACCACCCATGAAATGGGAAGCATTGAAGGCGGTATTACGGGGTAGGTTTATTCAGATGGGTGCTCGCATGAAAAAAGAACGTTCAACTGCGATAGTTACGGCAGTACATAAGCTAAGGACACTAGAAACTACTCATAAACGCTCCCCGACGGTTGAACTGCTTACGGAGGTTTCTTCTGCTCGCACCCAGCTTAGAGAGTTATATGAGGCATCAGCCCGCACGTTTGCGAACAAACTAGCTTTTCATCAATATAAATTTAGAGATAAATGTGGTAGATCCCTGGCCCGCACCCTCCACACCAAACAACCTAACTCCTTTATACCTCATATACGGGACAGCTCTGGGAAAACTGTCTCATCACCTTCCGAGATGGGACAGGTGTTCTGGGACTTTTATCAATCCCTATATAATATACCTGCAGCGAGCTCCACTGATCCTCCCCTCACTACAGCGGAAACACAAGCCTTATACATCGAGCAAACTGCATTACCCACTCTAGATGGCGAGACAATAGAGGACCTTGAGGCCCCGATTTCGGAAGACGAGGTTGCCCGCGCCATTACTTCTACCCCATCTGGTAAAAGCCCGGGTCCTGATGGCTTTACTCCAAAATTCTATAAACAATTTGCTACCCTTCTTACTCCCTTCTTGACAAAAGTATTTAACTCCATCTCTGAACGATCAGTGTTCCCACCACAAACCTTAGAGGCACATATTACCCTCATCCCCAAACCAGACAAAGACCTGAATGTTTGCGCTAATTACCGACCTATTTCGCTAATAGGAGTAGATCTAAAGGTGTACGCAAAAATTTTAGCTAATAGGTTGCAACCATTGTTACCCCGTTTAATACACCTAGATCAGGTTGGCTTTGTGAGTGGAAGGGAGGCGCGTGACAACACCCTAAAAACACTCCTCATTGCGGATTATGCTCGGGCCCACAATATCCCATTGTGCCTTCTCACAGTCGATGCGGAAAAAGCCTTCGACCGTGTCGACTGGCAATTTCTCCGCTTATCATTACAACAACTAGGTCTAGGCCAAAACATGATCTCCAGAATAATGTCCCTCTACACATCTCCTTCCGCTAGGATTAGACTAAACGGCTCCCTATCCCCTAAGTTTACTATACACAACGGAACGCGGCAGGGGTGCCCCTTGTCCCCCATTCTTTATGTAATTGTCATGGAACACCTAGCCATTGCCCTTAGAAACAATCCAGCCATACATGGCGTTAGAGTAGGCCCACTACACACTAAAATTGCCCTATTTGCTGATGATCTACTCATATTTGTAATCCAACCACAAATATCTCTACCCTCCATTATGCAGGAGTTTCAGAGGTATGGAGAGGTTAGTAATTTTAAAGTTAATCTAAATAAGTCAGAAATCCTCAACATTTCACTCCCAACAGCGGCTCTACAACAGCTTACGACTTCCTTCCCTTTTAAGACAAGCTCCACATCTATCCGCTATCTAGGAATCCATATTCCAACAGTCTCATCCCAACTATTCTCCAGCAACTTCACCCCTTTACTTACCAGAACTCAAGCGGATCTGACCACATATGCCTCTAAACAGCTCTCCTGGCTGGGTAGGGTGAATGTCTTGAAGATGGATGTTCTCCCTCGATTCTTATACCTTTTCCAGACCATTCCTATCTATATCCCCACCTCGTTCTTCAAAAGGCTCCGTCAGATCTTCTCTAAATTTATATGGCAGGGACGTCGCCCCAGGATAAAACATGACACAATGATTCTCCCGAAAGTCAGGGGGGGTGCGGGGGTCCCAGATGCCTCTATATACCATAAGGCAGCGGTACTCGTGCGTATAGTGGATTGGTTCCACCACTCTTCCTCCAAACTTTGGGTTCAACTAGAGAAATATCTTAATGAGGCTGATCTTTGCGCCCTGCCGTGGACCCCTATGGCTGGGCGTGGGGACGGCTTATTCTCCACTGCTCTTACTCACCAAACTCTCCAGATTTGGGACCGCATGATCTCAGCGAGTAAATTGTCTAAAATCCAGGGCCCAATGACCCCTCTCTTCGGGACTCCGGCTTTCCCCCCAGCAGCGAACAAGTTAAGATTTGGACCCTGGAGTAGGGATAGCCATAGACGTTTAGCACAGGTCTTACGCGCTGACCCATCCTTGAGAACGGACATACCCTCTCGGACGGAATTAGGGACCTCAACAATGTGGTTACAAAGGGGTCAAATAACGTCATACATACGCACTTTCTCATCCATCTCAGAGATACTGGCCGACCCATCAGACTTTGACGAACTGCTTTTACAACCAGACCCACCAATACATGTAGTATCACTGTTGTATTCCCTACTACTGAAGGAATACGCCCCTGACCTTCCAACATATACACAGAAATGGGAAGCGGAGCTGCAACACTCCATCTCCCCCACTGATTGGCAAAAAAGCTTTATCCTAACGCATAGGATTTCCCTGGCAACCAAGAACCAAGAAAAAGGGTTTAAATTATTAACGAGGTGGTACAGATGCCCAGTAGATATTAAAAAGTTTAACCCCTCTTTGACAGACGTGTGTTGGAGATGCCTGTCCTCTAGCGGGACAATGCTTCACATCTGGTGGGCTTGCCCTCCAATCTGGAAACTATGGCAAAAGGTCTTTGATCTTTACAGCAGGCTGATGGCGACATCAATCAAACCCACACCAGAGATAGCCCTATTATCTATACTCCCAGGCCCCCTCAAGTCGATTAAAAAAGATGTACTGCGCCACTTTCTGGCAGCAGTTAGGACAGTGATCCCCCGACATTGGAAAACGACAGATGTGCCTTCCTTGGGAGAATGGGTGGTTGGAGTGGACCAGATAAGAGATCTGGAGCGCCTGTTGGCGGAGGAAGTGGGAAAGGAGGAGCAGTTTACCGCCACCTGGACCTCATGGTCCATGTTTCGCTATTCTGATGAGTTTTCCCTTTGGGTCAGAGATACCCCACCCTTACCCGCCGATTAGCCATGCTGGAGTGCCTGGTGCCTCAGGTACCATCCCACACTTCTACTCACGTTCTTATTTCTGACTTTTTCTGTCTCCTCTTTGTTAAGTACTGAACCGACCACTCACATATATAGTTAAAGATCATATCTTTGGACTAGCTAAATGACTTGATTATCTATAATAGGTGAATAAAAGACTTCTACAGCAGTCTAATTCGTTGAGAGGGAACCCTCAGATAACACCAACCCGCGAAACTACAAGGTTCATTATATGTTGGCCCCCACCCGCATATTATTCCTCTCTTAGAATACAGATTTCAATATACAATATGATATACCAGTAGTTCACCGAAAGCTGTATGTTAAAATGATCACTCCTGTTTATACATGGGTAAAGTACACCTCACTATTCTATGTATACTATATGTGTTGCCAAACTGTAAAGAATGGTATTTTTCTGTTATATTCTTTGTGTTCTTACTTTTGAAAATAAACTAAGATTGAAAACAAAAACCCTCTGTTCCAGGGTGAGGGTCCTCATCGGGAATGGCCGCATCAGGTGGTCCCCCAGCGCAAATGCTTCATCAGCAACGAACACAAATGGGAGACCTTCAACATTGTCCTCTGGAGGTGGCAAGTCCAAGCTGCCATTCTGGAGATGCCTGTAGAACTCCGTCTGGGCGATCACTCCACCATCGGACATCCGGCCATTCTTCCCCACGTCCACATACAAGAACTCGTAATTAGCCGACACCACCGCCAACATCACTATACTATTAAACCCCTTGTGATTATAATAGTACGACCCCGAGTTGGGTGGTGGGATGATGTGGACGTGTTTCCCATCAATTTCCCCTCCGCAGTTAGGAAAGTCCCACCGCTGGGCAAAGTGGGAGGCCACAGTCTGCCATTCCTGTGGCGTGGAAGGAAACTGTTGAGGAAAAAACAATAAACATTACTATTTTTTCACAGAAACATGGCAAGCAGATTATACACAAACATTATGGGGCAACCTCCAGATAGCATTTATTAAGGGGAATTTAACAACAACAAAGTATAAGATACACCTATCATATTCCCCCCCCCCCCCCTCATGGGCCATTTCTAACATTATAGGGGGGGAACTCTTGGACAGGTAACCCTCTTCACTTCATTGAGAGATGAATGCCTAAATACAGGGTATTACTTGGAACAGTCCCTCCTTAGTTACACTATTGGCAGACCACTGGACAGGTAAGAAGTGTTGTAATACAAAGATATAAATACACACTGTACACATTTGAGCACATTTGAACATTCTGCTATTACCTATCAAGATAATAATAGGATACAAAAACTTTAAACAGTACCATTTAAAAATGTATACAGGCAGGCCCTTGCACTACATGCTTTGGGGAATTCATCCATAAATCTGACCAGTAAAGAGATGGGTATAGTGTGTATGGGTTTGGCAAAGTCAGCAGATAGATGATTGAGGATAGAGAATTGGGATCAGCTGACTTAGCAGTTGGGGGGAGGGAGGGCTACAAAAAATTTGGGGACACCACAAAAAAAGCCTCTGGCACTCTGCCTGAATTTAAATAAAAAATAACATTTCCAAACATTTTAGGGGGTGTTTGGGGTAAAGCACTACTATAGAGCTGATAAAATACATTGTTAAGTGACTACATGATGTGAATATAGGGCAGGAGACACCATGCTGGAGAGGTTATTGAAGGGCAAATATGTATGAAGGACATAAAATAATAATTACATAAAAATCCAGCATGCATGAGGACAAAGGGGACATTCACAGCATATTACAATCATGGTAATTAGGGAATGAGGAAAGAAATACAATATATTAGCAAACATTCAATACAATAAAATGGGATATAAAAGGATAAAAATCTTACCTTCATATATTCCTTCTGTAGGACCTGGATGATGGCAGAACAGGTCTCTGGGATAATGATCCCCAGAGCCTGGGGGGAGATGCCTGTCGAGAACTTGAGGTCCTGCAGGCTTCTCCCTGTGGCCAAATACCGCAAGGTAGCGACCAGCCTCTGCTCCGCAGTGATGGCTTGCCTCATGCAGGTATCCTGCCTGCTAATATAGGGGGTCAGCGAAGCCAACAGACGGTGAAACACGGGGTCCGTCATCCTGAGAAAGTTCCTGAAATCATCAGGATTATTCTCACGGATCTCACAGAGCAAAGGCATATGAGAGAACTGGTCACGCTGAAGCAACCAATTCTTGGTCCATGAACTCCTCCCCACCCTGTTCATGGACTGGACTTGTGTCAAGGTCAGGACCCCAACACCAAGCCCCCGCACAGCACGAACTCTACGAGGAGTACGCATACGAAACATGGCTAGAAAACGGTCGGCAGCTCAGAACGAAGTAACAGAACGCACTGAAGAACAGCAAGGCCTGTGAAGAGCGACCTAAAAACCAGTAACGAACGAACAAGAATACAATGACTACTTAAAGTCACGCGGAACTTGCTTGCACGCACTGAAGAGCAGATACAAACCCACAAGCACAAACTGAACGGCAGAAAACGATCTGAAAGCCACGAGTCTGAAAAAGCGTGAATCGTCTCTCACCAAACTTTTACTAACACGAGATTAGCAAAAGGAGCCCAAAGGGTGCCGCGCTTGGTTCTGAACCGGCCTTTTCTAGTCTTGTCGTACGTGGTGTACATGACCGCGTGGTTGTCGATCGGAAATTCCGACAACTTTGTGCGACCGTGTGTAGGCAAAACAAGTTTGAGCCAACATCCGTCGGAAAAAATCCTAGGATTTTGTTGTCGGAATGTCCGAACAAAGTCCGACCGTGTGTACGCCCTATTAATATAGCAGGGATATAAAAGACACCTCTCTGGGCTTTCGCCATCATAGCAAGCATGTGTCCTGTATTCTCTCCATCTTCAAAATAGCTCTGCTGCAAGAAAAATTTATTTTTTTTGGCCTTCATTAAAGACACCTACCTCACTAAGATCTGTGCCTCCAACCAACATTGTTTGGTATGATCATTAGGATTATTAATAAAGGCAGCTTCAGTTCTCGTGACTTCTTGCAGAACAGAGAGCTCCCAGCACTTGGTCTTGGTCTTGATAGAGGACATGTGAGTATAGGCATTACTGCGCTAACCTCAAGTGACAGAGAAAAAGCAGCTACATAAAAATGTGACAAGCATATAAAGAATTAAAATGATGGATAATGTAGTGCTAACAAGTAAACACAAATATTGTAATATAAGTGGAACAGTGCAAAACATTTTTTAAATAATGCTTTTACATGTAAATGAAACAAAAAAAAAATCTAATTATGCACAAGTAACATGTGAAAAAAGATATGTAAAAAAAGTCAAATGGATGTAGAAATATATTGAAAAAGGCCCATGCATCAACCACTGAATAATAATGGATCAAAGGTGAAATGAACTGGCACTGTCAAATAAGGAAAACATCAAAGGTGATACATCTTCAACAAAGGAGAGAGGTATATGTACTCTTACCGGAACAGGTGGACTCAAATGTCAGCGACAAAGAGTCATACACGCAGGATGCTGAAAACGGTGGATGTATGGAACTCCAAAGGGTCCAGGACCTCAGAGAATGAATCCAGGGGTATTGTGGATGGCCACCAAATGAACCTCCAATGGAAGTAGCACCAAAACTGAATCTTCAATGAAAAAAGACCGACTGGACAGCAGGGCAGCTCTCATCCGGATATTATGTGGAGACAAAATGGCTCCCATATGGTGTAGGTGAAATAATGAGGTTTTTTATTTCTAAAAACCGGTCTACAGCAGTAAAGATAAAAATTGTGATCACAGATAAAAATATAGGGCAATGTGAGGAGCATTGAGCCTAGACTGACGCGTTTCGACCAAAAAGGCCTTCAACTGGGGTATATGAATATGGTCTTTTTGAACCCCCAATGACTGATTGCCCTGAGGTGGAAACAGACAATTTATCCAGGTCTGCATCAACACAGAGTCATACGGCTTGATTAACTCAAATAGAGGTTGCTCATTTAGTAAAGTGAATGTTCATTTTGAAAAGTGTATTTTCAGTTTCCAAAGTGAATGTTAACAAGTAAGGTGAACCTGTGTTCACCAACCCCCCTCTTTAGAACAGCTTACACGTCTAGTGAAAAGAAATGTCCCCAAAATTCTTAACAGAAAAAAATCTTGCATTGCATAAAAACCTAACTCCATGTACTTTTGGATTGAGTAGAGAAAAGTTTAATTCTGTTAGGTTTTTTATTTTGGTCCATGATCCTATTAGGGAAATTCCATTACCTGTCCATGTGACGCCCAAATACAAAATAAGAGATGCAGTCATCCCTGTACCAGAAAGGCATGAACCACAATTAATACATTATTTCTTAACCTTCCTCAATTTACCAAATATTGCTTTTGGTTTTGTTTGTGTCCCCACTAATTTCCCGCCATTTTCTGTCTTAACAGGGAAGCAAAGGAAATTAAAAACAGAGCTTCTGACTTTTCCCTGCTCTATTCAAAGCAAAATGTAAGGTGTGATTAGAGTTGGGCTTATGTGGTTTAGTGTAAGTTGGGATGGTAATCTGTTTGCTTAACACTTGATTATGGTATGTGTGGCAATGAAAAGATTTAGCTTATTTGGTTACAATAGTTGTATAATGCACCGGTTTGTGAGTAGCACAATAAACATAAATGGATGCTCTTCAGCAATCAAAGAAGCTTCTACGAAATTAATGACTGTTACTTATTACACAAAGTCATTTGATCCTTTTTCAGTGTTGTTCCACCTATTTGTCCTGTCCTAGGAAGAAGAATAAACTTTAAATTTGATTCAATCTTCCAAGTTTCTACCTGGGGGTGAGGGGATTCTCAGATAATTGTGGAACTAGTGTTTTCAATATGTCATGTGCTAGATTTCCTGCAACCCTAATAGGGGCCAAAGTTCCAAACTCCTGTCTGTTGTAAGTACGGAACAGAGCTTACTTTTGCATACCAATCCCCTTATGACCTGCCTCAGTACCTCAAAATACCCTTCCACATGTTCCCAATGAAAACCGCTTGGTAAAAATGTACATCTTATATGTAATCCTTACAATGATATCAAACAAGGCCTCCAATAATTATAATGAATTACTTTAAAGTGAATAGTAACTGAACAGAGCTGCAACACTGCACCAATTACCAACTGCCAAAGATGTAAGAAAAAAATAAAAAATATATGAGTACTTTCACTCTGGTCATACATATATCACTCTCAAGGTAGAAGAAAGATGATGCTAGATCTCCTAGTAACAATTATTTTAGGCTTTTAGGGTTTTTGGTAGAGTCATGCTGTGAAGAAACTACAGTAACCAACTGAAATTCACTTTACTTCAGTAAAGAGCATGCAGAACAATGAAGACCATTTCTGATGCGTTAAGGGCATGCAGAACATTGCATACTATTTCTAATGGGTTAAGTTTCTGCACATAGATCATCTATTTTTACTTTATAAAAGGAAACTGGTCAACAATATTCATCTCATGTACACATTCCACATATTTCCCAATTAAATCTGCTTGGTAAAAAAGTTAGGTATGTACAGTACATCCTATAGGTACCCTTTTACAATAATATCAAACAAGGCCTCCAATAACTATATTAATTTATTTGAAAGTGAATAGTAATTACAGCAAGAGAATTTCAATATTACATTGGCTACCAGCTGCCAAATAACTAAATAAAAATTACAACAAAATAAATGATATTTCCACTCTGGTCATAAATTTGAAGAGGAAATGGAAGATGCTTCAGTAATGAAGGTCTTCAGTAATTAAGATTTTAGGGTTTTATGTAGAGTCCTGCTGTAAGGAAACCCACAGTAACCAAAATAATATCACTTTTCTTCAGTAAAGGGAATGCAGAACAATAAAGACTATCTGTGATGGGTTAAGTTCCCGCACATACTGTAGATCATCAATTTTTCCTTTATAAAAGAAAAGTGGTTAAGTATAATATCCATCTCATGTACACATCATCTAAAAACATGTGCAGGCAATATACAGGGGAGAAGAAGAATAAAGGAATATGCACATTGTACAATATGTTCCTAATTTTAACATTCATCTTGTAATATATACAGATATAGTTAAATGGTTTTAGCTGTTGAGAATATATTTTAGGTGTACTGGTTCTTTAAGGCTGAATCTAAAAAATACAATAGTACCTGCTGATGATACATAAATATGGAGTCATATTCAGTATCTCTTTAACATATTATGTCTAAGATGGATTTTTCACAGCTTACCTAAAATAAGATTATATTATTTTGGATCATGGAAAACACTAATAAAAAAAAGGCCTATGATGAAATAATGACAACAGATTAGTTGCACAATGCAGAAGTGATTCCTGAATAAACTATGGCCTCCCTGCCCATATGCCATTCAGCTTCCTCTGTCTTTTTGTTTACACTGGAAATACAATGGAAACTATAGTGCTTCCAATACATCATTTATAAGTGTATTCTACCTCTGAATGTACAGACAGAACTGGCTGCGTGAATAAGCTCTGTGAATATTGCCAAGACACTGTGCTTTGTTCAGCATTATTCTTCACAATAGATATCACACTTTGGAAGTAATTTTAAAAAGGGAATCAAAATAGTGGTACTTTTAGCCTTTGTTTCTTTTATACCACACTGCATTCTCTGTCTCTTATTCAAACTGCTTCTATTATACTGACAAATTAAATAAACCACTCCATTGGTAAAGAGGCTGGGGCAGGCAGAGCTGTACTACACAGCCGCACTGGGAACTTCCTATAAACATTATGCAGTTTATTCTACCAAGTTTAGTTAATATTAATCTTCCGTGGACAAAGTCAATGAGGGTCTCTTTAATATTTGGACTGATCTGCAGACAACTGGCTTTCTGAAGCATTGGAATAATGACAAATGACTGGGTGAGGCTAACGACTTTCTTTTAATGATTCTTCAGTGCTTAGAACCTCGGGAAAGTTTTGACTTCTATGCTTGGGGCCTCCAGAACTGAGATTGGTAAGTCACCCAACTCATTGGCATTATTGTATTTAATAAACACTCCATCCTATGCAATTCAAAATAAAGACAACAGACATTTTTGTTTTTGTTCTGTAATCTGATGAAGTGATTGCAGTGGTTTGAAAGTTTCTGTTCCTCCTTTAATATTAAGATATGTTAAAGGAGCTCTGTGAATGCTCTTGTTTTATGCTTTATTTTACAACAGAAAGGAAAGTTAAAGCTGTTAGGTTTAATTTTGGAATATACATGCTTTGGAAGAATTGTTTTCCTTAAAATTAATGTTTTTATAAAAAACAAAAGTCAACATTGCTTTTACACCAATATGCTTTTTTTGCTGACTACCATATACTTATAGTACCATTTAAGCTTTGTTTTTCCATGTAATTCTTATTTGAAAGTAAATATCTAGCCCCATGGCTCCCAATAAATGAATGGCAAAAGTTACAGATTTAGTCAAGGCCAGCACAACAATAAATGCAACATTCAGGTTGTAAAATAAAACAGCATATAAATTATAAAATGGTAACCTTATAAAGCTAGGTTTCTGCTTTGGGATAAATGTTGATCATTTGTAAAAATCTGAGGCAAGTTGTTTCTCTTAGAAAATGTTAGAAACAGTTAGAGTTCCTTCTGACAACAGAACTTCAGTAAATGCCAGTTGCAGAAGATGCTTTGAAGACTTACACCACCAACCACGCTGACCTCATTTAAAATGCAAGGAGCCGAATGTATCAAATGAGTAACTCCAGCAGAGATGCCCCTCTGCTTCTACGTGAGAGATCACGGCAGGGTAAGGAAAATATTGAGCCAGAGGAGTTTGGATCTAGCAATCAGGCTTCATCTTTTATTACTAAAAAATAACAGTTTTTTTTCTTTTTCAACTGTCTGCTACATCAGATCGTTTTAATTTGTCTCAAGGGAACTTCAACTGTATGTTGGTTAATAAGATCTTCTATCAAACTTTTCATTCTAATATATTTTGCATGTGTATAATATTTAAAAAGAATATTGTTTTGCCTATATATGTACGTACATTTTTAACTACAACTACAAGATAGATAGATAGATAGATAGATAGATAGATAGATAGATAGATAGATAGATAGATAGATAGATAGATAGATAGATAGATAGATAGATAGATCTTTTGTTATTCTGCCCACCTCTGACTGTACTAACTGCAGCATAATGTGTCTGTGGGGTCCATAGGAAAGAATGGGGCTCTCTGAATACAGCTGAAGGTCAGGGTTACCTACTGTGACATGACTTTTAAGCTAAAGAGGGCTTTATTTCTGTTGTTGTCATGTCAAGTCTAATTTGGTGTGCATTATGCTGGATGGGAGTGCCTAGTCATGACAAGAGGGGGTTAAATGAGATTACAACCCTCAAGAGTTGTCAGCAGCCACTGAGTCTGGGTATGTTAAATTGCAATTTAATGGCAAGCTTTATCTGCGTGCTTTCGGCTTAAATGTGGTGTTTTTAGCCATTTAATTGGTGTGCACTTAGCAGAAGTTTGAAGAAGTACAGTAAGTTAGGCATGCTGGGATTGCATTTTGATGATCCACTGAAATATCAGAAACATTTATGGAAATCTCATTTAAGTCATTTAAACAGACAAATTGATTCTAGCTTTACAAAAAATGTTGTTTAATTAATGCTTGTGGTAGAAATTACTTCTGGAAAAATGACCGAGTTTATGAATGTTTTGCATAACGTTCTGAAGCTAAAGTTTTGAATCACTCAAGTAAACTTGAGGGAGTACATATTACTATATATCATATTATATAGAACAGCCATTTCATTTGCACAGTATTGTTTGATGTCGGTTTTTATGTTGTGGTTTAATAATAGTTATAAGAAAATATTTACAGTTTTTGTAATAATGAGGTATATGTAAAAGCTAAGATATATACATGTTTTAAAGCTGTTTAGAGGGAAAATAGTATCAAATGTATACACTATAGTTACTGATTCATGGCTATATGTACATTTGATATAGTACAACCTACCAGACATTGTATGTGGTGGCTGCTTTAGTTTTCTTTTTTTCCAGCATTTTTCTCCTTTATTTTTACTGGATGATCCTGCCAGTAACACATGTCCTGTCCTAGGGTAACAGGACTCACTCACTGTATCGTGTCTATGGAGGAGCAGCAATGACACCCTAGGGGAGAATGAATGCTAGGACTCCAGAACACTGAAACTGAATCAAGTGTATCTCTAAACATCTTTTTTTGTGCTTTTCTAACATTTTTATTGTTTCTTACACATTGTTGTGGCTATAGAATAAATGAACAGTTTGGATTTTTTAGCACTGGTCAACTGATTTAGGAAAAAAAATAATATTAAAAGGTAATTCAGGAAGTAATAAACAAACATATATTAATGATGATTTTCTAATAGGCCTATAAGTAGTCAATAACAGTCTAGCCATGCTTGGCTCTGTAGATAAAATGTTTCCAATCTAATCTGTTTCTCCTCTAATATTCTGCTTCTCTGTGAACCAGATTGCATTCTAAAGGTTTTTAATGTCTATGGGAAAAACTTTGTTTCAGATAGAAACTGTCTGAATAGAAATATGTGAGCTTCCACTGCTGGTCAGTTCTTAAAGGGCATGCTCCAGGAATGTCATGTTTATCATACATTTATTACCTTGTTAGGCAATTATCTATAACAAGCATATGCATATCAATTACCAACATCTGATATACATATACTTGTTACAACTGACTGGCCCATGGGTAGTTAAAGTGTATCTAAACCCAAAAACAAAAGTGTAATATATTGCAGCTTAACAGTCATTATACTGTATGCGGCAAATGCATCAGTTTAATATTTCTAAGTTAAGGACATGTTTAACAAATACAGAAAATACCTGTTGCTCTTGCCAGAAATACACTGTTCTTTTAACTTCCACTGAGATTTTGAAAGCAAACACAAACATTCTCATCTGTCTTGTAAAACTACTAATGCTTTCCAACAACTATTTAATGAAGATGAACAAAGGCAGACATGTTTGAAGTCCTTTCATGTCTGAAGTCTGAAGACTATCATATCTAATTAGTCTATAAGGTGGCAATTGGCAAAACAGTTCTGTCTGTCAGTTCAATAAAGGGGACCCCCACATTTCCAAAACATTGGTTTGGTCTCACATGGAGCTTCAGTAAATCATTTTCATGCACATTGTGTACTGGGTTTCTATTTCAATGGATATTTTGCAATGCTATCATTGGCTGACAAGCAACTCCTTTGATAATGATCCTGATTTTTGGGGTTCCGTCTGTGTGACAACCATGGCTCCTTCCTTTGATAAAGTGGAGAAATGAGAATGCCCACGAAGGAACAGAATGTGTGTTATTTACAGGATTACCAGGGGAAAATAAAAGGGACAAAAAGGAGTAGTGCGGGTTAGCTGTTGGTAATAGTATAGAGCCAAATGGTTAACAAACCAGGCAAATCTGCAAATTGCAAACCTTTATTTTTTTAATATATGTATGTAGATTTTCCAATCTGCAGAGAAGCATGAAATTTATAAATGGCAGTTGCATGATTCCCCACTGACCAGTCAGACTCGCATGCCAACATCATTCAATTAAAACAAAATCAATAAATCTATCTATCTATCTATCTATCTATCTATCTATCTATCTATCTATCTATCTATCTATCTATCTATCTATCTATCTATCTATCTATCTATCTATCTATCTATCTATCTATCTATCTATCTATCTATCTAATTCCTATCCACTGTTTTTTCGGTTGCTTTTGTTTGAACATTTGAAAATGACATTTTGTTTACATGCAATCATATTAGATTATAGTAATCACACTCCCTACAAGCAATGGTAGCTTTAGATTTACTCAGTAAATGAATCATATATAATGAAGTTGTTGCAATATGTTATCATTTCTGCTTTTAGCAATATAAATATGTATCAGTAAAAGTAGTAAGCACTTCAGCTTTTGAGTACCTCACTTCATTTGAGTACTTTCACTTTGTTTTCTAAATGCTTTTACCTACTTTTTGATATGTTGTAAATTGATATATACAGTGTATTTTGAAAGAATTTTCATTGCATCAAATGTTAAAAAAGTAAAGGAAGCAATTTAATAAACAATAAATTCATTGTTAGTTCTAAACAATTATTCTTCTTTCAGAGAAATGTCTACATTTATAAAGTTCCCTTAAACCGACTGAATGTTTGCGATTAACACAGTTTGTGAGATTGGACTAACTGATCCCTAATTTGTACTGTATAACACAGCTTTCTACTCTCTAATAAATGTATTAACTTTATGAATAGTGATGGGTGAATGTGCTTGGGTTTTATTCACAGGCTGTTCTGTGACCTCACTATAAATCTGAAAATTGCGAAATTTATTGTGAAAGTTATTGAATTCAACAGGAGATGAATCTTAAAAATCAACTAATTTTCAAGTCTACTAAACAAGGGATTGTCAAACAAGGGCATGAAGAGCTGGACATTCACTGGGGGGACATGTACCTAATGCAAAAAAAAACAAAAAACAAAAAACAGCTTGAGGCACCTCCAAAATTTATACCAGACCCTTATCTCAGCATGCAGCCTGAGTGGGTGGGAAAGGGCAGGACATTAACAATGCATCCCCACCCCGCACCATGCCAGGCCACATGCCTTCAATAATATGGTCTCCTACTGGTAAAGTAACATGTCCCCATTTTGATGGGAACAAGGGCCTCTTCCCTACTCTTTGGCCTATTGGTTGTGAGGGTTTTCAGGGGGAGCTTAGCAGAATATAGAAGCCCACTTTAAATGAATGGACACCAGATATCTGTACCTCACTTTACTCATTCACACAATAAATTTAAATAGCAAATAAACACACACATTGAGACAGTCTTTTATTAATGAAAATATAACCTAAAAAAGTCCCATATTCTGAATCCATCATGTCATGTAAATCATGCTATCTAGATACCATGTACATGTAGATCCAGCATCAATCATGATGAACAATGACCTTGATGACCTGCTGTTACAAACATGATGACCCGCACATGATGACCCACACAATGATGACCTTGATGACCTGCCATCACAAATATGATGACCCACACAATACCATCCTCTCCCACAACTGGCAGCTTGCCAACCAGCTGCAGAATGTAAGCAAGCTGGCCAATAACGGTGCCTGACATCATTGACCAAACATCTTATTGACCATATTTAGTCAACAACATCACCCGGGATGCTATCTGGCTTGTGTACAATTCAAAACAAGTAAGCAGGCAGCAGGATCCTTGGTTGCAAGGACAATGAGGCTGCATGCATCCTTGCAACCAATGATGCTATTCTGCCACTTGTGTCCCAGAAATGCTTGTTGCCCGCATTCCGGGAAGTTGCCATTTAATGGCAAAAGTAATACTGCCACTAAATGAATGACTTCCTGCTGCAACAGCAGCAGTTTTCCTGGTCCAGGAACCCAATGCCCTGAACTCAAATATATTTTTTTAACTAACACTTGAAACTACACAAATATTTGATCTCTGTTTTATACATAAGACAAGGTTAACCATAAAGCAAATATAGTTATATAGTAATAAAACGTGATCATTTTCAGCTATGGCCAGAATTTTTTAGACTAGTGTTTCTAAACTGGGTCCTCAAAAGTCACTAAAGCTGGATATAGCATTTCAAAGGAAAATTCTTAGGAAAAGACTGTTCTAAGAAAGTTTGTTAATTTTTCTAATTATTTGTGGGTTGTATTGATGTTCGTTTTCAACCGCAGTAATGAGAAAATTCAAAGGAGCAGGATGAAACATTTTTCTTCTAAGAATTAATTTTTAACATTCTACATGGTTTTCTGAAAGCCAAGCTTGGCTTGAGGAAGGGGAGAAAGACAGAGTTTAGGCTGTGGGTTGGAATTGAGGCTTGTTTTGAGGAAGTGGAGAGAGATAGAGCCCAGATTGTGGATTGCAACTGAGGCTTGCTTCTAGAATACTCGTTGGTTGAGTGATTGGGAGTGGAGAACTTTGTGGTTTGTATAGTTCATATAAAGTTCATATAAACTAACTGTAAGTTGCTTTATATCTTTTAGTACTGGCAAGTGTGGCACAAGGTAGGATCACATTAGGAATAGAATGAGCATCTGCCTTCTAGTAGTATTGTCGTAATTTTATTTGTGGTGGAAAAGGCTGTGATGGCTGCTCTGGTCAGAATTATTCTCATTGTGGTGTCTATACCAACTGTTCTTTCCTGTGTATAAAAAAATTGATAATATTTATCTGAATATAGAAAGATAACTTTAGTTTTCAAGCAAATTAACTGTCATGCAGTTTTGCTACCATTGTTCTTTTATGCCCCTACAACACCATAAACATATTCATTTTTGCATAGTTTTGGTAACTGCTAAAGATGCTATAGCTTTGAGAAAAGTATATTCCACCTAGGAGGTCATCTAGGTAAATTTTAGTGATTACTAAAAAAGAAAAATATGTAAAGGTGATTTTTTTTGTTTTGTTTTAGATGGAGTGGGGCACAGTCAAAACCCCGGTCAGTTTTTTGGTTTTTTTTGCCTTCTGTGTCCCATTGGGGAGATCTCCCCTCCCTGTCCCATAAACTTCACAGAAAATGAGAGAGGATCTCTCCAAAGTGAGGATAATCTCCATTTAGTTGTCACAGGGACAAGTGTTTTCATTGTAACCTATTCTGTAACCTATTTCTAAACTATTCCTGATCAGGTGGCAGTTCAAAATTTGTGATTTTTTTCTCACTTTCAGTCCTGGTGATAACCACTCCAGTAGGAATAGGGGTTCTAGTCATTCCCCACCCTATCCAGAACTTTAGAAACACTTAAATTTTGCTATTTACACAAAAATAGACACAAATTAACTCGGTAAGGACACCAAATTTGTATTTATTTTAAAATAGACAATAAAGTTAAAGGGCATAGAGCAATGATGAACATAATATCCTGTACTTTACAGTCTCTTAAAGTTTTTTAAATTCATTAACTTCTGACTGCCTGACTACATTACTACAAATTGCATTTTGTTATTTATCCTAGTAAACATGCTTTCCTAAACACTTACATCTGAACAGGTGGCCCTAGCCTTCCCAATAATGATAATACAAGAGGCATGTTTATCATGAGTGTGCAGAGTGATCTATACAAGGTAGAAAGCTGCTTGTTAATCCAGGATTACTGTTATAAAAAAAGGGCTTTTATCCAGTAAAAAAACATGTGAATTTAATGTGTGGGTGGTATTTTGTTGGAACAGGAAGAGTCTTGAGGTGACACACAATATATTATTCCTATGGGAGACAGTGGGAGTAAAAGTTTGGAAGCACTTTGTTTAAGGTTCTGCACCTCTCTAAGCAGCTGTCACATCCGTACATTATGGTACGTTGAATCTGAATGAGGCTCTCCACATCAAAACCTTGCATCCATTATGATATCATCTCACGCTCTAAGCTGTAATGCTTATTAATTCTGCACCCATACTCTCCAAGCTTCAGCAAATGTATTCCATCAGCCTAGCATTTAATTTAATTAGTACAGCTGGGCTCTCATTCTCCTTTCTGTGTCAGAGGTATTGTCAGCACGTTCGGCTATAACACAATTACTGATTGCTTTTAGATAGGCAGAAATATGATTAGGGTATTGGGTGACTGTATCATAAGCCTTATTAGATTCATTTGAAATCTGCAGATAAATAGGAAACTTTTATTTGCAGTGTAATGAGATTATGCTTATTAGGCCAAGGCCCCACAACCCTTAGCAAAGAAGGCAGTGTAGCTAAAGGATTACACACTGGAACCTCGCTCTTTTCCGTGACATACCTTATAGGTGCTTCTGCTTTTCTACAATTAGATACATGAAAAATATTATAATGTCTAAAATCATTGGGAAAATCTAACATAAGTAATTGAACCATTCTAAAAATTGTACCGTTAGGGTAACTAAATGCTTAATATTTGATTCATTAATATTTCCACATTTATATTTTTTCTCAATTTCATTAAAACATTTATGAAAAGTTAGTGTTTTATGAGATGAAAAAACAATATGTACAATATTTACATTTTAAATTCACAAGTCTTTTTCAATAGAAATGTTATTGTAATTGAAATGGTGACTTGTTAAATGGAAGTTTTGGTATATTTTCAGTAACTACATATTGTAAGTTATATGACTACATATTGTAGGTTATTACAAGAACATTTATCAGAAACATTTTGGGTTGCATTTTTTTTCCTGTTTTTTCATATTCTGATTTTACATTTCATGACAAATATAGTTCAAATAAAGTTGTCCCAGGTACATATTTATATCTTTATATATATATATATAAAGAGAGAGAGAGCGAGAGAGAGAGAGAGTTAGTGAGATGCCCTCAATCCACAGATAGAAAAAGACAACCTGGGTGCAATCTGTTTAAAATGTGTATACATATGTGTTACCATGGAGCTGTCTTTAAATTATCACTGTTTAATTGAACTCTAACATTTTGGCGAGTCATAGCCCAGCTTTGATAAGGGATAAAGGTGGGTCGTGACCCAAAAAAAAGAAATTCAATCAAATAGCAATGATTTAAAGGCTGTTAAATCATGCGGGTTCCTATATATACTGTATATACAGTGGGTATAGAAAAGAATCACCCCCTTTGAAATAATCACATTTTGTTGCTTTGTGGTCTGAAATGAAGACGGGCACAGTTTTTTTTTATCCAGCTTTAATTACTATTGCAACATATAACATCCAAGTGAGAGATATAACACCAACATGTCAAAAAAAAAATCAAAAGCAGAATCACTAAGGTAAAAAATGGATACCCCCTTATGTCAGTATTTTGTTGAACCACCTTTTGCATTAATACAGCCTTTAGTCTGTTGGGATATGTCTCTATTAACTTTGTACATTTAGACTTTGCAATTTTTGCCCACTCTTCTTTGCAGAAGTGCTCAAGTTCAGTTAAATTTGATGGTGACCATTTGTGGACTGCAGTCTTCAAGTCATTCCACAGATTTTCAATGGGGTTTAAGTCTGGGCTCTGACTAGGCCATGCACGGATATTTACCTTTTTCTCTTTCAACCACTGTGTGGTCATTTTTGCTGTTGCAACGGCTTACCTTGGTTGGAGTCCATACTGCAGAGATGTATGCTCACCCTTGCAAATACACACAGCCTACGGTAACTAGGTAAAAGACTACCTGGGCTGTGAATCTGAGCACGGGGGCTTGACAGGGAATTTACCAAAGGATTGTTGTGGTGAAGCCATAATCAGGGATTTCAGAAGTCAGAGTTAACGATGAACAGAGCCAAGGTCAGAAGCCGGGGTTAGTCTTGGAACACTGAAACTTGAAAATAAGAACACAGGAAAACCGGAACCTTTGGCAATACAAGAGACAATGAACTAACACAGCCCTCAGGGTGAGGTAGTGTTTTATACTCAGCTGATTTGATAAACTGCCTCAGCTGAACCAAGAGTGACAGATGCTAATTGCAAAGCAAGATCCAGAGTATAGTTCTCAGTGCTACATGCAGGACAAGGCATAGCTGGAAACCAGGCTGAATAATGAGCTGAGGTGTGGCTCAGAGGCAATACTGCAGGAGCAGTACACAGAAAGTCATGGGTTCAAAACCTCCTTGAGCCACTTGGGGTGTGGCCATGCCTGGCTGTTTGCATGGCACGATGAGAACTGTGACAGTTGTGTGCTTTGGGTCATTATCCTGTTGGAAGGTAAACCTTTTTTCCACTGACAACTTTCTGGCAGAGTGCAGCAGATTTTCCACTAGAATTTGCTGGTATTTTGCACCATCCATTTTAGTTCTATCCTGGCAAATGCTCCAGTCCTTGCTGCAGAGAAACACCCCCATAACAGGATATTACCACCTTCATGCTTTACTGTAGGACTGGTGTTATTTGGATTGTGAGCTGTATTGGATTTCCACCAGGCATATTGTTTGATAATTAAATTTTAGTCTCATCTGGCCATAACACCTTTTTCCATGTGGCCTCAGAATATTCAAGGTGCATTTAAGGTGGACAGATGAGTCTAAAATTTAATTATTTGGCCTCAATAATAAACGATATGCCTGGTGGAAATCCAATACAGCTTACCATGCAAATAACTCAATTCCTACAGTAAAGCATGGAGGCAGTAATATCCTGTTATTGAGGATGTTTCTCTGCAGCAGGGCCTGGAGCACTTGTCAGGATAGAAGAAAAATAGATGGGGCAAAATACCTTCAAATTCTTGAGGAAAATCTGCTGCCCTCTGCCAGAAAGTTGTAAATGGAAAGAAGGTTTACCTTCCAACGTGACAATGACCCAAAGCACACAGCAAAAATTACCACACGGTGGTTGAAGGAAAAAAGATGAATGCCCTTGCATGGCCTAGTCAGAGCCCAGACTTAAAAAGGAAGTAAATCTTGATGGGTTTTACTTCCTCTT
Source organism: Lithobates clamitans (assembly GCA_037952925.1). Classification (NCBI taxonomy): domain Eukaryota; kingdom Metazoa; phylum Chordata; class Amphibia; order Anura; family Ranidae; genus Lithobates; species Lithobates clamitans. The sequence goes on from JBBGZY010000429.1 coordinate 12,242,839, forward strand.
TTGCTCCCTGCAAACCCTGCAAATTAAAAGCATAATGGGCTAATATGCATTGCATACTAGCCCATTATGTGACACTGCAAACGAAGCCCGCACTGTCCCTTGTGCAGGCCACATCCATCTTTGCCCCTCTTTCTTCCGGGGCCACGGACTCCAACTCTGTGACTGGCCAGAGCCACGTGACGTCACTCCCATGCATGCGCACCACAGCCACAGTTATGGCACACACTGGGGAAGAAACGTCACGGAGGTCCATTTCTTCACAGCGCATGCGCCGATGACTGCATCAGTGCACTACAAGTGAAATATCTCCTAAACGGCGCATGTTTAGGAGATATTTCCACTACCTATAGGTAAGCCTAGTTCTAGGCTTACCTATAGGTAGAAGTCACACAAAAGACTTTACAACCACTTTAAACCCCATTGAAAATCTGTGGAATGACTTGAGGATTGCAGTCCACAGTCACCATCAAATTTAACTGAACTTAAGCAGTTCTACAAATAAGCGTGGGCAAATTTTGCAAAGCCTAGATGTGCAAAGTTAGTTGAGACATATCCCAACAAACTAAAGGCTGTAATTAAAGAAAAAGGTGGTGCAAAAAAATACTGACATAAGGGGGGTGATCCTTTTTCATACTCAGTGATTCTGTTTTTTTTTCTGTATATGTTAGTGTTATATCTTTTACTTGGTTGTTATAAGTTGCATTAGTAAATACAGCTGAATAAAACAAAAACTGTGTCTGTCTTCATTTCAGACTGCAAAGCAACAAAATGTGATTATTTTAAAGGTGATGATTTATTTCTATACCCACTGTATATGTATATATATATATATATATATATATATATATATATATATATATACTAATAAAATCTTCTACATTAATAAAAAGAAAAAAGAAACAACATTTTAAAACATTACACTTATCGACAAGCCTACATGTACTAAAGCTGAGCATAGATGGCTACAGTAGTTTTCCCACTCAGGAAAACTGGTCGGGCATTGTATATTTGAAGCAGCCACTGATCAAGAAACATTTTCCAACATTCCCTTTCCACAGAAGTCATCCAAACAAGCAACATTGAAGAGGAAGGGCCAAACAGTAATCAAAATGCAGCCAGTTGAGCAAGGACCAGTTAATTTTTAATCTGTCTATGGCCAGTTTTAGCTTTTTAAGCAATTCATTGAAGCAAGTAAAAGATTTAGCAAAGTATCTAGTAAAGTAGTAAACACAATATGTATTCTAAAGTTCACCCAATCTTTGTCAAAGTTCACCCAATTTAATTTAATCTGAGCTCTGTGTAATCTTTTGCATTGCACACAGAGCATCAACAGTAGAACAGTAGGCATATGCTTCCTTTAACCTGTGCTGTAGTCTTCACCCTATGTCCTGCATCACCAATCGAATCCAAACTTTTGGTGGCTGTGAGATGAGAAATTTTGAATCTGATAATTTTAACCACTTCAGCTCCGGAAGATTTTACCCCCTTCCTGACCAGGCAGTTTTTTGCTGACAATTGTGCGGTCGTGCAACACTGCACCCAATTAAAATTGATGTCCTTTTTTCCCACAAATAGAGCTTTGGTTTGGTGGCATTTGATCACCTCTGCGTTTTTTGTTAAACAAAATTTACTGTCAATTTTGAAAAAATAACAATATTTTTTACTTTCTGCTATAAAGCATAACCAATAAAAAAATGTAAAAAAAATGAATTTCTTCATCAATTTAGGCCAATATGTATTCTGCTTTTGGTAAAAAAAAATCCCAATAAGAATGTATTGATTGGTTTGCACAAATGTTTTTTTTTTTTTTCATTAAAGAGTTTTATTAGAAGGTTAATAAAGCTTAGCAAACAATGCCATTTATCAAAAGAGATCAACCATACAGTTTCAGTACATCTAGTGAACAGTATATACAGTGGTTAACATCTGTATGAAGGTATTGAGCATAAAATTAAAGTTATATCCGCCCATTCGTGTGCTAGAAAGGTGAGTGGTGATCCTGAAAATCGAGACTTTCAACAACAGCTATTATAATGGACTTTATGGATCAGTTACAACATTTCAGGCGGTAAATCTAGCTGACTGTTAACTTTTAAATTTAGTGGAATTAGCATCATTTCAGTGTTTATCAAGACAGAAAATAGAAATAATTGGCAAGGAGAGAGAGAGAAAGAAAAAAGAAAAAAGTGAAGCGTAAAGAGAAGGATAATGAGGAAGAGAAGTAAATAGAGTAGGGCCTTCCAGTAAGGAAGTGGCGTCCCCACCTCCACGGTCCCCCGTGCGCCTATTTAACGTATGTGGAACTGTGAAGAGTTCCTATATCCAGAGACCAACTAAATATTCAGTAATTGTTCATAAGCTGCGGAATACTTAAAGATTAACCAAGGTGTCCATGTTTTGTGATATCTTTCTATGCTATCTGTGGATTGGGCAAGTAAATCTTCCATATGACAGATCTCGGAGACTTTCTGAAGCCACTCCTTGAACAAAGGAGCCTGTGTGCTTTTCCACCGAAGTGGAATCAGTGCTTTAGCAGCGTTTAAGAGGTGCTTCGTTAAGGATTTTTTTTTATCTCTTGTAGGGAAAGTTCGAGATGTGTAGTAGGCAGCATGCTGCATCCAGATTAATCTTGGTCTCCGTTATCCGTCGTATGGTATCTCTCACTTTCGTCCAATAGGTCTCCAGGATTGGGCATTGCCACCAGATATGTAAGAGAGTGCCTGGCTCTCTATTGCATCGCCAGCAACTGTCTGAGGCCTCAGGGAACCATTTTTTGATCTTATGTGGAGTGGCATACCATTGAGTCAGAAGTTTATATGCTGTCTCCTGTGTTTTTGTGCTAATGGAGCATTTATGTGCCAACGTACAAGCCGTCAGCCATTGATTATCTGTTATATCCCTCTGCAAGGCCCTAGACCATTCTACTCTAAATCTATCGTCTGTAGGTGATTTAGGGTTTTGTAGCCATGAGTAGACCGCCGAGGTAGTTTTGGAAAAGTCGTCGCCTCTGTGGCACACTGTCTCTAATTGAGTCATAGGTCTCTGAAAGTAGGGTAATTTGGTCTTGTTCATGACGTAGCTATGTATCTGGAAATATGACCACCTGGACAAGTGAAGAACACCAGTCTCTTCCTTCAGCTCTGAGTAGTTTTTGAATTTACCTTTCTTAAAGCAGTCTCCTGCAGTCAGTAGATTTGGTGAGTCTGGGGCTTGGAAGCTCTTGCCTGTCAGACCTGGTGCAAAATCCGGATTGTTCTGGATTGGGGTCAGTGGGCTTAATTGTGTCGTTAGATCATATTTTTTAACCACCATCTGGAAGGCCTTCATGGTAGCCCCCGTCAGTGGGTGTTTCCGTGTGGACTCATGGAGTTTTCCCCAGGGAATCCAAGGGGAAAACCTGAGTCCGCATGAAGTTAACGACCCCTCCAGAAAGACCCAGTCTTTTGAGTTTCCATGACAGTGCCAATCAATCACTCTGGTGAGGTGTGATGCTAAATAGTAGTTGTGGAAGTGGGGTAGGCCCATGCCCCCTCATTCCTTGGTTCTGGTTAGTAAAGGAAATTTGATTCTCGGCCGTCTATGTCCCCAAAGAAAGCGTGTGAGGGTGGATTGTAACTTCTTAAAAAAGTGTAGTGGGACAACGACTGGCAATGATCTCAGCAAATATAATAGTCTCGGAAGGATGACCATTTTAAGTATAGCCGCCCTTCCGAACCAAGAGAAGAATTTAGAGTTCCAACTCTGCAAGTCCGAGGCAATGTCTGCCAGCAACGGTGGAAAATTCTTTTCAAAAGTTTTCGAGAGTCTCGAGGGTATCCATACTCCCAGATATTTGAGTTCACTTGTTACCCAGCGGAACGAACAGTTCCCCTGTGTTTTAGCTAGTATGTCCTCTGATAGCGAAACATTCATTGCCTCGGACTTAGAATAGTTGATTTTGAGGTTCGATATGTAACCATAGTGCGTGAATTCCGCCATCAAATTCGGTATTGTGATATGTGGTTTAGTTAAAAAAAACAAAAGGTCGTCCGCATATGCGGCTGTTTTGTAGGTTTTGTTGGCTACTTCGAAACCTGAGATGGAATCGTTCTTATTAATTTTTCTAATAAACGGTTCCAGAGAGAGGATAAATAACAACGGTGACAAGGGGCAGCCTTGTCTAGTCCCGTTTGAGATGTTAACCTTATCGGACAATATGCCATTGACCCTTATCCTCGCACTAGGGTTCTGGTATAGGGCTGCAATCCAAGTCATCATGTGCGTTCCCAGTCCCACATGGCGACACACCTCCAGCATGTAATCCCAGGAGACCCGATCGAAGGCCTTCTCCGCGTCCGTGGACAGGAGAAGGCCCTCGATGCCCTGCATCCCCGCCGCATGTGTTAAAAGTAGAGCCTTTATAATGTTGTCCCTTGCCTCTCTTCCTGGCATAAATCCTACTTGATCTTGTCCAATTATAGACGTGAGGAGCGGTATTAGTCTATTGGCAAGTATCTTGGTTAGTATTTTGAGGTCTAAATTTAGTAACGAGATAGGTCGATAACTCGGGCACTCTGTAGGGTCTTTCCCAACTTTATGTATCACTGTTATGTGGGCTGTCAGGAAGTCAGGGGGTACTTGTCTGGGTGAGGAGAGGGAATTTAGGGCTCTTGCTAAAGGGTTAGTCAAGATGTCGCCAAAGGTTTTATAGTAAACAGATGTGTAGCCATCCGGTCCAGGGCTCTTGCCTGATTTAAGTCCCTTAATGGCACCCTGTATTTCAGTCAGTGTAATCTGTTCTTCCAGGGGGGTCGTCTCTGCGGTCTCTAATCGTGGCAGACCACTCTCAACTAAATATTCTTGTATGGCCTGTATTCTGTCGGTTAGAATTGCGGGGGGTCTGTTTTGTCTCGGTAAGTTATAGAGTTTTGAATAATAGTTATGGAACTGAGATGCTATAGCTTCAGAGGTAACTTCCGTGGTCCCCTCCGGTGACCTAATCCCCGCTATTGTATTGGTTGCGTAAGCTTCTCTCAGGGCTCTAGCTAAAAATCGGCCGGTCTTGTCCCCTGACTCATAGTATACCCTCTTTTTAAAAAATAGGGATCTCCGCGTTTTGGTGAGTAGTATTTCTTGCAACTTTTTCCTGGCTTCGAGTAATTCAGTGGCTGTCTGTATGGCTAAAGATTGTTTGTGTAAAGCTTCTAGGGTATGTATCCTATTAATTAAATCTCTCAATTCTTTTTCCTGCTGTTTCTTGCGTTGGGCCCCTAACCTAATTAGTTCCCCTCTAATCGTGCATTTATGCGCCTCCCAAATCATCATCGGATCCATATCCGGTGTGTTATTATGAGTAAAAAAGTCCGATAAAGCTTCACGAATGCGGGGGAGAAATTCAGGGTCTGTTAGTAATGAGGAGTTTAATCTCCAGGTGTTTGTCTTGGGTGTATTGTGCCTTAGGTCAACTACCAGGGAGGTGGGTGCATGGTCAGAGATCGTCTGAATGCCAATGTGTGCCCCCTTCACCATCTGCAAGTCCCTCTGGGATATGAATATGTGGTCAATGCGGGAGTATCTATCATGAGGAATCGAGTGGAACGTAAAATCTCGTGTGTTTGGGTGGAGAAATCTCCATGTATCCACCAATTGAAGAGAGGTTAGGTGTTTTTTGATATTTTTGAGAGCTCTGTACTTTATGCAAGACTTTCCAGTGGAAGAGTCTATAGTTGGGTTTAGTGGGACATTAAAGTCTCCCCCCAGAATCAGTGTTCCCTCTGCGAAGCCCTTTAATTCATGTGAGATCTTCTGGCAAAAGGTGACCTGGGACACGTTCGGGAAGTACACATTGGCTAGCGTCACAGTTTTGTTTCCATATGCGCCCTTAATAAAAACATAGCGGCCCTCTGGTGAGCGTAGGATATGTTGTTTTCCGGCCAGAGTCACCACCAATGCAAAGGGGAAGCGCCATGTGTAGCGTAGATCTAGCTCCCGGAGTTTATCCAGCAGGGGTCGCAGGGCCCTGCGGTTTCTTAGAGTGATTTGGGAGAGGTCATGAAACAACATGATGTGTTCACCATTGAATACAATTTGGTCATTTCTGCGGGCCTTTCTCATGATTTCCTCTTTTAGTGGAAAGCTCTGGAGGCAGCAAACAATGTCCCTTGGAGGGGCTGTATCCGGTCCCCTTGCCCTAAGAGCTCTGTGCGCCCTCACAAACTCTATAGCCATGTCTTCTTGTCTCTCTAAAAGAGAGTTGAATACACGCTGCAGCGCCGGTATTATCTGGTCTGGGTCCACCGTCTCAGGGATCCCTCTCACCCTTATGTTATTCCTCCTCCCACGGTTATCGAGGTCCTCCAAATGCCTGTTCATTTCAATAAACTGTTCAGCATGAGAATCCACCACCCTTTCCAGCTTATGTATGGCCTTGTCCCTGCGCTTGCCTGCAGCCTCCACGTGCTCCATTTTATCAGACAGTGAAAGGAGGTTGGATTTCAGGTCTGTGATAGCGGCCGAAAATGTGGACTTAATGTCCGCTGCAAATCCGGTCATGTCAGCATACGTGAGGGGCTTGTTGGAGCGATTACGTCCCCTACCTGAGTCCTCCTGTGTGGATTGGGAGTCCTCACTGAAGTCCTCCTCATCATTCGGCGCCCGCGCCATTTTGGGGCCTGTACCGCTGCCTCGAGGAGACGGCTGTGCTTTTAGGAGTTCTGCTATGCTTCTAGCAGCGGCAACTGCTGCTGAGTTGCGGCGTGATCTGGAGAGCGGTGTCTGCTGAGTCAGCTTGCCCATCTCCCGTTCTGTGCTCTCGGGTTGTCCGGCTTTAGGCTGTGTCGTTCCCGGAGCTCCTCTAGCACACGTCCATCCTGGTCGCTCGCCAAGCCACGCCCCCTGGTTTGCACAAATGTTTTAGCATCTACAGACTATGGGATAGGTTTATGGAATTTTTATTTATTACATTTTTTTACTAGTAATGGTGGTGATCAGTGATTTTTAGTGCGACTGTGACATTGCGGTGAACAAATCTGACACTAGGTGACACTTTTTGGGGACCAGTAACATTAATACAGTGATCAGTGCTAAAAAAAATGTGCTGTCACTGCACTAATGACACAGGGAATGGGTTAACATCAGGGGTGATCAAAGAATTAACTGTGTGTGTTCCCTGGGGGGGCTTGCTAACTGTGTGGGGGATTGCCTAACTGAAGAAAGACAGAGATCCACGTTACTGCTTAGCAGAAACACAAAATCTCCATCTTCCATACTAGCAGAAATGACAATCTGCCTTGTTTAAATAGGCAGACCGCCGTTCTGCCTCTCTCTGAATGATCGCTGAGTTTCCAGTGGACATCGGGACCACTGGACCCGCTGATTGGCTCCCGCTGTGTCCACTCACAGCGGGAGCAGGGCTATGGTGGCGCTCCCCAGAGCCCTTAAAAAAATTATGTACAGGTACGTGATTTTGCACAGTAAATATATGTGGGGTGGTCCTTAAGCTGTTAAGCAGGGTTTCTATGTGTGAGGGCCAGCAAAGAAGGGGTTTTATTAACAAAAGCTGGTGTGTTCCCGAACAACCAGGTTACAGACAGATGGGACTGAGGTGACTTAGCATATTAAATTAATGTCATTATGAAAACTGAGATACTTAGCAGTTCAGCTTTGCTTCCTGTTTAAATCTCAATTTTACTCTATTTTGACTTGTGTGCTTTTGTGTGTTATTTGTGTGTGGGTACCTTTCTTATGCCTGCCATAGTCGGTTCATATCTTGGCCGGTTCAACAGGAATCGACAGAGATTCAAACTGTGTATGGGCAGGCTGAATGTACCAGGTTGATTGATCAATAAACTTGGGTACAACCAGCCTGCCAAATTTTACTTGCAATTATCGCTAGCAGCTGGTATAGACCAGTGTTTCTCAACTCCAGTCCTCAAGGCGCCCCAACAGGTCATGTTTTCATGATTTCCCTCAGATTAAACAGCTGTGGTAATTACTAAGGCAGTGAAACTGATCAAATCACTTGTGCAGAGTAATGGACAGCCTGAAAACATGACCTGTTGGGGCGCCTTGAGGACTGGAGTTGAGAAACACTGGTATAGACAATGACTTGGCAAGAGGGGGGTGTCCACATCAACACTGTTTGTGTTGATGGGGAATCAAGTAAATTTCTTTCCAGCAACCTGTGGTTGCAGGAAAGAAATTAGCACCTTGTATGGCCTGCCTTACACCTGGTACACACTAAAACTGCTGGGTTGATTGAAAAAAACTGACAGCGCCTGTTATTAAAGCGGAGTTCTGCCCTGGGAAAAAAAATGTAAAAAATGTAAAGTCAGCAGCTACAAATACTGTACCTGCTGACTTTTACTAGATGGACACTTACCTGTCCAGGGAGTTCACACTGTCGGCACCCCAGCCGATCTTCAGATTGACTGTCGGGTGCAGCTTCTGCCACTCCAGGTAATGGAACCCAGCAGTGAAGCCTTTTGGCTTCATGCCCAGTTCCCTACTGCGCATGTGCATTTATGAATTGCCCGGCGGTGGAGGAAGGAGGAGGGGGCCAAACTTCCAGGAGATCGGACCGCAGTCCAGTCTCCTGGAAGTGGGGAAGGGGACCTGTCAAAAACAGGTCCCCATTCCCCCCTCCCCCCTGAAAGGTGCCAAATGTGACACTGGAGGGGGGGAAGCAATTAGGCGGAAGTTCCACTTTTGGTTGCTTTAATGATAATTGAACTTGCTGCTGCTCATAAAGGGTGTGCTGTCCCATTAAAATATATAACCCAAAATATGATTACACCAAAATATACCATGTAAAATCAAAACCTTATAAGAAAGAAATAGAACACAATATCTAGAAAAAGCTAGAATGTGCTCAATATAGTGTCCTCAGCGGATCTACGTCGGCTGCTTGACTCATGCAAGAGATAAAACACAATATCAATTTAACAAATCCAAGCTTGAATGTACCTAATATAGCATCCTTGGTGGATCTACTACTTCCTCTTAGCTCCTTTTTCATAGCTCCTGCAATATATGTGAGATCAAAATCATATGTTGATAAAATACACACATCCGAAGTCTCCCGTGAGGTGCAGGAGTCTCCTGCATATCTAATGCGCTCCCGGTATCCTGGGAATGATTGATGTGGTGGGAGGGACAGCTGTGAACATCTATCTCCCTGTATAGCTTTTCAGCTGACAGCCGCTTCTCTCACTCTCCCTCGGCTGTTGGCTAAATAGCTAAATAGCTATACAAGGAGAACAGTGTTCACAGCTGTCCCTCCCACCGCACTGAACATTCCCAGCTGCTCCCTGTGCACTCCTCCTCCGGCCGCTCCTCTGGTCCCCTGGCCTCCTCCGGCCCCCCTCCATTTCCTTCTCTGCCCCCCTGTTCTCATCAGCCCCCCTCTGTGTCCTCCTCCACCCCCCCCCCTTTTCCCCCACAGCCGGCTCCCCTCCTCTCCTCTCCCACTAGCTGCTGGGGGAGATCTGATCTGTCAGGATGGAGAACGGAAGAAGGGACCAGTAAATATGTAATTTACTGGTCCCTTCCTTTTCTGAATGGGACATAGAGAGCATTCGCTACCGATCGCTCCTGTGTCCTCTGATAACTGATCATAGTAAAGTGTGCTTCAGTTTATGAATGAACAGGAGCCTCTGTCATCTGTCAATTCATCTTCAATGCTGAGAAAGGGACTGGGGAATCTGTGTCCTCAGTCCCTTTCTCTGTCTCAAAGGGGAGATATCTGGGATCTGTTTAGACCCCTGATATCTCACCAATAATTGTAAAAAAATTCTAAAAAATTTAATTGTAAAAAAAAAAACAACTGACACCACTCCCCCCTGTCCTACCAACCCTGTCAACTGCCCTGACCCCCTCCACCCAAAAAGCATTCTGAAAAAAAATTAAAAACAAATTAAATTGTAAATAAAAGAAAAAAACGACTGACACCATCTACTGCCACATACCCCCCACCCCTTCCCCAGAAGCACTGTGAAAAAACATTAAAAAATGTATTTCAAAAAAAATTGCCGTGGGGGGGTTGAGGGGTAGTGGGCGAGCACGTAGTGCCACCTCGCTGAAATGAGTTTTTGCAGGTTGGGATGTCTGAAAATTTAATAAACGCAATCTCTATGCACAAACTAATCAAAAATAATTTGTGCTTAATATAGTAACCTCAGTGGATCTACTAGCTCTCATAGCTCATGCAGTCTTTAACAAATAATGCTAAGTGCCTTCACAGTGAATATTGAAGCTCCCTTGCTCTCTTCATATATGCTCTGTCCCCCCCCCCCTCCTGCCGGAAGTGCTCCCAACTCACCAGAAGGTTGAGACCCTATAGCCATATGGCTATATGAGTCTCAATAAGCTTTTTTTGTATTCCACTTCCACACAGGTGTAAAGGATTGATCTGGTAAGACTTTTTCCAAGGGTCCTCTATGTTTTCTTCAGAACTCCACCCCTTCCAGAGTTTGATTTACTCCATGTGTGTCATATGGAAATAAGTGCAGTGCTGCACCAAATAGTATTGGAAAAAACGGAAAAAAAAACAAAATTATATAGTGTACAATAAGCAGCTAACACACCTCTAGACAACAGGCAAAAACAACAAATAATACAAAAATAGTGTAGCGCTATGTGCACATATAAATATTGTGTCAGCTTTACCTTAACACACAAACAATATTGTAACAATAAGTAACGTAAAAAGTGACTGCAGTGAATAAATAGCGTGAATCAAAAAATATGACAAATATAAAATAAAAAAAATGAGTATTTTTTAAAAAACATACATGTGTGATGAATCAAATAATATAGTTCATAAAAAATTGACAATTATATTGATAATAAAATAGTGGGATAGAAAACCACCACCAAACAGTCTATAAATATATAAAGTGCAAAAAAACTCATGGGATTTCTACGTAAACGGAAAAGTTCACTTCTGGCAAATGGATATGGAGGAAATCGCAAATGGGTGGAAAATCAAGATAAGTGACAGGACCATCACCGGAGCATCAAAAGAGGCTTACCAGAGTCTGATGACCTGAAAAGACATACGTCTTACAAGTCTCAGAAAGCGTGATGACCACCAGGTCTGGCGAGAAGATATGTCAAATAATCCTCAGCTTCCAAAAGGAGGGAGGGAGGAAGGGTCTCACCAAGATTTTGATCGTCCCCGAGGAAGTCCAACAGGCCCAGTAGATGTTTTTAAAAATCATGCGAGAAGAAAAACTCACATGGCATGATATCGTTTAAAGACAACAATTTAATAAAATGGTAAAAAAAACACTCACATGGTAGAAGATCAGAAACAGCTTATATAGAATCAGTTGCGGTAATCATAAGGGGTCCACCCGACATGTTTCGGCATACAAAGCCTTCATCTGGGGTGTGGAGCCCCCCCACGTCACCGCTATTTAAACAAGAAGTGACCCCCTCTGGGGGTGTCACGATACAGGAAGTGATGCAATTGATGTCACTTCCTGATAAAACAGGACAATGATATTTAACTATCTGTATGTGCAGAGTGAAACTATAAGTAGTATGTTACTGATGTCATTAACCAAAGAAAATATGAATACTGTATTGTAAGTTATACAATAAAGGCCGGACGCTAGGTATACAGGTTCGGAAACGAACCGAATGCGTTCCAAGCCTCGATTTCAGTATAGCCAGAACCCATTGGCCGAAGCGCCGTCCCGCGCCGACCAATGGATCCAGCGTATGCGCGATGACGTCATCCTGGAATGGGAAACCAGGGCGCTGATAGGTGGAAGAGACCCGGAAAGAGGTCATGATGATATCATCATGACCTCTTTCCGGGTCTCTTCCACCTATCAGCGCCCTGGTTTCCCATTCCAGGAAGCGCTGTGTTGGCTGACATGAAAGAGAGGTCTGGTTTCATGAGTGGAGCGCACTGGCGCCGCTTCCATATAGCGGATGACGTCATCGCGCATATGCTGGATCCATTGGTCGGCGCGGGACGGCGCTTCGGCCAATGGGTTCTGGCTATACTGAAATCGAGGCTTGGAACGCATTCGGTTCGTTTCCGAACCTGTATACCTAGCGTCCGGCCTTTATTGTATAACTTACAACACAGTATTCATATTTTCTTCGGTTAATGACATCAGTAACATACTACTTATAGTTTCACTCTGCACATACAGATAGTTAAATATCATTGTCCTGTTTTATCAGGAAGTGACATCAATTGCATCACTTCCGGTATCGTGACACCCCCAGAGGGGGTCACTTCTTGTTTAAATAGCGGTGACGTGGGGGGGCTCCACACCCCAGATGAAGGCTTTGTATGCCGAAACATGTCGGGTGGACCCCTTATGATTACCGCAACTGATTCTATGTAAGCTGTTTCTGATCTTCTACCATGTGAGTGTTTTTTTTACCATTTTATTAAATTGTTGTCTTTAACCACTTCAATACCAGGCACTTAGACACCTTCCCGCCCAGCCCAATTTTCAGCTTGCAGCGCTGTCGCAATTTGAATGACAATTGCGCGGTCATGCTACACTGTACCCAATCAAATTTTTTATCATTTTGTTCCCATAAATAGAGCTTTCTTTTGGCGGTATTTGATCACCTTTGCGGTTTTTATTTTTTGCGCAATAAATAAAGACCGAAAATTTTGAAAAAAAACAAGTTTTTCTTTGTTTCTGTTAAAACTTTTTGTAAATAAGTATGTTTTCTTCTTCAATGACGGGCACTGATATGGCTGCACTGACGGGCACTGATACGGCGGCACTGATGGGCACCGATGAGTGGCACCGATGAGGTGGCACTGATGAGGTGGCACTGACGGGCACTGATGATGGGCACTGATAGGCGGCACTGATGGGCACTGATAGGTGGCACTAATGGGCACTGATAGGTGGCACTGGTATGCGGCACTGATGAGCACTCATAGGTGGCACGGATGGGCACTTATAGGCGGCACTGATGGGCACTCATAGGTGGCATTGAAGGGCACTCGTAGGTGGCATTGACGGTTACTTATTGGTGGCACTGATAGTTGGCACAGATGGGCACGGATGGGCACTGATAGATGGGCACTGATGGGCACGGATGGGCACTGACAGGTGGCATGAATGGACACTGATGGGTGGCACTGATGGCATTAATTGTTTGCAGTGATGCCCCTAAGGGTGGCATTGCTGGGCATCACTGCAACATAATTGTGCCAATCAGTGCCCATTTGTGGGCACTGATTGGCACAGATTTGGCACACTGGGCACATGTGGATGGCCATGGGGTACATACCTGGCCACCCACATGTTGCCCCTTCCCTGGTGGTCCTAGTGGTGATCCCTGGTGGTCCAGTGTGGTGATCTGCGGGGGGGGCTGCGCTGATAAACAATCAGCGCAGACCCCCCCTGCCAGGAGAGCCGCCGATCGGCTCTCCTCTACTTGCGTCTGTCAGACGCGAGTGAGGAAGAGCTGATCAACGGCTCTTCCTATTGACAGCGTGATCAGCCGTGATTGGACACGGCTGATCACGTGGTAAAGAGCCTCTGCCGGAGGCTTTTTACCAAGATCAGTGTAGCGGTGTGTCAGACTGACACACCGCTCCACCGATCGTTGCGATGCGCGCCCCCGGGGGCGCGCTGCGGCATGTTATCCTGCTGGACGTCATATGAAGCCCAGTCAGGATAACAGAACCACTTCCCGGACGTCAATCCGCTATAGGGCGGGCGGGAAGTGGTTAAACGATATCATGCCATGTGAGTTTTTCTTCTCGCATGATTTTTAAAAACATCTACTGGGCCTGTTGGACTTCCTCGGGGACAATCAAAATCTTGGTGAGACCCTTCCTCCCTCCCTCCTTTTGGAAGCTGAGGATTATTTGACGTATCTTCTCGCCAGACCTGGTGGTCATCACGCTTTCTGAGACTTGTAAGACGTATGTCTTTTCAGGTCATCAGACTCTGGTAAGCCTCTTTTGATGCTCCGGTGATGGTCCTGTCACTTATCTTGATTTTCCACCCATTTGCGATTTCCTCCATATCCATTTGCCAGAAGTGAACTTTTCCGTTTACGTAGAAATCCCATGAGTTTTTTTGCACTTTATATATTTATAGACTGTTTGGTGGTGGTTTTCTATCCCACTATTTTATTATCAATATAATTGTCAATTTTTTATGAACTATATTATTTGATTCATCACACATGTATGTTTTTTAAAAAATACTCATTTTTTTGATTTTATATTTGTCATTTTTTTTGATTCACGCTATTTATTCACTGCAGTCACTTTTTACGTTACTTATTGTTACAATATTGTTTGTGTGTTAAGGTAAAGCTGACACAATATTTATATGTGCACATAGCGCTACACTATTTTTGTATTATTTGTTGTTTTTACTCCATGTGTGTCAAAAAATAAATGAAGCCATCATTGTGCAAGACTGTTTATTACTCACGAAAATATACATGCAAATATACTCACTTGTTTTGTAAAAAAATCAGGCATAAATAAAAAGCTTTAGACATCTGTAAAACAAATCCAAGCCCAGATCTATCGCTGCTGGCTTGCATTCCACTGACCGGATGTGACGTCACTGGAACTGGAAACATGTTCTAAGTACATTTCGCCCCACCCAGGGCCTCTTCAGGAACAGAGTTCTCTGGTCCTAATGATCCACTTTATATACCAAACTTCTCCTACTACACCCAAATTCACCTGCATTCCATCTTGGAGCACCTTCTAGCATTAATAAAATACCATACTGCCTCATGCAACATGGAAATGGCCATACTGCAAAATAGCCCTAAAGGTGCAAGGATTTATGTGTTTAATTAGATAGGAACTAAAAATATTAAAGCGGGGTTCCACTATCTCGGATAAATTTTTTTTTTTGGCAAAATGACAAAGATTAGGATCTATTAATATAGAACTCACTTCTTCCGTTTTTGAGGTTCAGTGCTGCCCGTTTTCTCCTAATAAAGAAAGTTATAAATTCTGCTCGAGACGGTTGTCATCTTGTCTGTGGGCATGTGAAGCCCACAGGCATCCTCTTCCGGGATACGGTGCTGCTGATCAACCAGGATGCACCGCCCGTTCTATTTCCGATCTCGTGCATGCGCAGTACACTGACATCGGAGCGCCATCAACAGCTCCGGTTGCCATCGCAACGAGCGGCGTCGTAGGAAGTCCCGCCCCGTTGTGATGGCAACGCTGATAATGACGTCACTTGCAGGATAGAAATCTCAAGATAACTCACGCCAGGCCGCCGCACTAACTCCTGAGAACAATGACACAAGCTCCCAGGAGCCAGTGCAGCTAATAGGAAGTGACGATTTAGCCGCAGTAAACACGCCCATAACCGCAGGATGGACTTCCTGGAAGACACAAAGATACCAACAGCAACAAAGGTAAAGTAGAAAAAAAAAAGTGCCGTTTTGTCATTAGGACATTGCGGTAATGCTCTTCATCTATTGTTTTAAAAATGGGTGGAGATCCGCTTTAAAATTAGAAGTTACAAAAAAGGTTACAAAAAACTATAAATGCTATACATCTCACTATTTGAACCTCATAAATATAAGACAACTAAATAGTATAGTATGTGACCTGTTAATGGTTACAAATAACATTACATAAAATATAATTGATATAAATGGGTGTATTTTACCCCTATTGGCTATACTTATATGGAATTATATATAAAGGTAAAAATTGTTAACACTTTTTTAAAATGAAAATGTTAAATATTAGAAATTAAACAATGTATATCAATCTCTATGTTCAGTCCCTTTGTCATGAAAAGGTTTACCCGTTGGTGGTGCTATCGGTCTCTTGGATCGCAGTACCAGTGTCCACCAGCGGGTGTCTTCCAACACCTAGGACCTGTAATAAGAGGACTCACCTGCTGGTGGCACTGTTGCATCCTTGGGCCGTAGTACCGGTGTCCACCAGCAGGTGTACTCCGGCAGTGTGGAGCAGACAGCACCCTCTGCGCTCTGGTGTAATGTGAGGTCAATTACTGCAGCCTTATAAATACCCGGCAAGCTCTCACATGCTTGCCTTGGTATCTTTCTCCCTATGCCCTGACCTCGCTGCTTGTATCCTGACCTTGAGCCTGTTCCTGATCTGATCTGATCCCTATCCAGAACCCATCCTGGACCTGTCCCTCCTGTGCCCTGTTCTCCTTGTATCCCTGCCCAGCAGCCTATCCATCCATCCTCTCCCTGTCCTGTTGGTTTCCCATCCTTACCCATCTGCTGACCTCCCTGTGTATGACCTCGGCCTGGCTTGTTTACGATTTTGGTATCTCCAGTTATTTGTATATATTATTTGTAGTTTGTGGGTCTGTGATTGGTTTTGCACTGTTTATATTTCACTTATTTGTCACCTATTTAATAAACACCCTTATTTTTCACTTACATGTTTTTCTGGTTTCCTCTGTGCAGTCCACACAGTCTGGTCTACTAAATTCTGTGACAGTATACCAAGGCCATCCCTGACCAGATGTGGCTGCATTGAGGAACCATCCTGGTTGTTAGTTTTGCTAATATGGATTTCAATGAAATCATTTATTATTCTCTGCTGGCAGGAGAGGATGGTGAATATTGTCGCCGGATTTTAAAAGAGTGGACTAGTGACCAGCTGATGGAGACTATCCGATCAGCTCATTCCCCAGTGGATCAGGGGTATATGTCATTTGAAGATGTTCAGCCCCTGATCCAGTTATGTGCAAAACCAGCCCTGTCATGCATTCCCGAAGGAAGCGATGATTTTTCTCCCCCCTTCAATTATGGCCAAGTTAAATCCCCGGTATGGTTATTAGAAGATGATCCAGCCTTTTTTATGGAACATTATTCCACTTGTTCATAGCAGGTGTTGGCTGATTGCATCCATTCAGTACAATCCCTGGCTAGTCAGGCCGGGTGTGAATCAGCATTTGTTCAACCTGTGCTACAGACATGGTCAGATCTCCTGCACTTAGCTAGGCCTCAACATTCCAGTCCTGCCATTAATCACCTGCCTTCCCAAAAATCTATCTCCCCGTCACCTATGGCAACCTCGGCTACAGCCCAGTTTACTCAGCTCCCTTCCAAATACTACTACCCAGTCTCCAAATGTAGCACCTATCCTGCCTTCCTACCTTTAATCCATCTGCCTCTTCTCCTCCACCTGTAACAACCCCACAGAACCCTTCTCCAGCCACTTTTCCTTGGTCTTCCTTTTGCCCAGCTACATAGTTTTCTTATGACCCAGCACCTATGTACAAAGCTGCAGTGGCTAAACCAAAAAAGAAACAAAAGTTCCTCCCAACCCACACCATCCTGCCAGTAACCCAACCTGCCTCCACACCAACCAACCTGTTCGAGCCTGTGTTCATGCCAATTGAACTTGATGACCCACCTAAACCTGCCAACCCAGTTCCTGCTATCCAGTCTGATGTGCCTGCCTTCCAGCCTGAGGTACCTACTTTCCAGTCTGATGTGCCCGCTCTCCAGTCTGATGTCTTGATGCCTGCCTTCCAGCCCAAAGTCTTGGTGCCTGCCTTCCAGCCTGATGTGCCTGCCTTCCAGCCTGAGGTACCTACCTTCCAGTCTGATGTGCCCACTTTCCAATCTGATGTCTTGATGCCTGCCTTCCAGCCCAAAGTCTTGGTGCCTGCCTTCCAGCCTGATGTGCCTGCCTTCCAGCCTGATGTGCCTACCTTCCAGTCAGATGTGTCCGCTTTCCAGTCTGACGTCTTGGTGCTTGCCTTCCAGCCCGAAGTCTCGGTGCTCGCTTTGCATTCTGATGTGCCCGCTTTCCAGTCTGATGTGCCTGCCTTAAAGCCTGATGTCTTGATGCTTGCCTTCCAGCCTGGTGTCTCGGTGCCTGCCTTCCAGCCAGATGTCTCGGTGCCTGCCTTCCAGTCTGATGTGCCTGCCTTCCAGCCTGATGTCTCGATGCCTGCCTTCCAGCCTGATGTCTCGATGCTTTCCTTCCAGCCCGAAGTCTTGGTGCCTGCTTTCCAGTCTGACATGCCCGCTTTCCAGTCTGATGTGCCCGCCTTCCAGGCTAATGTCTCGATGCCTGCCTTCCAGCCTGAAGTCTTGGTGCCTGCTTTCCAGTCTGATGTGCCCGCTTTCCAGTCTGATGTGCCCGCCTTCCAGCCTGATGTCTCGATGCCTGCCTTCCAGCCCGAAGTCTTGGTGCCCGCTTTCCAGTCTGATGTGCCCGCTTTCCAGTCTGATGTGCCCGCTCTCCAATCTGATGTGCTCGCTTTCCAGCCTGATGTCTCGATGCTTGCCTTCCAGCCTGATGTCTCAGTGCCTGCCTTCCAGATGGATGTTTCGGTGCCTGCCTTCCAGCTTGATGTCTCCACTTCCCAGTCTGATGTGCCCGCTTTCCAGTCTGATGTGCTCGCTTTCCATTTTGATGTGCTCGCTTTCCAGTCTGATGTGCTCGCTTTCCAGTCTTATGTGCCCGCTTTCCAGTCTAATGTCCTGATGTCTGCCTTCCAGCCCGAAGTCTTGGTGCCCGCTTTCCCATCTGATGTGCCTGCTTTCCCATCTGATGTGCCCGCTTTCCAGTCTGATGTGCCCACCTTTCAGCCTGATGTCTCGGTGCTTGCCTTCCAGCCTGGTGTCTCATTGCCTTCTTTCCAGTCGGATGTCTTGATATTGGTGTCTCAGCCTGAAGTTTTGGTACCCGTGTGTCAGACTTAAGTTTCGGTGCCCGTGTGTCAGCCTGAATTTTCGGTGCCCGTGTGTCAGCCTGAAGTGTCGGTGCCCGTGTGTCAGCCTGGAGTTTCAGTGCCTGTGTCTCAGCCTGAAGTTTCAGTACCCGTTATCCAGTCTGCTGAGCCGGTGTCCATTGCCCAGTCTGCTGAGCCGGTGCCCGTTACCCAGTCTGCTGAGCTGGTGCCCGTTACCCAGTCTGCTGAGCCGGTGCCCATTACCCAGTCTGCTGAGCCAGTGCCGTTACCCAGTCTGCTGAGCCGGTGCCCATTACCCAGTCTGCTGAACCGGTGCCCGTTACCCAGTCTGCTAAATCGGAGTCCGTCACTCGGCCTGTTAAGCCAGTACCTGTTATTCGGCTTGCCGGACCAGTGCCCAGTATCCAGCTCACTGGGCTTGGCCCAGTTACCCAGCCCACTGGGCCGGGGTTTGTTACCCAGCCTGCTGAGCCTGTGCCTGTGATTCAGCCTGCCCTTACGGTGCTCGCTGTTCGGCCTAAGGTTCCAGAGCCTACTGCCCAGCTCGACGACCCGGAACCTGCTGCCCAGCTCAACGACCTGGATCTTGCTGTCCCAGCTCGATGACCCGGAGCCCGCTGTCTGTTCTGATGTGCCCGCTGCCTGCTCTGATGTGCCCACTGTCCAGTTTGATGTATCTGCTGCCCAGTCTCAAGTGCCTGATGCCCAGCCTGAAGTACCCGATGCACAGCCTGATGTGCCCTCATCTGTTGTTCGGTTTGAGGCCATAAACTTTGGACAATTTCATCTAGTTGGAGCGTCCGGAGGCGTGGTGCTATCGGTCTCTTGGATCGCAGTACCAGTGTCCACCAGCGGGTGTCTTTCAACACCTAGGACCTGTAATATAAAGACTCACCTGCTGGTAGCACTGTTGCATCCTTGGGCCGTAGTACCGGTGTCCACCAGCGGGTCTACTCCAGCAGTGTGGAGCAGACAGCTCCAGCTCTGATCTGATCCCTATCCCGAACCCATCCTGGACCTGTCCCTCCTGTGCCCTGTTCTTCTTGTATCCCTGCCCTGCAGCCTATCCATCCTCTCCCTGTCCTGTTGGTTTCCCATCCTTACCCATCTGCTGACCTCCCTGTGTATGACCTCGGCCTGGCTTGTTTACAATTCTGGTATCTCCAGTTATTTGTATATATTATTTGTAGTTTGTGGGTCTGTGGTTGGTTTTGCACTGTTTATATTTCACTTATTTGTCACCTATTTAATAAACACCCTTATTTTTCACTTACATGTGTTTCTGGTTTCCTCTGTGCAGTCCACACAGTCTGGTCTACTAAATTCTGTGACACCCTTTAGGGGTAAAGGTGGACAGTTTATTTATCCATTTAGTTTAATTTTGAGAGATAGGTTTATCTTGTTGAGCCCTCTCCAATGTCTTTCTATTGCATTACTTCCACAGAATTTGCACTCTGTGGGATCCTTATTATGATATATCGTGAAATGGTTGGATAAGCTATGGTGGTGAAAACCTTTTTTAATATTATTGATATGCTCCTTTAATATTGTTTTCAACTGCCTTTTGGTCCATCCCACATACTGGAGTCCGCATGTGCATTCCAATAGGTATGTCACATGCAAGCTACTACACGTGACATGATAAACTTTATTATGTTATATCTTTTTCTTGTACTATTGGATTACATGCTCTACAAATTAGACACCTACCACTTTTAGAGAAGCCTATTTAATCCAAAGATTTCACTATTTTCTTAAAGGGGGTCTGGCACATTTTTTTACTAATTTATCTCTTATTGTGGGGGGGGGTCTATACACAAACGTAGGGTTCTTGGGTAACACCTTGGCCAAAACGCCAACTTTAAACATACCGGGCCAATGGTTCTTTATTATTTTTTCTATGGATCTATGCTGTCTGTTTTATTCTAATCTAAACACTAGAATCCTGTTTTCTTATGTTTAGTTACAAGTAACTTCTCTCTATTTAGATCCTTAACTTGGGCTTTTAACTGATCCAAATATCTCTTATACATTTTCTCCAAAAACCTTTCTGCTAATATACTTGTTTGTGTTTCAAAATCACATTCCTCGTCACAATTTCTCTTTGAATATTTCTCCGCATATATTTTCCCTTGGTGCTTAATCATTTTGGGTGGTGGCAACTACCGTTTGGAATGTACCCATTCCTCTCTGTTTGTTTAAAGTGAATACGAGTATATAACTGTCAGGGCTGGGCTCAGCCCTTCCTTCTCTGAGCTGGCCGCTCAACTGTCAGATAATTGCCAGCTCCCATCTCTCTCCACAGTTACCCAGCTGTTGATGATCCCGCTCGTCAGTCCTGCCTACTTAAGCCATTGGGTCCAGAGGAGCTCTGCCTTCTCCTTGGTCACATCACAAGATACTATCTCCTGCGTTCCTGTTTAAAGACTGGCTTTACTGACATCCCTTCCGGCTCCAGATCCTGCTTGCTGTTCCACTACTTTGATCCCTGACTTCTGCTTGGCTGACTATCTATTCCGGTTACTGAACTTTGGCTGTTTTGACTACGTTTGTTCTTTTTACTTTTATTATTAAACAAGTATGATTTTAACTGTACTTCTGTCTCGGTTTGATTTCATGGTTTCTGACAGTAGGCGAAGGCCATGAATTCAGGAGATACAGTCAATCCACTTGTTGATAATATTTTTTCCAGATTGGATGTGCAAGATCACCGCATGGATCAGTTTGCCATAGCGTTACAAATGCTCCTGAGTCACAAGGCTCACCTGGAATCTCCCACTGTGGCTGCTCCGGTACAACCTGCGTTGCAGGCCGTCCCTGTGCAGGCACCCGCCTCGCGTATTACCTCTATAAGAGGTATGTCTGGTTCCTCTCCACTTCCCCAGCGATTTGGGGGTGATCCAGTTCAATGCAGAGGTATTCACAACCAGGTTGAGATATACTTTGAGATGCTGCCCCAGGCGTTTCCCACGGACAGAAGCAAAGTAGGTTTCATGATATCCTTGCTTCCTAAGAGAGAGTTGGCCTGGGCAAATCCTCTATGGAAGACACAAAAACCTGTTGTCTTCAGTTACCCTGAGTTTGTGGCCTCCTTTAAAAGGGTATATGACGTTCCTGCATGCTCCGCTTCTGCTGCCAATTCCCGTATGTCCATCAAACAGAGTATGTGAACTGTTGCCGACTATGCCATTGAGTTCCATACTCTGGCAGCAGAGGTTGCTTGGAACAATGAGGCCCTCGTGGCTTCTTTTTCTCATGGTCTCTCAGATTCCATCAAGGATGAGATAGCAGCCCGGGATATACCCAATGAGCTGGAGAAGTTGATCACGTTTGCCATCCTCATTGACTCCAGACTCAGAGAAAGACTCTATTTTAAGGAGCGCTTGCGGAAGCCTCCTGTACGTTTGCCTCTGAGCTTTGCAGTCCCTCCTGTGCCTCCCTCACCTCCCATGCCTCCTGGTACCGAGTTGGTCAGTGAAGATGAACCCATGCACTTGGGCTTCACGCGTCTCTCTGCAGATGAGAGAACCTTTAGGAGGAGGGAGAGATTGTGCCTTTATTGTGGCTAGGCAGGTCACTTTTTGAAGTCTTGTCCTTCCTGTCCAGAGAACGCCTTGAAGTCCTGTCACGGACAGACCTTAGGTGGCGTTGTTTCATCCCCAGTTATCCAGAAGGGTAAGCCCCTGGATTCAGTCACCCTTTCTTGGGCTTAGTCATCCATGGAGATACAGGCTCTAATCGACTCTGGGGCTGCAGGCCTGTTCATTGATGCTGCCTTTGTATCAAAGCACTCGATTCCACTGCAGCTGCGTGACACTCCACTTGCCATTGAGGCTCTTGACTGGAGACCTCTACAGCCTGCCCATGTGACTCATGAGACGGTTCAGTTGTCCATGGCCGTAGGGGCTCTTCACCATGAGATAATCTAATTCCAAGTTATTTCCTCACCTAAGTTTCCGCTGGTTATTGGTTATCCTTGGTTACAGAGGCACAACCCCTCTTTTGATTGACTCCATGCTGAGGTTCTCTCCTGGTCACCACAATGCAGTGTAACATGCTTCCAGAAGGTAGCCAAGGTCCTGTGCACCTCTTACATAGTTACATATAGTTACATAGTAGGTGAGGTTGAAAAAATACACACGTCCATCAAGTCCAACCTATGTGTGTGATTATGTGTCAGTATTACATTACATATCCCTGTATGTTGCAGTCATTAAGGTGATTATCTAATAGTTTCTTCAAGCTATCAATGCTCCCCACTGAGACCACCGCCTGTGGAAGGGAATTCCACATCCTTGCCGCTCTTACAGTAAAGAACCCTCTACGTAGTTTAAGGTTAAACCTCTTTTCTTCTAATTGTAATGAGTGGCCACGAGTCTTATTAAACTCTCTTCTGCGAAAAAGTTTTATCCCTATTGTGGGGTCACCAGTACAGTATTTGTAAATTGAAATCATATCTCCTCTCAAGCGTCTCTTCTCCAGAGAGAATAAGTTCAGCGCTCGCAACCTTTCCTCATAACTAAAATCCTCCAGACCCTTTATTAGCTTTGTTGCCCTTCTTTGTACTCGCTCCATTTCCAGTACATCCTTCCTGAGGACTGGTGCCCAGAACTGGACAGCATACTCCAGGTGCGGCCGGACCAGAGTCTTGTAGAGCGGGAGAATTATCGTTTTATCTCTGGAGTTGATCCCTCTTTTAATGCATGCCAATATTCTGTTTGCTTTATTAGCAGCAGCTTGGCATTGCATGCCATTGCTGAGCCTATCATCTACTAGGACCCCCAGGTCCTTTTCCATCCTAGATTCCCCCAGAGGTTCTCCCCCCAGTGTATAGATTGCATTCATATTTTTGCCACCCAAATGCATTATTTTACATTTTTCTACATTGAACCTCATTTGCCATGTAGTCGCCCACCCCATTAATTTGTGCAGGTCTTTTAGCAAGGTTTCCACATCCTGCGGAGAAGTTATTGCCCTGCTTAGCTTAGTATCATCTGCAAATACAGAGATTGAACTGTTTATCCCATCCTCCAGGTCGTTTATAAACAAATTAAATAGGATTGGGGAACCCCACTACCCACCCCTGACCATTGTAAGTACTCCCCATTTATCACCACCCTCTGAACACGCCCTTGTAGCCAGTTTTCAATCCATGTACTCACCCTATGGTCCATGCCAACGGACCTTATTTTGTACAGTAAACGTTTATGGGGAACTGTGTCAAATGCTTTTGCAAAATCCAGATACACCACGTCTATGGGCCTTCCTTTATCTAGATGGCAACTCCCCTCCTCATAGAAGGTTAATAGATTGGTTTGGCAAGAACGATTCTTCATGAATCCATGCTGACTGCAAATGATATCGTTTTTATTACTAAAATCTTGTATATAGTCCCTTATCATCCTCTCCAAGAGTTTACATACTATTGATGTTAGGCTAACTGGTCTGTAATTCCCAGGGATGTTTTTTGGGCCCTTTTTAAATATTGGTGCTACATTGGCTTTTCTCCAATCAGCTGGTACCATTCCAGTCAATAGACTGTCTGTAAAAATTAGGAACAACGGTCTGGCAATCACCTGACTGAGTTCCCTAAGTACCCTCGGATGCAAGCCATCTGATCCCGGTGATTTATTGATGTTAAGTTTCTCAAGTCTAATTTTAATTCCGTCCTCTGTTAACCATGGAGGTGCTTCCTGTGTTGTGTCATGAGGATAAACACTGCAGTTTTGATTACTGAAGCCCCCCGATTCACTCGTGAAGACTGAGGAGAAGAATAAATTCAATACCTTTGCCATCTCCCCATACTTTGTAACCAGATGTCCTTCCTCATTCTTTATGGGGCCAATATGGTCTGTCCTCCCTTTTTTACTGTTTACATACTTAAAGAATTTCTTGGGATTTTTTTTGCTCTCCTCCGCTATGTGTCTTTCATGTTCTATCTTAGCCGTCCTAATTGCACCCTTACATTTCTTATTGCATTCTTTATAAAGTCTGAATGCTGAGGATGATCCCTCAACCCTGTGTTTTTTGAAGGCCTTCTCCTTTGCTTTTATATGCATTTTTACATTGGAGTTAAGCCATCCAGGATTTTTGTTCACTCTTTTAAATTTATTACCCAATGGGATACATTGGCTAATGCCCTTATTTAATATGCTCTTAAAGCAAACCCATCTCTCCTCCGTATTCTTTGTTCCTAATATTTTATCCCAATTTATGCCTTTTAGCAAGGTTTGTAGTTTAGGGAAGTTGGCTCTTTTGAAATTCAGTGTCTTTGTGTTCCCTTCATGTTTCCTATTTGTGTGATTTATACCGAAACGAATTGACCTGTGATCGCTGTTACCTAAATTGCCCCGTATTTCCACATCTGTGATCAGGTCTGTATTGTTGGTAATCAGTAGATCCAGTAATGTTTTATTTCTAGTTGGTGCGTCTACCATCTGACCCATAAAATTGTCCTGCAAGACATTTAGGAACTGGCGAGCCTTAAATGAATGCGCGGTTCCCTCCGCCCAGTCTATGTCTGGATAATTAAAATCCCCCATTATGATAACACTTCCCATCCTTGCTGCTAATCCAATTTGTGATAGGAGATCCATCTCCACTTCCTCCCTCAGATTAGGGGGCCTATAGCATACTCCCAGTATTATTTTCCCCTTAGCTTCATCCCTTTGGAGCTCTACCCATAAGGATTCCACCTCCTCTCTAGCTCCCTCAGTGATGTCATCTCTCACATTCGCTTGTACATTATTCTTGATATATAGGAATACCCCTCCCCCTTTTTTATCCTCTCTATCCTTGCGGTATAGGGTAGACCCTTGAATGTTTGCCAGCCAATCATGAGAGCTGTTGAACCAGGTCCCACAAAATCCAAATCCTCCTTGTACAACAGTATCTCTAGTTCACCCATCTTGTCCGCCATGCTCCTGGCATTGGTGAACATGCCACATAGTTTAGACCGGTCGCATATTGTCCTCGTATTGGGTGTTTCAAGATTGCAACTAGGACTTGCTACTATACTCACCTTGTGTTTTTGTGCTTTGGTTAACCTACCACTAATGCCCCCAATACTACCCTCTGGAATATCTTCCGCACTGGCTATCATTGTCTCTGGACCCTCCCCCCCATCGCCTAGTTTAAAAACCCCTCTAACTTTTTGGCCATCTTCATTCCCAGCAGATCTGCACCCTCCTCATTTAGGTGCAGTCCGTCCCTTCTATAGTACCGGTTACCGACTGGGAAGTCGGCCCAGTCCTCCAGGAACCCAAACCCCTCCTTACTGCACCAGCTCTTCAGCCACTTGTTTACTTCCCTAATCTCCCTCTGCCTTTCTGGTGTAGCTCGATGTACCGGTAGTATTCCTGAGAATACTATCTTGGAGGTCCTTTTCCTCAATTTAGCACCTAAGTCCCAAAAATCGTTCTTTAGGACACTCCATCTGCCTCTGACTTTGTCATTGGTGCCAACGTGCACCATGACAGCCGTGTCTTCCCCAAGCACCCTCCCAGTAATCTGTCCACAAGATCCGTGATGTGCCGAACCCGAGCGCCCGGTAGACAACATACTGTTCAGCGCTTCAGGTCTTGGTTACAGATTGCCCTCTCTGTCCTTCTAAGAATTGAGTCCCCTACCACCAGAATCTGTCTTTCCTTTCCCTTTGCTGCCCCCCCACTCTCACTGGAGGAGTTCTTCCCCTGGCAGCTAGGAGAGTCCCTCATGTCCAGCAGTGCTGGTC
Source organism: Lithobates clamitans (assembly GCA_037952925.1). NCBI lineage: Eukaryota > Metazoa > Chordata > Amphibia > Anura > Ranidae > Lithobates > Lithobates clamitans. The sequence goes on from JBBGZY010000429.1 coordinate 12,269,218, forward strand.
CCTGACTGGTTTCACCAATGTCACTCAATGGAGCGTACTTATTGGGATGCTCCAGTCCTGGATCGGCCTCTCTGGCACTTCCCCCTCTACCCCTCCTGACTGTCACCCATCTACTCTTTGCTAGTGCCTGCACCTCTTTGTCTCCACCCGCCTCTGTGCTGGCCCCTGCTGGCACCTGCCATGTACGTTCCTGGCTCACCTTTAGTATGAAGGGACTTCTCAGTGCTGACAGTTGCTTCCCCAGATTCAGAACCTGGGCTTCCAGGGAAACAATGTGCTTACATTTCGCACAGCAGTATTATTGATCGGATGATCAAGGAACGCATACATGCAGCAAGATGTACAAAGAGTCACCTCTCCACACCCGCCGGGCATCGTACCTATTAAATTTAGTGAGGATTTGGGGATTTTACCCTGTCCAAATTACCTAACAGCTAGCTTCCTGGCACTAATACTCAAGACAATATACAGGTACACAACAAGACAATACACAGGTACTCACAGACCTACGTGCAATCGCAGAACAGTCACAGACCTACGTGCACTCGTAATACTCAAGTATACAGTACACAATACGCAAGTACTAATGATCCACACACACTACTCAGACAACACTCAGATACTCACACTACACAGGTACTATGACCCCTGTTATAACCTCCTGTTTTAAACTCTGGTTTTTAACTCCCACTTATACCAGCTCCACTTACACCGAGTTCCACAGCCTCAGACTGAGCACGCTCAGACTGAGTCCTACACCCAGTTAAATAGGCACCTGTGAGCAATTAACCACCCCCTTAATTGATAGACTGAAGGAACCAGAGAAAAAAAAAGCTATTTAAAAAGTGACAGAAAAAGGCAAATGAAAAACTAAAAGGAAAAGCCCCAAAAATGCAACCCAGCAAACCCAGCAATCAACAAGCAAGACTTATTCACTCTAATAGGGCATACACACGGTCGGACTTTGTTCGGACATTCCGACAACAAAATCCTAGGATTTTTTCCGACGGATGTTGGCTCAAACTTGTTTTGTCTACACATGGTCGCACAAAGTTGTCGGAATTTCCGATCGCCAACCACGCGGTCACGTACATCACGTACGACGAGACTAGAAAAGGCCGGTTCAGAACCAAGCGTGGCACCCTTTGGGTTCCTTTTGCTAATCTCGTGTTAGTAAAAGTTTGGTGAGAGATGATTCGCGCTTTTTCAGACTTGTGGCTTTCAGATCATTTTCTGCTGTTCAGTTTGTGCTTGTGGGTTTGTATCTGCTCTTCAGTGCTTGAAGTCAGTTCGTATTGGAGTTTTCTGTGCGATCTTGTCCGCTCGTTGCTGTTTTTCAGGTTCGCTCTTCACAGGCCTTGCTGTTCTTCAGTGCGTTCTGTTACTTCGTTCTGAGCAGCCGACCGTTTTCTAGCCATGTTGCGTATGCGTACTCCTCGTAGAGTTCATGCTGTGCGGGGGCTTGGTGTTGGGGTCCTGACCTTGACACAAGTCCAGTCCATGAACAGGGTGGGGAGGAGTTCATGGACCAAGAATTGGTTGCTTCAGCGTGACCAGTTCTCTCATATGCCTTTGCTCCGTGAGATCCGTGAGAATAATCCTGATGATTTCAGGAACTTTCTCAGGATGACTGACCCCGTGTTTCACCGTCTGCTGGCTTCGCTGACCCCCTATATCAGCAGGCAGGATACCTGCATGAGGCAAGCCATCACTCCGGAGCAGAGGTTGGTCGCTACCCTGCGTTATTTGGCGACAGGGAGAAGCCTGCAGGACCTCAAGTTCTCGACAGGCATCTCCCCTCAGGCTCTGGGGATCATTATCCCAGAGATCTGTTCTGCCATCATCCAGGTCCTGCAGAAGGAATATATGAAGGTAAGATTTTTATCCTTTAATATCACATTTTATTGTATTGAATGTTTGCTAATATATTGTATTTCTTTCCCCATTCCCTAATTACCATGATTGGAATATGCTGTGAATGTCCCCTTTGTTCTCATGCATGCTGGATTTTTATGTAATTATTATTTTAGGTCCTTCATACATATTTGCCCTTCAATAACCTCCCCAGCATGGTGTCTCCTGGCCTATATTCACCTCATGTAGTCACTTAACAATGTATTTTTTCTGCTCCATAGTAGTGCTTTACCCCAAACACCCCCTGAAATGTTGGTAAATGTTATTTTTGCTTTAAATTCTGGCAGAGTGCCAGAGGCTTTTTTTTTGTGGTGTCCCCAAATAATTTTTAGTAACCCTCCCTCCCCAAACTGCTAAGTCAGCTGATCCCAATTCTCTATGTATCCTCAATCATCTGTCTGCTAACTTTGCCAAACCCATACACACTATACCCATCTCTTTTGTGCTCAGATTTATGGAAGAATTCCTCAAAGCATGTAGTGCAAGGGCCTGCCTGTATACTTTCAAATGGTACTGTTTAAAGTTTTGGGATCCTATTATTATCTTGATAGGTAATAGCAGAATGTCCAAATGTCCTCAAATGTGTACAGTGTGTATTTATATCTTTGTATTATGACACTTCTTACCTGCCCAGTGGGCTGCCAATAGTGTAACTAAGGAGGGGCTGTTCCAAGTAATACCCTGTATTTAGGCATTCATCTCTCAATGAAATGAAGAGGGTTACCTGTCCAAGATTTCCACACACCCCCTATAATGTTAGAAATGGCCCATGAGAGGGGGGGAGGGGGAATATGATAGGTGTACCTTATACTTTGACGTTGTTAAATTCCCCTTAATAAATGCTATCTGGAGGTTGCCCCATAATGTTTGTGTCTAATCTGCTTGCCATGTTTCTGAGAAAAAATAGTAATGTTTATTGTTTTTTCCTCAACAGTTTCCTTCCACGCCACAGGAATGGCAGACTGTGGCCTCCCACTTTGTTGAGCGGTGGGACTTTCCTAACTGCGGAGGGGCAATTGATGGGAAACACGTCCACATCGTCCCACCACCCAACTCGGGATCGTACTATTATAATTACAAGGGGTTCAATAGTATAGTGATGTTGGCGGTGGTGTCGGCTAATTACGACTTCTTGTATGTGGACGTGGGGAAGAATGGCCGGATGTCCGATGGTGGAGTCATCACCCAGACGGAGTTCTACAGGTGTCTCCAGAATGGCAGCTTGGACTTGCCAGCTCCAGAGGACAATGTTGAAGGACTCCCATTTGTGTTCGTTGCTGATGAAGCGTTTGCGCTGGGGGACCACCTGATGCGGCTATTCCCAATGAGGACCCTCACCCCAGAACAGAGGGTTTTTAATTACCGGCTGGCCAGAGCCCGAAGAGTGGTGGAGAATTTGGAATCCTGGCCAGCCGGTTCTGCCTATTTATGACACCCATCCATATGGCGGAGTATAAACTGAACCATATTACAAAAAAGACAAATTCCCCCGGGGGGTTTTTTAGGCAGCATTGTATTGAATATTGGTATAACAATAAAATAAATCAAGTTCATAAGGAATTCAAATATACAACAATTTATTAAAAAATACAGACTCTGGTTCACGTGTAACAAACATCGGCATAAAACATCAACCATGGCTAAAATGACGTATCATCAAATAGTTATCCACATGAATACCCCGATGCATTTCGACCCATTGGTCTTCTTCAGGGGGATTTAGATTCTAGGGAAATATATCACAATTAGAGTTTGAACTTGAAACTTTGGTCAATATGTAAGACATTTACACAGCATTTTAAGTTAATAAATATACAAGCTCCGGGGCTATCCTACGACTTGCAGGTGGTAAACTCCTCCCCGACATACCAACCCCCACATGTCACCGCCGCCAACTAGCGGCGTCTGTGTGGCCCCCTCTGCGTTCCGGAAGGCGGAAGCCCCGGCAGTCGCCGTTGGTATGTCGGGGAGGAGTTTACCACCTGCAAGTCGTAGGATAGCCCCGGAGCTTGTATAAATTGGCAGTTCCTGGTTGATCCTTAGCTGTACCTCCGGAAAGCTGCCACTCTATTTGAGAAGTATCTAGCACTAGGTAAGTGCTATGCTTGGTATACTTACTACAGTTGATATTGACTTTATCATTAATAGTACTATCATTAACCCACTACTTTTTGGCTTCAGGCATGCTTATCCAGCATACTTGCTTCACCTTTGCCATCACCACTCATATACTTGTTCACATTTAAATTTTTACACTCATTCCATACACTTATGGCACCCAATTCAATAATTGCGACATGGCGTTTTCCGGTCACTAACACTCACACACTTCTTTAGTTTTCATTACAGTTTGGCTTGTTTTAATTTTACACTATTTGGTTTTTCATTTCATGTTCCACAGTGCATTCCCACATGATCATCCCACACCCATTACTATCACTACGGTACTACCAGCACATTCACTTCTTTCACTTATGTTCTATTTGGACTCAATACTCCCAATTTATTTTTTATTACATGTATCATTACTAGTATTTTTATTTTTATCACTCATCATACCCCCTTTATTTTATTTGCATCTTACAAACATTATATTATCAATAAATTACATACTTTAAAGTAGGGATGAGCTTCGTGTTCGAGTCGAACCCATGTTCGACTCGAACATCGGCTGTTCGACCGTCCGTCGAATTGCGAACGATATGGGCCGTTCGCGCCAAATTCGTGTGGCGCGTCACGGCCCATAATTCACTGCGGCATCGCAGTGCATTGCTGGCTGATGATTGGCCAAGCATGCACTATGACCCGCATGCTTGGCCAATCACAGCGCCGTCAGTAGAGAGAGCTGTAATTGGCCAAAGCCAGGGTGGCTTTGGCCAATTATGGCTCAGGGGATTTAGTACACACCCCACACTATATAAGGCCGCCTGCACGGCGGCCCTGTGTAGTGTGTGTTCCGGTGTGCTGAGAGATAGAGAGAGAGAGAGACAGTGTCATTTGATTTGAGTTAGATAGATTAGGCAGAACAGTCAGTCAGTTAGCTGCACTTACAGTGTATTGTGTATATATATGCATCCCAGGTGTTGCATATATATATATACACTGTATTCAGTTTAGCTAGATCCGTTCCTGTTATCTTCTATCTAGACTATTTACATTTAGTGCAGTGTGTCCTGCTCACAGTGTTCAGCTAGATCCGTTCCTGCTATTTACATTCAGTGCAGTGCGTCCTGCTCACAGTGTTCAGCTAGATCCGTTCCTGCTATTTACATTCAGTGCAGTGCGTCCTGCTCACAGTGTTCAGCTAGATCCGTTCCTGCTATTTACATTCAGTGCAGTGCGTCCTGCTCACAGTGTTCAGCTAGATCCGTTCCTGCTATTTACATTCAGTGCAGTGCGTCCTGCTCACAGTGTTCAGCTAGATCCGTTCCTGCTATTTACATTCAGTGCAGTGCGTCCTGCTCACAGTGTTCAGCTAGATCCGTTCCTGCTATTTACATTCAGTGCAGTGCGTCCTGCTCACAGTGTTCAGCTAGATCCGTTCCTGCTATTTACATTCAGTGCAGTGCGTCCTGCTCACAGTGTTCAGCTAGATCCGTTCCTGGTATTTACATTTAGTGCAGTGCGTCCTGCTCACAGTGTTCAGCTACATCCGTTCCTGCTATTTACATTCAGTGCAGTGCGTCCTGCTCACAGTGTTCAGCTAGATCCGTTCCTGCTATTTACATTCAGTGCAGTGCGTCCTGCTCACAGTGTTTAGCTACATCCGTTCCTGCTGTTTACATTCAGTGCAGTGCGTCCTGCTCACAGTGTTCAGCTAGATCCGTTCCTGCTATTTACATTCAGTGCAGTGCGTCCTGCTCACAGTGTTCAGCTAGATCCGTTCCTGCTATTTACATTCAGTGCAGTGCGTCCTGCTCACAGTGTTCAGCTAGATCCGTTCCTGCTATTTACATTCAGTGCAGTGCGTCCTGCTCACAGTGTTCAGCTAGATCCGTTCCTGCTATTTACATTCAGTGCAGTGCGTCCTGCTCACAGTGTTCAGCTAGATCCGTTCCTGCTATTTACATTCAGTGCAGTGCGTCCTGCTCACAGTGTTCAGCTAGATCCGTTCCTGCTATTTACATTCAGTGCAGTGCGTCCTGCTCACAGTGTTCAGCTAGATCCGTTCCTGCTATATACATTTAGTGCAGTACGTCCTGCTCACAGTGTTCAGCTAGATCCGTTCCTGTTATCTTCCTACTGACAGGCAGGCTTGTCTGGTTACAGTATATAAAGCTACCTGAAGAAAATTACAGGTGTTCTTTTTGATCCTATTAGTACCACGGTCAGGCAGCTAGACTATTTACATTTAGTACAGTGTGTCCTGCTCACAGTGTTCAGCTAGATCCGTTCCTGTTATCTTCCTACTGACAGGCAGGCTTGTCTGGTTACAGTATATAAAGCTACCTTAAGAAAATTACAGGTGTTCTTTTTGATCCTATTAGTACCACGGTCAGGCAGCTAGACTATTTACATTAAGTACAGTGTGTCCTGCTCACAGTGTTCAGCTAGATCCGTTCCTGTTATCTTCCTACTGACAGGCAGGCTTGTCTGGTTACAGTATATAAAGCTACCTTAAGAAAATTACAGGTGTTCTTTTTGATCCTATTAGTACCACGGTCAGGCAGCTAGACTATTTACATTTAGTACAGTGTGTCCTGCTCACAGTGTTCAGCTAGATCCGTTCCTGTTATCTTCCTACTGACAGGCAGGCTTGTCTGGTTACAGTATATAAAGCTACCTTAAGAAAATTACAGGTGTTCTTTTTGATCCTATTAGTACCACGGTCAGGCAGCTAGACTATTTACATTTAGTACAGTGTGTCCTGCTCACAGTGTTCAGCTAGATCCGTTCCTGTTATCTTCCTACTGACAGGCAGGCTTGTCTGGTTACAGTATATAAAGCTACCTTAAGAAAATTACAGGTGTTCTTTTTGATCCTATTAGTACCACGGTCAGGCAGCTAGACTATTTACATTCAGTGCAGTGCGTCCTGCTCACAGTGTTCAGCTAGATCCGTTCCTGCTATTTACATTCAGTGCAGTGCGTCCTGCTCACAGTGTTCAGCTAGATCCGTTCCTGGTATTTACATTTAGTGCAGTGCGTCCTGCTCACAGTGTTCAGCTACATCCGTTCCTGCTATTTACATTCAGTGCAGTGCGTCCTGCTCACAGTGTTCAGCTAGATCCGTTCCTGCTATTTACATTCAGTGCAGTGCGTCCTGCTCACAGTGTTTAGCTACATCCGTTCCTGCTGTTTACATTCAGTGCAGTGCGTCCTGCTCACAGTGTTCAGCTAGATCCGTTCCTGCTATTTACATTCAGTGCAGTGCGTCCTGCTCACAGTGTTCAGCTAGATCCGTTCCTGCTATTTACATTCAGTGCAGTGCGTCCTGCTCACAGTGTTCAGCTAGATCCGTTCCTGCTATATACATTTAGTGCAGTACGTCCTGCTCACAGTGTTCAGCTAGATCCGTTCCTGTTATCTTCCTACTGACAGGCAGGCTTGTCTGGTTACAGTATATAAAGCTACCTGAAGAAAATTACAGGTGTTCTTTTTGATCCTATTAGTACCACGGTCAGGCAGCTAGACTATTTACATTTAGTACAGTGTGTCCTGCTCACAGTGTTCAGCTAGATCCGTTCCTGTTATCTTCCTACTGACAGGCAGGCTTGTCTGGTTACAGTATATAAAGCTACCTTAAGAAAATTACAGGTGTTCTTTTTGATCCTATTAGTACCACGGTCAGGCAGCTAGACTATTTACATTCAGTGCAGTGCGTCCTGCTCACAGTGTTCAGCTAGATCCGTTCTTGCTATTTACATTCAGTGCAGTGCGTCCTGCTCACAGTGTTCAGCTAGATCCGTTCCTGCTATTTACATTCAGTGCAGTGCGTCCTGCTCACAGTGTTCAGCTAGATCCGTTCCTGCTATATACATTTAGTGCAGTACGTCCTGCTCACAGTGTTCAGCTAGATCCGTTCCTGTTATCTTCCTACTGACAGGCAGGCTTGTCTGGTTACAGTATATAAAGCTACCTGAAGAAAATTACAGGTGTTCTATCCCAGCTTAGTGCAGCTACAGGCCATTAGTATGTCTGGAAGGCCAAGAAGGAGAGGCAGACAGTCACAAGCCAATAAGAGAGGGCAAGCAGGCTCTGTGTCTAGTGCTGGTCGTGGAGACGGTGCATCCTCATCAGCACGTGGCCATGGGACACGCTTGGCCTTTTTTTCGGCAGCTGGCCGTGTTGAGCCGCAACATGCGGAAGACTTGGTCGAGTGGATGACCAAGCCGTCCTCATCCTCCTCATCCTCTCTCACCCATGCCCAGGGTGCTTTGTCTGGCAAAGCAGCGGCCTCTTCCCTCAGCTCAATGTCATCAGTGACTCCTTCCCTAGCTCCACCATGTCCTCATGAGGATTCCCTCGAACTGTTTGACCACAGTGTTGGGTACATGCTCCAGGAGGATGCCCAGCGTTTGGAAGGCTCTGATGATGATACTGAGCTCAATGAAGGCAGTAACATGAGCACGGACAGAGGGGGTGCCCAAGAAGGACAGCAATCTGGCAGTCATGCTCCCCCTGCTGCAGCATACTGCCAGGTTTGCTCCAGTGATGAGGAGGGAGGGGATGATGAGGTCACTGACTCAACGTGGGTGCCTGATAGGAGAGAGGAGGAGGAGGAGGAGGAGGAGGAGGAGGTGGCACATCACCAACTAGGCAGGATGCCCTCCAGGGGCCAGCCTAAGGGCAGCACATTGACTGCATCACACCCCAAAGCTCCACATGTGCAGGGCGCTGCAGTCTCTGCGCGTTATTCAAAAAGTTCTTTGGTGTGGGCCTTTTTTGAGACGAGTGCATCAGATCGCACCGCTGCTATTTGCAACATATGTCTCAAGCGTATCTCGCGTGGCCAAAACATCTCCCGCTTGGGTACCACATGCTTGACCAGACATATGTTGACCTGCCATGCAGTTCGTTGGCAAGCGTATCTAAAAGACCCACACCAAAGAACAAAGACGATCTCTCCTTGCTCCTCATCAGCTGAGATTTCCAACCCCACTAGACCTTCAGTCCTCTCTGCGACCTGCAGTGAGAGGAATGAAGGTGTAGAATTAGGTGTGTCACAGCCAAGTACTTATGGGCAATCTGCTTTTGGTACACCGACGTCAGATTGTACCAGGCAAATTTCCCTGCCCCAGCTGCTGCACCGCCGAAAGAAGTTTGCTCCCAGCCATCCACATGCCCAGCGGTTGAATGCTAGCTTGGCAAAATTGCTAGCACTTCAACTGCTGCCTTTTCAGTTGGTAGACTCTGCCCCCTTCCGTGAGTTTGTGGAATGTGCGGTTCCTCAGTGGCAGGTACCCAAACGCCACTTTTTCTCACGGAAGGCGATTCCGGCTCTCTACCGGCATGCGGAAGGCAATGTCCATGCCTCGCTGGACAGGGCGGTCAGCGGTAAGGTGCATATTACCGCTGACTCATGGTCCAGCAGGCATGGACAGGGACGTTACTTAAGTTTCACGGCGCATTGGGTGACTCTGCTGGCAGCTGGGAAGGATGCAGGACAAGGTGCAGTAGTGTTGGAGGTTGTTCCGCCACCACGCCTCCAAAATGCTGATTGTGACACACCTCTCTCCTCCACCCCCTCCTCTTCTTCTTCCTCCATGGCCTCTTCCTCGGAACCAGCGGTGCTCCGTAGGCGTTCAAGGGGCTACGCAAGTACGCAGGCCAAAAGATGCCATGCGGTGCTTGAGCTGGTGTGCTTGGGGGACAGGAGCCACACTGGGGCAGAGGTTCTGTCAGCTCTGCAGGGGCAGGTTCAGAGGTGGTTGACGCCACGCCAACTTAAGGCAGGAATGGTGGTTTGCGACAATGGCACCAACCTCCTCTCTGCCCTCCGACAGGGACAACTGACCCATGTGCCCTGTTTGGCTCACGTCCTTAACTTGGTGGTGCAGCGGTTCTTGGGCAGGTACCCGGGCTTACAGGATGTCCTGAGGCAGGCCAGGAAAGTCTGTGTGCATTTCCGCCGGTCATATAATGCCAGTGCTCGGCTGACGGACCTCCAAAAGGAGTTTAACCTGCCCAAGAACCGCCTAATCTGTGACATGCCCACCAGGTGGAACTCGACGTTGGCCATGCTGCAGCGGCTGCACACGCAGCAGAGGGCCATCAATGAGTACCTGTGCGACTATGGCACCAGGACAGGGTCAGGGGACCTTGGTTTTTTTTCCCCACGCCAGTGGGCCATGATCAGGGATGCATGCACTGTCCTGTCACCATTCGAGGAGGCCACGAGGATGGTGAGCACTGACAGTGCATGCATCAGTGACACTGTCCCCCTTGTCCACCTGTTGGAGCACACGCTGCGTGGAATAATGGACAGGGCACTTGAGGCAGAACAGAGGCAGGAAGAGGAGGACTTCCTTAGCTCTCAAGGCCCCCTTTATCCAGACAGTGTTCCTGCGTGCCCGCCGATCACACAGGAAGAGGACGAGGAGGAGGAGGAGGAGGAGGAGGAAGATTGTGTCAGTATGGAGGTGGAGCCTGGCACTCAGCATCAGCAGTCTTTAAGGGATCAGTCCCAAGGAACACATGGACTTGTACGTGGCTGGGAGGAGGTGGCTGCGGACGTTGTTGTCCTTAGTGACCCAGAGGACTCCGGACCGAATGCCTCAGCAAACCTACGCTGCATGGCCTCCCTGATCCTGCAAAGCCTGCGTAAGGATCCTCGTATTCGTGGTATCAAGGAGAAGGACCAATACTGGCTGGCAACCCTCCTTGATCCACGTTACAAGGGTAAGGTTGCGGACCTTATCTTGCCATCGCAGAGGGAGCAGAGGATGAAACATCTTCGGGAGGCCTTGCAGAAAGGTCTGTGCAACGCGTTCCCAGAGACTGGGAGGTTACAAACTCCTGTTTCTGGACAACGTGTTGCTGAGGCTTCGGTCAGTCAAAGAAGGAGCGGTGGAGAAGGTGGCCGTCTGACCGATGCGTTCAGACAATTTTTTGGTCCGCAGCCCCAAGGTATGATCGGTTCCAGCAACCATCGCCAGCGTCTGTTTTACATGGTGCAGGAATACCTAGGGGCAAGATCAGACTTGGACACCTTTCCCACCGAAAATCCTCTGGGTTACTGGGTCTTGAGGATGGATCACTGGCCAGAGCTTGCACAGTATGCAATTGAGCTACTGGCCTGTCCTGCATCCAGCGTTCTTTCGGAACGCACATTCAGTGCTGCTGGAGGCGTGGTAACCGATCACAGGGTGCGTCTGTCCACCGACTCGGTCGATCGGCTGACCTTCATAAAAATGAATCAGTCTTGGATCACCACCAGCTACCAAGCACCTGATGCAGATGTAACCGAATAATTTTTTTTGAAATCTCAGATCCCTTCAAAGACTGCCTATGCTGATGCTGAGTGACTATCCCTGAGTAATTATCCTCTTCCTCCTCAATCATCACGCTGATAGCTTGTAAGAACATTTTTGGTTCTGGGCGCCACCACCAGTGCCTAAGGCACAATTTTTCAGCCCCTGTTTAACAGGGGCGTGTAATTACAATTTTTGATGTAATACTTTGCAGCAGGGCTCGTTCCTGCATTCCAACTAGAGTGTCTGTGAGGGGTTGCAGTGTTGTGGCACCAGCACCAGTGCCTAAGACCCAATTTTTCAGCCCCTGTCTAACAGGGGCGTGTAATTACAATTTTTGATGCAATACTTTGCAGCAGGGCTTGTTCCTGCGTTTCAACTAGAGTGTCTGTGAGGGGTTGCAGTGTTGTGGCACCAGCACCAGTGCCTAAGACCCAATTTTTCTGCCCCTGTCTAACAGGGGCGTGTAATTACAATTTTTGATGCAATACTTTGCAGCAGGGCTCGTTCCTGCGTTCCAACTAGAGTGTCTGTGAGGGGTTGCAGTGTTGTGGCACCAGCACCAGTGCCTAAGGCCTAATTTTTCAGCTCCTGTTCAACAGGGGCATGTAATTACAATTCTTGATCTAATATTTCACAGCAGGGCCCTGTGAGGGCTTACAGTGTTTTGGCCACAGCAACACCTAAGGCCCAAATTTCTGCTGAGTATATAGGGCAGGACCCTACTTTCAAACATCTAACTTACAAACGACTCCTACTTGCAAACGGAAGGAGACAACAGGAAGTGAGATGAAATCTACCCCTAAGGAAGGGAAATTCTCTCCTGTAAGAGTTAATATGGGAAAACAATTTCTCCTTTCCACTGATGCTTTCCAATCCTTGTTCCACAAAAAAACCCAAATTTTCCAAAAACATTTTTCATTGGGACAAAAAAGTGAGGTGAAATCTTCTGAAGAGGAGGAAAGACGCAAAACAAATGTCACAGGGGTGATAACCCTTCCCTATGTTTTCCAAAAAGCTTAGAAAAGATTTTTTGGCTGGAGCTAAACACATTAAAAATGTTCAAAATTACAAACAGATTCTACTTAACAACAAACCTACAGTCCCTGTCTTGTTTGCACCGCCTGAATACTGCTGTTCAGAGTATATAGGGACCTTTCCTTATTTTAATTTGGGTGCGGGGTTCCCCTTAATATCCATACAAGACCCAAAGGGCCTGGTAATGGACTGGGGGGTACCCATGCCGTTTGTCTCACTGATTTTCATCCATATTGCCATGACCCGACATGACATTAAACCCGCAAGCAGTTTTAAATGAGATTTTTTCCTTTAAAAATGACATTTGGTGCAGGGACTGTTCTAAACATGGGAAACACGCGTCACTTTACAGGCATACTATAGACACCCCCCAGGTACGATATTTAAAGGAATATTTCACTTTTTTTTTTTTACTTTAAGCATCATTAAAATCACTGCTCCCGAAAAAACGGCCGTTTTTAAAAGTTTTTTTTGCATTGATACATGTCCCCTGGGGTAGGACCCGGGTCCCCAAACCCTTTTTAGGACAATACCATGCAAATTAGCCTTTAAAATGAGCACTTTTGATTTCGAACGTTCGAGTCCCATAGACGTCAATGGGGTTCTAACGTTCGTGCGAACTTGCGGTCCGTTCGCGGGTTCTGGTGCGAACCGAACCGGGGGGTGTTCGGCTCATCCCTACTTTAAAGTAATAGGTTCCACTAACAAGATATATACATATATACAAGTAACTACCCCGGTGAGGGCTAATCAGCTATCGCCCTACGGCACCATATACTTTTAGATACTTTTAGAACATTATTACCAAGGTTTATAACAAAGTCCTTTCATACACAATGGCAGGTGCCTCGCCCCCCGCCCTCTCCCCCGTCCAAGTGTGTGGCCCCTTGCAAGTCCGATGGACTGCAGATGTACCTGTGGGGCACGGAGGGATACGTGTGGTCTCTGGGATCTCTGGGCCTTCATGTTCTTAAACAATCTGGTTCGTTTGGTGCATCCCTACTATACCATCCACTCAATGGTAAATATACCTTCATAGATATGAAGTAATACAGTTATTTATTAACATAAAATGCTGTGTAAATGTCTTACATATTGACCAAAGTTTCAAGTTCAAACTCTAATTGTGATATATTTCCCTAGAATCTAAATCCCCCTGAAGAAGACCAATGGGTCGAAATGCATCGGGGTATTCATGTGGATAACTATTTGATGATACGTCATTTTAGCCATGGTTGATGTTTTATGCCGATGTTTGTTACACGTGAACCAGAGTCTGTATTTTTTAATAAATTGTTGTATATTTGAATTCCTTATGAACTTGATTTATTTTATTGTTATACCAATATTCAATACAATGCTGCCTAAAAAACCCCCCGGGGGAATTTGTCTTTTTTGTATTATACTTTGGGTTGTGCAGCTTTGGGTGCTCTCGTATATGTGTTTTCTCCATTGTTTTTAAACTGAACCATATTATACTTGCATGCTGTGTTCTCCATAACTTTTTAAGGAAACATTCGGCTAACTATGCTGGCTCAGTTGGGCCTGAGGCTGGAATGATACATCAAACCACACTGACGGCGCTTGAAAGTGGCCGTCCTGGCTTGCCCTCCCTGAGTGCCCGTGATGCCCGGTTACGCTACCTGGAGTTCTTTGCGGGTAGGGGGGCTATCAATATGCCAGCAAATCTGTGAAGCCTTTTTATAATAAAAAAAAAGAAATTCTTTGTGGACATTTACTGCTTGCATTTGTTTTAGCTGACCCTGACAGAAATGTGTTGAGTCCAGAAAATGTCGTGATTGTGTAACCTTATTATACAAAGCACTGTTGGCTGTTATTTACTAAATGCAAAAACACATTTCACTACAAGTGCACTTGCAACTGCACTGAACCTGCACTTGTAGTGCAAAGAGGATTTGCCCTTAGGAAATAACCCCCATTTTTGCTGAAAACAGCAATTACATCACCCCAAAAATGTTGTAGTGTTGAGACAATAATCCACACATTCTTGAGTAACCAACTTTTTTATACCTGCACAATCACATGTGCATTTACCAAAGGTTTTTAAAACAAACCAACATGTTTGTTGTATAACAATTTTTGGAGTAGCATTATCAAAAATTGAAATGTCCATTTAAGATAAAACAGACCTGTGTAAAACCAAAAAGAAAGCCAAAAAACTTGAACTTACAAAGTTCACATATGGTAAAACCTGAAGGCTATATCAGACATCAGTATTTAGGAACTGGGTTTGATATAGCGTTCAGATGGGGGGAAATCACCCCTGGAAAAGCCAAATTTGGAAGATGCACACCAATTTACGAATGTCAACATGTGCTAGCTGCCATCACGGGGGATCAAGGGACGTGTTTTGGGGGAGCAAGCCCTTCCTCACCGCTACTTTATAATTGAGAAAAGGGTTGCATCCCCAAAACGCGTCCATTGATCTCCCGTGATGGCAGATAGCACATGTTGGCACACTGTGTGCATCCTCCAAATTTGGCTTTTCAAAACATTGCAAATATCTTTAAAAGATTGGACCACAATCCAAAAAGTGATTTTGTGGGGTTTTAAATTCGCCCCAAAACATCAATGATGTTATTATTTTTTTTAATCACATCATTGATTTTTTGCTGCATGTTTTGCAATTCGACATTACACCCCATGATCTCCCCGATCAGGATCTGGGCACTTTCTGATGTGAAAGGATCTGGATCACGATCACCTAAAAAGAGAGAAACAAAACAAAAACAGGTATCAAAAATCTGCGGACATCCATCTCTTACCTGAGTCTGTGGTCGCAGACACTCACCTGTTGTGGTGCCAATTTCCACCACATCTTCTTCTTCCTCCTGCTCTTCTTGGGTTGGTGTTATTTCCCCTTCTTCCATAGGTGGGGGGTCTGTGGTCTCCTCGGATGAGGGAGTCTTTTCTACCCTATGTAAAACAAAAATGTTATAATTAGCACACAGATATTTGATGGCAGAACTAGAAATAGGAAACATTGCTTGGAAGTGGGGTACAATTGTCAATTTTAACCGAGTTCCAAGATGTCTTTTTTTATTGCTCTTTGTCAAGCTGCAATACTTTACCTGTTTAGTACAAGCTTCACAGATGGAGACCCCCCTATAGTATACACTGAAGCACCTGTGTGGCCCCCTAATAAAAATGGTGTTCTTGTGTCCCACACTAGTGCTCCAGTGTCCAGATGTGAAAACAGCTGTTCAGTGCCCTCTCCTTACACAGAATCTAGTTTGCATTTCATTCTAGTGACAAACCCATCTACACAAACAAATATTTGGCATCCAAGTAGGCCCAAAAAAAATGTGGGAAAATGCATATGGCCTAAACAATGGTGTTTTAGAGGCCAAACGAAAAATGTTTGATACAAACGAATAATGGGCCCATGAACATTAAAGTTGCCCTTTTAAACGTTACAATTAAGAAAAGCATATGGAGCAGCACGAACGGAATAAAGACAGAAAGAATAGGAACACAGCACAACTACTCACTTTTTTGCAGCACTCTCCGGATCTTTTTCGGTACTGCTCTGGCTCTCTTAATTTCAGGTCCGACCACCGCTTCATGAGCTGATCTTTCGATCGTCGTACCCCGAAATTCCTGTGAATACTTTTGACCACTTTCGCCATGATCTTGGCCTTTCTGATATTGGGGTTGGGGTAAGGCTCATACTTTCCGTCATAGTCGGACTTCTTCATGATGTCGACCATCTCCAACATCTCCCCAAAGGACATATTTGTGGCCTTAAAACGTCTCCTTCTGGATCGGGACGTGTCCGGATCCGGGCTTTCCTCCTCCTCCTCCTCATTCCTGTAATTAGCACGCACCTGCTGTGACTCCGCCATGTGCTCTTCCCCCACTGCGCCGAACAAAAAGGGGCGGGGAATAGAATAGAAAGAACGTCAGGGGCGGGCGGAGTTACACGCATGCGCAGTGTGTATAAAGCGTAACACGCGTGCGTATTACGTACGATCTGTGAGCGGAGGAAGGAGCATTGGATGCGCCAATCGTAAGAATGAAGGTAAGAGACAAACTTGGGCCTATACTGCTTCTACATTGAGGCCTATATTGTAACAAGATTAGGAGAGTTTTGTCTGACATTAAGCTTTGTCTTGTGTTGTGTCTTGCAATGAACATGGATATGCTACTGAAAGACAATGACTTCATGTCAGTATTCGTAGATATGTTAAGGGAGCTGCCCTGTCTGTGGGAGATTAAACACCCCCATTTCAAGAACCAAGCCAAGAGGAAGGCAGCACTGGTGCAATTGTGTGAAATTGTGAAGCAGGTGATCCCCACGGCAGACATCACATTTTTGAAGATCTTAATTGGTGGCCTGAGGAGCACATATGTAAGGGAGCGCAAGAAGGTCCTGGATTCACAGAGATCCGAAGCAGCAGATGACATCTATGTCCCCAGGATGTTGTACTATGACAGGCTGCATTTTCTGGCAGGCCAGACTGAACCCAGGCCATCCCTCTCCAGTCTTCCTTCCACGCTTTCCTCCCCCCCGAATGAGGCTTCTGACACCCAACCTGGGCCTTCCAGGCCACATGTGGAGGAGCCCAGATTGAGCCAGGTATAGCATTCCTCTAAATATTTCTGCTTGTCCAATCAATGATGTTAATTAGATGTTAGTTGGGAGTACCAATTTATGATTGTGATTGATGATGCAACAACTAAAACCATGTCCCTTTTTCATACACAGGGAAGTCTCAGCCAGGAGGTGGCCGGGCCCAGCCGGCTAGCTGATCTGCAGGTCCCTCCACTCCCCCTGAAAAGAGAAAGTGGCAGTAGGAGGAGTGCCCTAGAGGAAGCTGCCAGAGGACTCTTTTGGAGGGCTACAGAGGTCCTGGGAGCACGACAGACCGTGGAGGAGGACATTGCTGCCGTCATTGCATATAAAATGCAGAGGATGGAGGAGGGACAACAAGTCATGTGTGAGTCCCTCATATTGGAGGCTCTTAACAAAGGTATGAGGGGCCAAATGACAGCTCAGACACACCTTTGCGATGGTCCTCCTCCTCCTCCTGCAGGTCCTCCTCCTCGTCCTCCCTCTCCTCCAGGTCCTCCCAGTCCTCCTCCAGGTCCCACTCCTCCTCCTGCCACATCTCCAACTGCACAGCCAGAGCCTGGAAGGAAGCGTGGAAGGAAGACCAGAAAGTGAGGACCCTGGATTCAGTCTGGTCGGCCAAAAAATGCAGCCTCTTGTGGTACCACAGTCTGGTGACACAGATGTCATCTGCTGCTATCCGGATCCCTGCGAATTCTGGACCAGACTGCCCTCCCTTACATATGGACTCCTCAGGCCACCAATTTTGATGTTCAAGAATTGATGTCTGCCCTAGTCCCAGGCTTCGCTAATTTCTCATGTTCATCCAGTGTTGCCTTCCTCTTTGTTTGGTTCTGAGCCCTTAATAAAGGAATTTTGTTTTGAATTATACTTTCCTATGTGTTTTACTTCAAAAAGGACAGTTTGTTGGTGAGGATTCAGGTACATTTCAAATATACAATGTGAAATGAACAAGGGACACCAACAACAAACAATCTCCTGGAGATTAAATAATAAAAGATATCAATGGTGTTGGGGTAACTTGACACACAAAACACACACAAAAATATTCTGGAGTAAAAATAAAAATAACATTGAACAAAGATCAGCTTTTGAAAAAATACAAACATCAAGTAAAAAAAAAAGACTTAAAATCCCAAAAAAACTTAAATAAGAAAAAAAAAATTATGTCAGATGTGACAACTAATAACAATATATTCAGGGAATACCAATAAAAAAACAAAAATAAAACTTTGTGAGAAGTGTGTGTGAATATGAGCAGCAAAACTACTTCATTCTTGTCACATTATAAAGAAGAAGAGAGTGCACTGTATTAAACCATTTTTAACATTGCAGCGTGACAAAAGTGCTGTATCCATTGCGAATGCTAAGTTTACCAGAACGAGCTGTTCCGTCTTGGAATTTCTTCTGAGCATGCGTGGCACTTTGTGCGTCGGAACAGGCCACACACGGTCGGAATTGACGCGATCGGATTTTGTTGTCGGAAAATTTTATCTCCTGCTCTCCAACTTTGTGTGTCGGAAAATCCGATGGAAAATGTCCGATGGAGCCCACACACGGTCGGAATTTCCGACAACATGCTCTGATCGGACATTTTCCATCGGAAAATCCGACCGTGTGTACGGGGCATTACTCTGGTTTTTAACTCCCACTTATACCAGCTCCACTTACACCGAGTTCCACAGCCTCAAACTGAGCACGCTCAGACTGAGTCCTACACCCAGTTAAATAGGCACCTGTGAGCAATTAACCACCCCCCTTAATTGATAGACTGAAGGAACCAGAGAAAAAAAAAAGCTATTTAAAAAGTGACAGAAAAAGGCAAATGAAAAACTAAAAGGAAAAGCCCCAAAAATGCAACCCAGCAAACCCAGCAATCAACAAGCAAGACTTATTCACTCTAACTCTGGTTTTTAACTCCCACTTATACCAGCTCCACTTACACCGAGTTCCACAGCCTCAGACTGAGCACGCTCAGACTGAGTCCTACACCCAGTTAAATAGGCACCTGTGAGCAATTAACCACCCCCTTAATTGATAGACTGAAGGAACCAGAGAAAAAAAAAAAAGCTATTTAAAAAATGACAGAAAAAGGCAAATGAAAAACTAAAAGGAAAAGCCCCAAAAATGCAACCCAGCAAACCCAGCAATCAACAAGCAAGACTTATTCACTCTAATTTTAGCGATATCTTTGACAAAGGTCAAGCCGGTAGTTTTCCTCCACACCGGCCGTATGATTGCGCAATTGACCTTCAACCTGGTGCCATACCCCCTCATGGCCGGGTTTACCCTTTGTCGGTCTTGGAGGATAAGGCCATGGAGGAGTATGTTGCAGACGCACTTTCTCGAGGTTTCATCCGCAAGCCTCATCTACTGCTGGTGCTGGTTTCTTCTTTGTGAAGAAGAAGAGCGGTGAATTGAGACCTTGTATTGATTATAGGGGTCTTAATCATTTCACGATTTAGAATGTCTATCCGATTCTGTTGATTACAAAGTTATTTGACCGCCTCAAGGGAGCAACGGTTTTCACAAAGCTTTATTTTAGAGGGGCATACAATCTTGTGGGGATTAAGGAGGGGACGAGTGGAAAAATGCATTTAATACCAGAACAGGCCATTATGAGTACCTCGTAATGCCTTTTGGCCTTTGTAACGCCCCGGCAGTTTTCCAGCAATTTATTAACAATGTCCTCCGAGATTTGTTGCAGTTATGTGTGGTTTATCTCGATGATATCCTCATATTTTCCAAGTCCCTGGAGAGCCACCACACAGATGTCTGTCGTGTGCTTCAGAAATTAAGAGAGAACAATCTCTATTGTAAACTGGGGAAGTGTGAGTTCCATCGTGAACAGGTTAAATTCCAATGCTGGTTTTTCGATGGACCCAGAGAAACTTTCGGCAGTCCTACTTAGTCCCGACCCATGGGTTTATGTCCTCTGCAGTGTTTCTTGGGCTTTGCCAACTATTATCGGAAGCTTATTCGTAACTTCTCGTCTCTGGTCAAGCCCCTGACTGATATGACCAGAAAGGACAGCAACCCACAGAGTTGGTCTCCGGAGTCCATTAAGGCCTTTGAAAGTCTCAAGGCTGCCTTTGTTTCTGCTCCTGTGTTGGTACATCCTGATCCTACATTACCTTTTATCCTTGAGGTTGATGCTTCTAAGACTGGTGTTGGCACCCTTCTGTCTTAACGTCCTACCTCTGAGAGTGCTATGCACCCTTGTGGCTACTTTTCCAAGAAATTGTCGCCTGCGGAGTGCAATTATGAGATTGGTGACAGAGAGCTGTTGGCGATCATTTTAGCCCTGAAAGAAATGGGACATTTCCTCAAAGGCACCACTGTGCTGGTTCTCATTCTTACTGACCACAAGAATCTCACATTTTTGTCTGAGGCTAAACGCCTCTCTCCCAGAAGGGCTCTTTTCTTGTCAAGTTTTAATTACATTGTCTCATTCTTACCCGGTATTAAGAATGTAAGGGCTGATGCCTTGTCATTACAATTTTCCTCCACTTCCAAGTTGCAGTCGGTTCCTGTTCCTGTGATTCCTCCTGATTGTATTCTGGCTACAGTTCGCACCAGTCTCACTTTTCCTTTGGGTGACAAAATTCTTGCTGCTCAGGTCCATGTTCCTCCTGAGAAACCTTGTGATCACTGCTTTGTCCCAGAGAGTCTCCGTACTGCTGTGCTCCAGACTTACCATTCTCCCAAGGCAGCTGGCCACCCTAGGAAGAATCAACTCTTTTGGGCTATTTCCCAACAATTCTGGTGGCCTAGTCTACATGCTGATGTAATTGCCTTCTTAGCTGCCTGTTCCGTGTGTGCTCAGAGTAAGACTCCACGACACCTTCTGTAATGTACCTGGTAGTTGAGCCTGACTGGTAGAAGGAGACTTCTCTTAAACGCTGGTTCAGGAGCCGCTGGAAGTGGGAACAGTGGTCTCCTGAGCGCAGTGGGTAGGAGGGCCTGATGCAGGTTCCAGCAGAAGCAGACACCGGAACTGGAAGGATGTCCCTCAGGGATGGCTGAGCTGTGGATGCAGGTAAACTGGTGCAGGCCGGAGGGCAGGCAGACAGATGCGATGACAGCAGCTGGATGCAAAACAAGCAGGCTGGAAGCAGCGTCACAGGACACAGGCAAGCAAGGTCAGACAGTCCGTTTTGGCAGGAGATCAGGCAGGTATAAACAGGAGGGATGATCCAAGGATAGTCAAACAGGCAGGAGTTCGGCAACAGGTAACAAATAAGCAAGGTCAGGCAAGCCGGGTCGGATTGGAGACTGGAGAGTGGTCAGACGTAGCCGGGTCAATAGCAAACAACAGACAGGCATATACAGGAACTTTCAGGTGCAGAGCTGCAGACGAACAGCACCTGACATGAGCACCTGTCACTCTTTTAAAGGGCCCTTGGCGCCAAACGGCGCTAGCGTGCACGGGCGCGCCCGCGTACCCGCGAACGCGCGTACGGGCACACGCGGGAGCGCGCCGGCGCCCCCTGGTGGGGAATTTAGCTGAATTCGCCTAGAAACATTCCTTGTGGACCTGCGTGCACGCAGATTCACCCGACGACTGCTGACATGCCCCTGACATTGCCCCCTCCCAACGGGCAGCCTCCGAATGCCCAGATAACTTTTTTTTTCAGGATGGGCAGAGAAATAGGCATGAATCAAACGTTTGGCATGAATATTACAGTCAGGTTCCCATGAGTTGTTTTCCGGACCATACCCCTTCCATTTAATTAAAAACTGTACTTGCCCAGACCTCTTTCTGCAGTCAAGGATGGATTCCACTTCATACTCTTCATTGCTGTCCACCAGAACTGGTTCAGGGACCCTGGTGCCCCTATCAGGAAAAGGGTCATCTACAGCAGGCTTTAACCACTTGCCGACCGCCTACCGCATATATACTGCGGCAGAGCGGCACGGGCAGGCAAAATCACGTACCCGTACGTGATCTGCCTCCCGCGGGCGGGGGGTCCGATCGGACCCCCCCCCCGGTGCCATCGGCGGTCGGCATTTGACTGGGAGCGTCGGGAGGCGAGGGGGAGACCATCCGATCGTGGCCCCCCCCTCGCGATCGCTCCCAGCCAATGGGAATCCTCCTCTGCCTGTGTGTCGTTTCACACAGGCAGAGGATGTGATGTCATCTCTCCTCGGTCTGGCAGTTTCCGTTCCAGCGCCGAGGAGAGATGACAAGTGAGTGCACACAACACACACACACACAGTAGAACATGCCAGGCATACCTTACACCCCGATCCCCCCCCCGATCGCCCCCCGATCCCCCCCCAATCACCCCCCCCCTGTCACAAACTGACATTAGCAGTATTTTTTTTTTTTTTTTTTTCTGATTACTGCATAGTGTCAGTTTGTGACAGTTAGTGTTAGGGCAGTGAGTATTACCCCCCTTTAGGTCTAGGATACCCCCCTAACCCCCCCTAATAAAGTTTTAACCCCTTGATCACCCCCCCTCACCAGTGTCGCTAAGCGATCATTTTTCTGATCGCTGTATTAGTGTCACTGGTGACGCTAGTTAGGAACGTAAATATTTAGGTTCGCCGTCAGCATTTTATAGCGACAGGGACCCCCATATACTATCTAATAAATGTTTTAACCCCTTGATTGCCCCCTAGTTAACCCTTTCACCACTGATCACCGTATAACTGTTACGGGTGACGCTGGTTAGTTCGTTTATTTTTTATAGTGTCAGGGCACCCGCCGTTTATTACCGAATAAAGGTTTAGCCCCCTGATCGCCCGGCGGTGATATGCGTCGCCCCAGGCAGCGTCAGATTAGCGCCAGTACCGCTAACACCCACGCACGCAGCATATGCCTCCCTTAGTGGTATAGTATCTGATCGGATCAATATCTGATCCGATCAAATCTATACTAGCGTCCCCAGCAGTTTAGGGTTCCCGAAAACGCAGTGTTAGCGGGATCAGCCCAGATACCCGCTAGCACCTGCGTTTTGCCCCTCCGCCCAGCCCAGCCCACCCAAGTGCAGTATCGATCGATCACTGTCACTTACAAAACACTAAACGCATAACTGCAGCGTTCGCAGAGTCAGGCCTGATCCCTGCGATCGCTAACAGTTTTTTTGGTAGCGTTTTGGTGAACTGGCAAGCACCAGCCCCAGGCAGCGTCAGGTTAGCGCCAGTACCGCTAACACCCACGCACGCACCGTACACCTCCCTTAGTGGTATAGTATCTGAACGGATCAATATCTGATCCGATCAGATCTATACTAGCGTCACCAGCAGTTTAGGGTTCCCAAAAACGCAGTGTTAGCGGGATCAGCCCAGATACCTGCTAGCACCTGCGTTTTGCCCCTCCGCCCGGCCCAGCCCACCCAAGTGCAGTATCGATCGATCACTGTCACTTACAAAACACTAAACGCATAACTGCAGCGTTCGCAGAGTCAGGCCTGATCCCTGCGATCGCTAACAGTTTTTTTGGTAGCATTTTGGTGAACTGGCAAGCACCAGCCCCAGGCAGCGTCAGATTAGCGCCAGTACCGCTAACACCCACGCACGCAGCATACGCCTCCCTTAGTGGTATAGTATCTGATCGGATCAATATCTGATCCGATTAGATCTATACTAGTGTCCCCAGCAGTTTAGGGTTCCCAAAAACGCAGTGTTAGCGGGATCAGCCCAGATACCTGCTAGCACCTGCGTTTTGCCCCTCCGCCCGGCCCGGCCCAGCCCACCCAAGTGCAGTATCGATCGATCACTGTCACTTACAAAACACTAAACGCATAACTGCAGCGTTCGCAGAGTCAGGCCGGATCCCTGTGATCGCTAACAGTTTTTTTTGTAGCGTTTTGGTGAACTGGCAAGCGCCAGCGGCCTAGTACACCCCGGTCGTAGTCAAACCAGCACTGCAGTAACACGTGGTGACGTGGCGAGTCACATAAGTGCAGTTCAAGCTGGTGAGGTGGCAAGCACAAGTAGTGTCCCGCTGCCACCAAGAAGAAGACAAACACAGGCCCGTCATGCCCATAGTGCCCTTCCTGCTGCATTCGCCAATCCTAATTGGGAGCCCACCACTTCTGCAGCGCCTGTACTTCCCCCATTCACATCCCCAACCAAATGCAGTCGGCTGCATGAGAGGCATTTTCTTTATGTCCTCCCGAGTACCCCTACCCAACGAACCCCCCAAAAAAGATGTTGTGTCTGCAGCTAGCGCGGATATAGGCGTGACACCCCCTATTATTGTCCCTCCTGTCCTGACAATCCTGGTCTTTGCATTGGTGAATGTTTTGAACGCTACCATGCACTAGTTGAGTATTAGCGTAGGGTACAGCATTGCACAGACTAGGTACACTTTCACAGGGTCTCCCGAGATGCCATCGCATTTTGAGAGACCCGAACCTGGAACCGGTTACAGTTATAAAAGTTAGTTACAAAAAAAAGTGTAAAAAAAAAAAAAAAAAAAACACAAACAAAAATATAAAATAAAAATAGTTGTCGTTTTATTGTTCTCTCTCTCTCTATTCTCTCTCTATTGTTCTGCTCTTTTTTACTGTATTCTATTCTGCAATGTTTTATTGTTATTATGTTTTATCATGTTTGCTTTTCAGGTATGCAATTTTTTATACCTTACCGTTTACTGTGCTTTATTGTTAACCATTTTTTTGTCTTCAGGTATGCCATTCACGACTTTGAGTGGTTATACCAGAATGATGCCGGCAGGTTTAGGTATCATCTTGGTATCATTCTTTTCAGCCAGCGGTCAGCTTTCATGTAAAAGCAATCCTAGTGGCTAATTAGCCTCTAGACTGCTTTTACAAGCAGTGGGAGGGAATGCCCCCCCCCCCAACATCTTCCGTGTTTTTCTCTGGCTCTCCTGTCTCAACAGGGAACCTGAAAATGCAGCCGGTGATTCAGCCAGCTGACTATAGAGCTGATCAGAGACCAGAGTGGCTCCAAACATCTCTATGACCTAAGAAACCGGAAGCTACGAGCATTTTATGACGTAGATTTCGCCGGATGTAAACAGCGCCATTGGGAAATTGGGAAAGCATTTTATCACACCGATCTTGGTGTGATCAGATGCTTTGAGGGCAGAGGAGAAATCTAGGGTCTAATAGACCCCAATTTTTGCAAAAAAGAGTACCTGTCACTACCTATTGCTATCATAGGGGATATTTACATTCCCTGAGATAACAATAAAAATGATTTAAAAAAAAAAATGAAAGGAACAGTTTAAAAATAAGATAAAAAAATAATAATAATAAAGAAAAAAAAAAAAAAAAAAAAAAAAAAAGCACCCCTGTCCCCCCTGCTCTCACGCTAAGGTGAACGCAAGCGTTGGTCTGGCGTCAAATGTAAACAGCAATTGCAC
Source organism: Lithobates clamitans (assembly GCA_037952925.1). NCBI lineage: Eukaryota > Metazoa > Chordata > Amphibia > Anura > Ranidae > Lithobates > Lithobates clamitans. The sequence continues at coordinate 12,294,514 of JBBGZY010000429.1, forward strand.
CATGCATGTGAGGTATCGCCGCGAAGGTCAGATCGAGGGCAGTAAGTTTAGCAGTAGACCTCCTCTGTAAATCTAAAGTGGTAACCTGTAAAGGCTTTTAAAGGCTTTTAAAAATGTGTTTAGTTTGTCGCCACTGCACGTTTGTGCGCAATTTTAAAGCATGTCATGTTTGGTATCCATGTACTAGGCCTAAGATCATCTTTTTTATCTCATCAAACATTTGGGCAATATAGTGTGTTTTAGTGCATTAAAATGTAAAAAAGTGTGTTTTTTCCCCAAAAAATGCGTTTGAAAAATCGCTGCGCAAATACTGTGTGAAAAAAAAAAATGAAACACCCACCATTTTAATCTGTAGGGCATTTGCTTTAAAAAAAATATATAATGTTTGGGGGTTCAAAGTAATTTTCTTGCAAAAAAAAAATATTTTTTTATGTAAACAATAAGTGTCAGAAAGGGCTTTGTCTTCAAGTGGTTAGAAGAGTGGGTGATGTGTGACATAAGCCTCTAGATGTTGTGCATAAAATGCCAGGACAGTTCAAACCCCCCCCAAATGACCCCATTTTGGAAAGTAGACACCCCAAGCTATTTGCTGAGAGTCATGTTGAGTCCATGGAATAATTTATATTGTGACACAAGTTGCGGGAAAGAGACAATTTTTTATTTTTTTTATTTTTTTTTTGCGCAAAGTTGTCACTAAATGATATATTGCTCAAACATGCCATGGGAATATGTGAAATTACACCCCAAAATACATTCTGTTGCTTCTCCTGAGTACGGGGATACCACATGTGTGGGACTTTTTGGGAGCCTAGCCGCGTACGGGACCCCGAAAACCAAGCACCGCCTTCAGGCTTTCTAAGGCCGTAAATTTTTGATTTCACTCTTCACTGCCTATCACAGTTTCGGAGGCCATGGAATGCCCAGGTGGCACAAAACCCCCCCAAATGACCCCATTTTGGAAAGTAGACACCCCAAGCTATTTGATGAGAGGGCCTGTCTGGGTTTTAGTCTTTTAGCAGATCTTAAATATTCCAGATTCTTGTGATCCGTATAAATCAGTACTGGATGGACTGCACCTTCAAACAAATATCTCCATTCCTCCAAGGCTGTCTTGATAGCAAGTAACTCCCAGTCCCCCACATCGTAGTTCCGCTCAGCCGGCGAAAGTTTCCTAGAGAAGAACCCTACAGGATGCATCAGGTCCTTGTTGCCTTGTCGTTGGGAAATAATAGCACCCACAGCTACTTCGGAGGCATCAACCTCTAGGATAAAGGGCAAAGATGAGTCAGGATGGCTAAGAATTGGAGCCGACGTGAAACGCCTCTTTAACTCTTCAAAGGCCCCCTGAGCCTCCAGGTTCCAGTGGAAACGAAGATTCTGCTTGGTTAGCTGTGTAATGGGGGAGATGATGGCAGAGAACCCCCTGATAAGCTTCCTGTAAAAGTTTGCAAATCCAATGAAGCATTGTACGCCCTTCTTGTCCATGGGTGCTAGCCATTCTAACACAGCAGACACTTTCTGAGGATCCATTTTGATGCCGGTTGGGGAGATAACTAACCCCAGGAACTGAATCTCCTTTTGTTCAAATTCGCACTTCTCCGCCTTGGCATACAATCTGTGCAGGCGGAGTCGGGCCAGGACTTTACGAACATGTTCCCTATGTTGCTCGAGTGAACTGGAGAAGATTAGAATATTGTCCAAGTAGACAATTAGAAAGATGTCCAGGAAATCCTTAAACACATCATTGACCAGATGCTGAACCGATGGCGGACCTTAATTTTTGAAACAGTTCAGGTATTAGGGGCAACGGATAACGGTTTTTGACCGTGACTTTGTTTAGCTCCCGATAGTCCACACAAGGGCGAAGCGTAAGGTCTTTTTTGGAGACAAAAAATATTCCCGCCCCAGCTGGTGAAGTGGACTGTCGAATGAAGCCTTTTTCAAGATTTTCGTTGATGTAAACCTTAAGTGCCTCTTGTTCCTTTTCGGATAGCGGAAAGATGCGCCCAAAAGGAATCTCAGCTCCAGGAAGCAGCTCAATTGGACAGTCATAGGGACGATGGGGTGGCAGAGAGTCTGCTCCCTTCTTGCTGAATACATCTGCAAAGTCCTGATAGACCTCTGGTACGTTTTGAAGCAGATCTGGGTCAATGTCCATACACAGTAAGGTAGTAGCAGAATTAACAGGTTCAGGTAGACAATGTCTTTGGCAATAGGGTGACTGAAACTTGATCTCGCCCGTGGCCCAGTTAACAAGAGGATTGTGGGCTTGAAGCCAGGGCATACCCAAAATGATTGGGAAAAGTGGTGATGAGATAACGTCCAGGACAAGGATTTCTCGGTGCTGAGATGAGCAGGTAGCAGACAGAGGAAGGGTTTCTTGAGAGACCTGTCCAGATTTTATATGGGATCCATCGGCCAGAAAAATTGAAAGTCTATGTGTCTTATTCTTTAAAGGAAGATCTTGTTGAGTAGCAAAAACAGAGTCAACAAAGCAGCTACATGCCCCGGAATCAACAATGGCGTTGACTTGAATTGTTCTTCCCTGGAGCTGTAATGAGAGAGGGAGAACAAGTTGAGTGGCATTGGCTGTTAAAGCGGATAAACTGGTTGGAGTTGAAGGGAAACACTTACGGATCTTTACTGGGCAGTTGTTCACATAGTGGCCCGTCCCGCCACAATAGAGACAAAGGTTCAGTTGGCGTCTGCGTGCCCGTTCTTCAGGGGTCAGAGTAGTACGCATAAGTCCCAGTTGCATAGGTTCAGAGGCATCAGTAGTTTGGTTGACTGGACTTGGCCCGGCAGAAGGTAGATACCGGGAGGCAGGCAGCGGGGCTCTTGCGGTCATCCACATAGGCCGTGTTTGTTGAGAAGATCGTTCAGACCGGCGCTCACGAAGGTGTCGGTCAATTTGGATAGAAATGGCAATAAGCTCCTCCAAGGTGTCAGGCATCCCCACCCGGGCAAGTTCATCCTTAAGACCCTCAGATAGCCCCATGCGGAACTGGTGGCATAGGGCTGCGTTGTTCCATTGAGTGTCCGCGCTCCAGCGTCGAAAGTCCATGACATAGTCCTCGGCTGGTCTACGGCCTTGCTGGAGCGCGAACAAAGCTGCCTCAACAGTGGCAGCCCGCTGAGGGTCCTCATAAAGCTGGGGCATGGCTTCAAAAAAGGCGGGTAAAGACTGGATCTGTACAGCGTTAGTTTCAAGCAAGCGGTGGTCCCAGGTCTGGGGTTCCCCCTGGAGGAGAGATATGACAAATCCCACCTTGGTGACTTCCAAGGAAAAAGTTCCGCGCTGCGGAAAGCCAAAAACTTGGTTCGGTCACCAGAAAACTTTTCAGGAACAGGGACTCTTGGTTCCGGTGGAAGCATGACCACGGAGGGTGGTGCAGTAGCCTGTACAGGAGCGGCTGTGGGAGCAGGAGCCACACCACCGGGACCACTGAGGTTTAACACTTGACCCTCCAGTCTGTTATAACTGTCCTGTAAAGTCTTTACTGCTTGGGTGAGGGCTGCCAAGTGCGTACAGATCTCCTTAATGGGAGAGGTCTCTCCTGCAGGCTCAGTCATGGCTGTTCGTACTGTAATGTACCTGGTAGTTGAGCCTGACTGGTAGAAGGAGACCTCTCTTAAATGCTGGTTCAGGAGCCGCTGGAAGTGGGAACAGTGGTTTCCTGAGCGCAGTGGGTAGGAGGGCCTGATGCAGGTTCCAGCAGAAGCAGACACCGGAACTGAAAGGATGTCCCTCAGGGATGGCTGAGCTGCGGATGCAGGTAAACTGGTGCAGGCCGGAGGGCAGGCAGACAGATGCGATGACAGCAGCTGGATGCAAAACAAGCAGGCTGGAAGCAGCGTCACAGGACACAGGCAAGCAAGGTCAGACAGTCCGTTTTGGCAGGAGATCAGGCAGGTATAAACAGGAGGGATGATCCAAGGATAGTCAGATAGGCAGGAGTTCGGCAACAGGTAACAAATATGCAAGGTCAGGCAAGCCGGGTCGGATTGGAGACTGGAGAGTGGTCAGACGGAGCCGGGTCAATAGCAAACAACAGACAGGCATATACAGGAACTTTCAGGTGCAGAGCTGCAGACGAACAGCACCTGACATGAGCACCTGTCACTCTTTTAAAGGGACCTTGGCGCCAAACGGCGCTAGCGCGAACGGGCAAGCGCGCGTACCTGCGAACGCACGTACGGGCACACGTGGGAGCGCGCCGGCGCCCCCTGGTGGGGAATTTAGCTGAATTCGCCTAGAAACATTCCTTGTGGACCTGCGTGCACGCAGATTCACCCGACGACTGCTGACATGCCCCTGACACCTTCCAGTGGGCCTCCTACAACCCATACCCAATGGAGAGAGGCCCTGGACCCACCTGTCTATGGATTTTATTGTGGAGTTACCCAACTCCCAAGGCAACACTGTTATCCTTATGGTGGTTGACCGGTTCTCAAATATGTGTCATTGTATTCCACTTAAGAAGTTGCCCACTTCTAAGGAATTGGCTTACATTTTTGCTTGGGAGATCTTTCGCTTACATGGGCTACCCAAGGTGATTGTCTTAGACAGAGGTAGCTAAAATGACATAAAAACAAACAAAGGCGCCTCTAAGTGCAGAAGATAAACAATTTTAATACCCCAACTGGGTTAAAAACACTTACAAAATAGAAGTAAAAAACAGGCACATCGTGGGTAAGGCTGCATTGGAAGGGGTCACGATCAGAAGAAGCCTTCAGGAGGATGGATGTAGTCACTGTCAGCAGCGGTGTAAAACACAGGGAACAGCTGTGAAGCCGGCGTCGTCAGCGTGTGAGGGCTGCGAACCCGGAAGTGATGTTATCCGCTGGGTGGCTCTGTGACCAGCCTGAACCGCAAACGAAAGGCCAGAGAGGGGATGTGATATCATCAGGCCCTCTCTGGCCTTTTCGTTTGCGCACCTCACACATGGCATTACAGCGGGAGAGAGCGTTGTGTCAACATCGGAAGAAGAGAAGAAGGAACAAGACGACGGAGAAGACCGGGCCACCGCTAGCAAGAGAACGGCAAAAGAGCAGAAGATAGCGGAGGAGCCCGGCCGAAGAACCGGAGAGCGGGAGAAGAACCAGAGACTGGGAGAAGAGACCAGGAGAAGAGGCCGGAGAGCGGGAGAAGTACCTGACACTGGGAGAAGAGGCCGGAGAGCGGGAGAAGAGGCCGGAGACAGCGGAGAATTCGGAAGAGACCCCCGAAGTTGGAAGAAGACCCCCGGAGCTGCCTAATAAATTACTTTCAAAACCTGTCTAGTGTGTTTTTTTAATTCACACTTTTTCCCCAGGTGAATGGGTAGGGGTACGATGTACCCCATACTAATTCACATAGGGTGGGGGGCTGGGATCTGGGGGCCCCTTAATAAAGGGGGCTCCCGGATTCTGATAAGCCCTCCGCCCGCAGACCCCAACATAACAACAGCCAGGGTTGTCGGGAAGAGGCCCTTGTCCTCATCAACATGGGCACAAGGTGCTTTGGGTTGGGGGGGCAGCAGGGCGTCCCCCTTCCCCAAAGCACCCACCCATGCGGCATGCGGCCTTGTATGGTTCAGGAGGGGGCGCTCGCTCATCCCAACCCCCTTTCCTGACTGGCCGGGCTGCGTGCTCGGATAAGGGTCTGGTATGGATTTTGGGGGGACCCCCATGCCATTTTTTTGGCATAGGGGGTTCCCCTTAAAATCCATACCAGACCTAAGGGCCTGGTATGCTCTTGGAGGGGAATTCTTTCTCGCACTTGCTGCAATAGGAAAATGTGTTTTTCCTATTGCAGCCAACGCGAGATGTACAGTACCCTGTCGCCGAGAACCAGCACGATGGGATCGCGCTGGAAACACAATCTCGCGGGCAGGTACTGTATATTTCTGACCATCATAACAACTGGTCAGATCTATTACCGTGGGCAGAGTTTGCTCACAACAGTGCCTTGAATTCAGTTTCCCAATTGTCCCCGTTTATGGCAAATTATGGTTTCCAACCTTCCATGTTGCCTGACTCGTTTGTTCTGCAGAGTATTTCTGCGTTAGAGAAGCATCTCCGTGGTTTTCGTTCCACTTGGGCACAAGTCCAGGAGGCTTTGCGTCATGCTAATGATAGGTACAAACTCCATGCTGACCGCAGATGCCTTCCTGTGCCTTCCTACCTGGTTGTGGACAGGGTCTGTCTGTCATCTCGCAACCTCCGATTTCGTGTTCCCTCAAGTTCGCACCTTGGTTTATTGGGCCTTTCTGTATTATTCGCAGGTTTAACCCAGTGGCTTACGCATTAGACCTTCCTTCTAATATGCGTATTTCGAATGTATTTCATTACTCCTTATTAAAACCTTTGGTCTGCAACCGCTTTACTACCTCGGTGCCATGTGCTCACCCTGCACAGGTTGAGAACCATGAGAAGTATGAAGTACAGTCCATTGTTGACTCCCGTAGGTTCCGTGGGCGCATACAGTACCTGGTTCATTGGAAAGGGTACGCTCTGGAGGAACGCTCTTGGATCTCATCCTCGGATGTACATGCCCCCTGTCCTCCTCCGTGATTTCCATGGACATTTTCCCCTCAAGCCTGGTGGTCCTCTGAGGGGCAGTGGTGGTTGAGGAGGGGGTACTGTCAGGACTGGGCTCAGCCCTTCCTTTTCAGAGCTGCCGCTCAGCTGTCAGCTAATTGCCATCTCCCATCTCTCTCCACAGTTACACAGCTGTTGATGATCCTGCTCGCCAGTCCTGCCTACTTAAGCCATTCAGTCTAGAGGAGCTCTGTCTTCACCTTGGTCACATCACAAGGGGTGATCGCGCTGGAAACACAATCTCGCGGGCAGGTACTGTATATTTCTGACCATCATAACAACTGGTCAGATCTATTACCGTGGGCAGAGTTTGCTCACAACAGTGCCTTGAATTCAGTTTCCCAATTGTCCCCGTTTATGGCAAATTATGGTTTCCAACCTTCCATGTTGCCTGACTCGTTTGTTCTGCAGAGTATTTCTGCGTTAGAGAAGCATCTCCGTGGTTTTCGTTCCACTTGGGCACAAGTCCAGGAGGCTTTGCGTCATGCTAATGATAGGTACAAACTCCATGCTGACCGCAGATGCCTTCCTGTGCCTTCCTACCTGGTTGTGGACAGGGTCTGTCTGTCATCTCGCAACCTCCGATTTCGTGTTCCCTCAAGTTCGCACCTTGGTTTATTGGGCCTTTCTGTATTATTCGCAGGTTTAACCCAGTGGCTTACGCATTAGACCTTCCTTCTAATATGCGTATTTCGAATGTATTTCATTACTCCTTATTAAAACCTTTGGTCTGCAACCGCTTTACTACCTCGGTGCCATGTGCTCACCCTGCACAGGTTGAGAACCATGAGAAGTATGAAGTACAGTCCATTGTTGACTCCCGTAGGTTCCGTGGGCGCATACAGTACCTGGTTCATTGGAAAGGGTACGCTCTGGAGGAACGCTCTTGGATCTCATCCTCGGATGTACATGCCCCCTGTCCTCCTCCGTGATTTCCATAGACATTTTCCCCTCAAGCCTGGTGGTCCTCTGAGGGGCAGTGGTGGTTGAGGAGGGGGTACTGTCAGGACTGGGCTCAGCCCTTCCTTTTCAGAGCTGGCCGCTCAGCTGTCAGCTAATTGCCATCTCCCATCTCTCTCCACAGTTACACAGCTGTTGATGATCCTGCTCGCCAGTCCTGCCTACTTAAGCCATTCAGTCCAGAGGAGCTCTGTCTTCACCTTGGTCACATCACAAGAAACTATCTCCTGCGTTCCTGTTTAAAGAATAGCTTTGCTGACATCCCTTCTGGCTCCAGATCCTGCTTGCTGTTCCACTGCTTTGATCCCTGACTTCTGCTTGGCTAACTATCCATTCCGGTTACTGAACTTTGGCTATGTTTTCACTACGTTTATTCTTTTTACTTTTAATATTAAACAAGTGTGATTTAACTGTACTTCTGTCTCGGTCTGTTTTCATGGTTTCTGACAATAACCTGTATTTCTTTGGGAATACCTATCCAAATAGGCATCCCCCTCTATGCTGTATTTCCTTGTAAATAAAATGCTATATTGATTATCGTTGATTTGTTCCAGAAACTCTTTAAGTTTACATTCTGACCCCTCCCATACAATAAAGATATTGTCAATACATCTTTTATAGACTTTAAGTTCTGGTCTCCATTTCCCAAATACCTCTTCCTCTTCCCATCTGCTCATAAAAATGTTCACCACACTGGTGGCATATGTGGCCCCATAGGAACTCCCTTTTTCTGTCTGAAAAACTTGTTTTTATACCAGAAATAATTGCCACCCATCGCAAGTTCCAATAGCTCCAGCATAAATTATATTTGTTCTGTTTTTAGTGTAATTCTGCCTCTCAATGCCCTTAATACATCATGTTGTTTTATATTAGTGTACAAAGAATTCACATCCACACTAACCAAAATGCAACTCTTATTAATGTTTACAGTTTTTAAGAGATTTATAAGGTCCTTGCTATCTGTAGAATATGATGGAAATTCCCAGGCCAATGGCTGTAAAAAAATATCCAAGTATTCTCCCACCCTAGAGAACAGTGTATCCACTCTACTTATTATTGGTCTCCCAGGGGTTTTTTTTTTTCATCTGGATCTTTGGGACCTGGTATATGACCGGAATGCTGGAAGCTTCGAGTATTAAATATTTGCTCTCACTGTTGTTTAGCAAGAAACATGTGCAAATTAGTGGTTCTGTGGTTCCACGTTTTTCCACTTGGTTTTATAATAAACATCTGAGTAGTAGCTTTTGAAAGTGTTGCTTTGGCCTTGTAAAAATCAGGTTGTATACAGGCAGCTTTAAAGGAAAGAAGAAATAAATGCTATCTCAGGTAAGATATATAGACTTATTCTGCCCATTGGCAAAATATTGTTTATTTAGACCAAAATGTATATTTTTTTTTTATAATTTGTTTTTTTCAACATTCATTTGTTATTTTAACACACAGCTGCTATACATTTATATCACTATTTACCTGTTACAAATCCCATATATTATGTGATTAAACACTTTGGCATTTTAATTTTAAAAATATTATTTATCTTATTATTTAATTTCCATGTACATAATCACTAAATAAGTATATTGCTTTGAACATAAAAACTTTATAATAGTTGCCAACTACATTGTATTTTTCATTACATAAAATTAGTTTTATTATTTCTACATTTTAGGGGGAAGGGATGCAGGGGCGGATGCAGGGGGGGGCAATGGGGCAATTGCCCCCTCCGAGAATGCTGGTGAGAGGGCAGGCGGCTGGCTCTGCGGGTTAGAGAGCGGGCATGCCGGGTGGGTGACTGACAGTCTGAGAAAGTGGGCGGGTGAGAGAGCGGACGGTCTGGGCTGGTGACAGTCTGAGAGAGAGGATGGGCCGGGATAGTGACAGTCTGAGAGAGTGGATGGGCCAGGCTGGTGAGGGTCAGAGATTGGCTGCTGCCAATCAGGGAGCCGGCGGGCGGGGGAGCAGAGAGATGACATCATCTCTCACTGCCCGCCCTGCTTCCCTGCAGTTCCGCCCTCACTGTGCAGGCAGCCACAGGCAGCAGAGAGATTACATCATCTCTCTGCTGCCTGACCCTCTGGGAAACAGAAAGTGACAATTGTAGCAGGCAAGTGACAATCCGCAATGTGTGGCAGGTGACGTGGCAAGTGACAATCCGCAATGTGTGGCAGGTGACGTGACAATCCACATCTGGTGGAAAGGTGACGTGGCAAGTGACAATCTGTATCTGGTGGCAGGCGACATGGCAAGTGACAATCTGCATCTGGTGGCAGGTGACGTGGCAAGTGACAATTGTAGCAGGCAAGTGACAATCCGCATCTGGGGGCAGATGACGTGGAAAGTGACAATCCGCAATGTGTGACAAGGGATGTGGCAAGTGACAATCCGCAAGGTGTGGCAGGTGACGTGGCAAGTGACAATCTGCATCTGGTGGCAGGCGATGTGGCAAGTGACAATTGTAGCAGGAAAGTGACAATCTACATCTGGGGGCAGGTGACTTTGCAAGTGACAATCTGCAATGTGTGGCAGGTGACGTGGCAAGTGACAATCCGCATCTGGTGGCAGGCGACGTGGCAAGTGACACACTCGGGGCTCCCACTGATTCTGCATTATGGTGAGTTGAACTATTTCATTTTATATAACAATGTAATAATAGAAATAATGCGCTTTAATCATCCTGACACCATAACAACCATGGTGCTGTGATGATTGAAGCGCCAACACCAGCCATCTCCCCGATAAATTCCCCCCAAAAAACATATTTTCTGGGAGTGCCCCTCCCGAGACTAGACTCTGGATCCGCCCCTGAAGGGATGACAGTTTTTCATTACTTCCCAAAGCAGTATTTAACCCAAACGTTTATTTTATTGCAGCTTACCAATTCTTATATTTGATGGCTGCATTCATTTTCTTTTTCAGGCTTATATTCTTTTATTTTCATCTGGTGATCTGGCCAGTAAGTCTGTTTTTCAAAAAAACAAGCCCTCCAGCAGAATGTATCACTTACAAAAATGAGACAAACCATTTAACCCTGACAGGGACAGGGGTGTTTATAATGATCATTTTTTATTTATTTGTGTAAAACTTTTTTTCCAACAAGGGAAAAAAAACGTTACTGTAACTGCTTATAAAGTATTACCCTGTTTCCCTGAAAATAAGACCTAGTGTGATTGTCGGTGATGGCTGTAATATAAGCCCTACCCCCCAAATAAGCCCTACCCTGTTTCGCCGAAAATAAGCCCTACCCTGAAAATAAGACCTACAAGGACTTTAACTAGGGATTATTTGAGGTGTAGGGCTTATATTGCAGCCATCACTGGCAATCACGCTAGGTCTTATTTTCGGAGAAACAGGGTAGCTGGAATTTGGCATCAATGTGTTATTTTTTTTAAACTTGCCAGTTCATCTAACGCTCTCCTCCCCCCAGACTGACAATGCTGCAGTTCAAAAAAGTGCCCACTGTTCTCCTTCATCCAGAGTGGGGGCACTCTAATACAGGAGGTATGTTACTGGCCAGATCACCAGGTTAAAACAGATGCAAAAAAGCCCTAAAAAAAAATTGATTGCAGCTACCACATCTAATGATTGGTAAGTTGAAATACATTAAATGTTGGTTTTAATACAGCTTTGATACATTATTTATTCAAATTGTCATCCCATAGATACAATATTTCTATGGTGAAATGGCTATGTCTACCTCTAAAAAACTACAGTAGAGCATCAAAAAAGCAATTTATGAGACCTCTCTTAGCCACCTGAGTTTTCCATTTATTAAAATGATTGATGTATCACTAATTATAAAGGCAATTAGGTGTTATAACACTAGAAACACTAAAAAGGAAACTTCTAGAACCCATTAACAGTGCTATTTTAACTGTGAGCTGCTCAATGCTAAATTACAAGTACGCTGCAAAAAATGTATTTGGATAATTAGGTAAAGAATATCTGTATAGGCACCCATGGTCTCATATTGTAGAATAAAATATATGCACCACTGTAGATGCCCTTGAGTGCTCTGCTTTTCTAAACATCTACTTTTGAATAGGCCCTCAGTCTGGATATTTCAATTAGTATTTAAACTACAGGATAAAGACCAGTAGCATTATACTTTAATTATTCCTTATATACCAAATGAGGGAAAGCCAGGCTAACACAGGGGAGGATGGGAGGAAGTGGGAGCCTGCCAAAACATAACCGTGAACTAAATACAGTCCAGAGTTTTGGTGCAAACCACCAAAAGTTAACTGATAATCATTATTAACCGCTTCCCGACCGCCTCACGCAGATATACTGCGGCAGAAGGGCATGTACATGCAGAATCATGTACCTGTACATTGCCCTTTAAGAGCTCCGTGAGCGTGATCGTGGGTCCCGTGGACTTGTGGACTAATGTAAACAAGCATTTCCCCGTTCTGCCTAGTGACACTGACACTGATCACCGCTCCCTATAATCGGGAGCGGTGATCAGTGTCATGTCACACACAGCCCCTCCCCCCCACAGTTAGAATCACTCCCTAGGACACACTTAACCCCTACAGCGCCACCTAGTGGTTAACCCTTTCACTGCCAGTCACATTTACACAGTAATTAATGCATTTTTAAGTGCACTGTGAATGGTCCCAAAATTGCGCCAAAAGTGTCCGATCTGTCCGCCATAATGTTGCAGTCACGATAAAAATCGCTAATCGCCGCCATTACTAATAAAAAAAATTATTAATAAAAATGCCATAAAACTATCCCCTATTTTGTAAACGCTATAACTTTTGCGCAAACCAATCAATAAACACTCATTGCAATTTTTTTTACCAAAAATATGTAAAAGGATATGTATCAGTCTAAACTGAGGGAAAAAAACTTTTTAGATATTTTTTGGGGGTATTTATTATAGCAAAAAGTAAAAAATAATGCGATTTTTTCAAAATTGTCGCTTATTTTTGGTTATAGCGCAAAAAATAAAAACCGCAGAGGTGATAAAATACCACCAAAAGAAATCTATATTTGTGGGAAAAAAAGGACATCAATTTTGTTTGGGAGCCACGTAGCACAACCGCACAATTGTCAGTGGAAGTGGGGGCAGTCTGGTATGCAAATTAATGTCATAGCAGAGGATCGGCAACTTATTTCTGAAGATCCATCTGGTCATGAGACCCTGTATGGTTGTGAGGCAGCTATGTTATGGTGAGAAAGACTTCACTTTAAGCATTTAAAAATTACTGCTCCTGGCTGAATGGAATGTCTACATTTTTTTTATTTGCAATGGTACATTTTCCCTAGGGCAATGCCCACCCCCATGCTATTTATTGATACATCCACACCTATTAATTCAGAAAACGGGCATTAATAAATTGACAGATTCAGCTCTTCAGTGGGATTCAACATCAGCGTTGGCATTCAAATTTTCTTTAAACTTCATTGAAACCTGTTGAAACTGAACCCAGAGCAGCTCTGCTCATCTGTCGCTTCAGGTGCTGGCAGGGCTGGCCTTTCCTCTGCAACACGGGGACAGTAGAACCAGTTGGGATAAGCACAGAGTGCTTTTTGTGGAGCTTTGCTAATACGGAGATCGTCTGGAGACTTGATTGGACAATACTGTCCAATAATGTATTAGAGTAAATGAGCATCTCAGTCAGCATAATAGGCATCCTGTAGAGTTCTTCGCCTCTAGGGGGAGGGAGAGCTGTGACAGGCCAGAGCGTTTTTACATCAAGGAGTGGTAACGCGTTTCAGAGCATGAGCAATTCGCTCCTTCATCAGACCTATGCCCCTGTGTATGGAATCGGCTGTTATGCAGACAGAGGGAGGGGAGGAGAGGAGGGGGTGGGTCTAAATGGGAGGTCTAATTAGTAAGCTCCACTGGTCTATGTGTCACAGAGCCAGTATATATAATACTTTAGCTATACCAGACGGGGAAACACAGCACTGAAAGTGGAAATTATTAAATTCTTGTTGATTCCAGTTTCATTCTTCAGAAGATCAGGAATGAATGTTCCTCCATTTCCTCTGCAAGCAGCCAAACTGACCACTAACAGCAGTACTGGGCTTCCCAGTAAAAGGGAGATCCTGCAGCGGAAAACTTTTTTTTAATTTGAAATAATGGCAGAAAAAAAAAATTATTAGTTATTAGTAATATGTTTGGCTATTATAATATTTTTGAGCTTTTGTTTTTTTTTTTTACTACAGTGATTCTAAAGAATCTTAGTGTTATAATTGTGTACTTAAAACAAAAAAAGGGGGCAGCAGTCACATTTTATGTCTATTTATGTCTATTGACTAAGGTATCACATCCTCAAAAATTTACGATATCTAAAAAAAAAAACGAACCAAGCTACAGTACTTTTAAGGTACCAATTTGTTACAAAATTTCATAATATCAAACAATTTTTTAATACATCCATTAAAAAGTTATTACACTAAAAAAATACTGTTACAATCATGTTGCTGAAGGTATGAATGGCACTCTCAATGTATCTACCCCAGACACCCTTAATGCAAAATAATTAAATATAAACAATATTGGATATTCCATTGTTACAAAATGAGCAAGATAGGGTGTCAGGTTTCAATGCATTCAGGCCAAAGTCCGCTTCTTCAAGAAAACTGGGGAGCTCTTATCTTTTGTACCGCAACATGGTCATACACACAAGTGGTTAAAAAAAAAGAGAATACATCTACGATTATGGACAGATCCAGACATCCAGCCTTGAATCACAGAGGAGGGGACTTAAACCCCATTCATGACATCTGACCTGGACACATATATCTGTAGTGTTTACTTATCTCTCTCCAAAGCCCTGAGTTCCATGTCTTTCTGCTGCTCGGTTCCTCTGTTATCAGCATGATAACTTCTGACAAGTTCTCTGACACAGGAGATAAAAGCAGCTGGAAATTTGTTTTGGGGAGGTAACTTAGAGAGTTTGTCTATTCAAAGCACAACTCTGCAAGTTTCTTCATTCCTCTGCCTATGTGGGGGGGGGGTGCCTTTCCTCCAACCATCTCACATACAGTGTATGCCCAGACTCCCCTCCCATTGCTCAAACAGAAAGAACATTTTCTAACATGATGTGCATTTTCTGAAGTGTCTAGAAAGCTAAAGACAGCAGATATACATGTGAAACGTATGTTGGGAGATTTTTTTCATCTCTGTATATCATCTGAGGCTGTTCGCTTTCACTGGGTGTATGTGAGGGTTTACATCCACTTTTTTTTTTTTTTGTCACATCATCAGGCATAAATCAACTTTGTAGTTCATTTAAGTTCCACTCCCTCTCACCTTTGTCTCATCATCGTGACTCTTTGCCATTATCAAAAAGAATAAATTAAAACCAGACGTGCGTCCAGTCTAATAAGATTACTTAACCACTCGGGGAGTCGCACGTGTCCGGTTAACAGTGTTACATTTTCTATAAATCCCCCCACCACCCCCTTTCCTCCCCACCTCCCCCCCTACCACCCTAACCCCATCTCTCCAAGGTCTAATGTGTCCATCTCTCCTACTCTACTATGAGGCTTTCAACTCTTTGGCGTAACACCACGTTTTTTTTAATTTTTTCCAGCGTTCCCAATCCACTGAGTTCACGTTTCTCGTATCCTCTACCGAGCTAACCCCTGTCTCCACACTATATGTTTCCTCTACTGCGTCTATCCACTCCCATATTTCAGGGCACTCCCTCCTCTGCCAGTTCTTCGGTATTATTCGCTTTGCGGCGTTCAGTAGGTGGGGGACTAGTGACTGCTTATATTTGTTTATGTCTCCTTCCCCCCCATGGAACAGAACCTCCCAAGGGTCTTCTAGCACTTCTTTTTCCTGTTATTTTCCTGACCAGGGTAAGTATCTTCCTCCAGAAGTTTTTTATTTTCGGGCATAGCCACCAAAGGTGTGCCATTGTTCCTATCTCCTGGCATCCCCGCCAGCAATATGCCGACCCTTTTTGAAATTTACTTGTTATTTCTGGGGTTAAATAGCTTCTGCTTATGCATTTATAGCTCATTTCTGCCGTTCGTGCATCTATTGTTGAGTTACCAATCATTCTCAAAACTCTTCTAATTGTGTTTACATCTTTTTTAGTGCCTAGTTCACTCTCCCATTTACTTATATATGGGGGGATCTCCAGCTGATCCATCTTCATAAGCATTTTATAGATCTTGGAAACTACATTTCTTGGATATTCTGTGTCACATAGCTTCTCAAAGTCCGTAAGTTTGTCTCCTGCTCTGATCGGATTTGGTAATTTACTCACGAAGTGACACAGCTGGAGGTACCGCCACTCATCTATCCCCCGTGCCTCTCTCCCAAATCTAAGTTCTTGTAGTGTCATAATTTTGCCCTCTTTGATAATGTGTCTTAATTGTGTCTTACCCCATAGTGCTTCTTTTCCACCCATATCCTTTAATCCTGGTGAGAAAAAATTACTATCCGTTAGTGATAATAAAGGTGAATTATATTCTCCGTTAACTTTCTTGTATACCCCATCCCAAATTTTAAAAACATTACGTGTTATTACATGTGTGCTTTTATCTAAATTTCTAGCGTGTGGAGGGTTCCATATCATTCTACCAAGTGAAACTTTACTGAGGTTTCCCTCTATTCTTACCCAGCGTTTTTCATTCTCTCTTTTTGCCCATTCAACCATTCTAGACAGAACTATGGCCTTATAATAAATCTGGATGTCTGGTACTGCTAGACCACCATTTATTTTCTTTTGTTTTAGGATCCTAAAGGAAACTCTTGGTTTTTTGTTTTTCTATATGAAGCTCATTATTATTTTATTTAACTTTCTTAGATAGTATAGAGGCAGGGGAAGCGGGATCATCTGGAACACGTTTGTGACCTTAGGGAGTAGGACCATTTTAATAACGTTTATACGGCCTATCCATGAAAGGGCCTTACCGTCATAATTTTTACAGTCAGATCTGACTGTATCTAACAGGGGTAGGTAGTTTATTGTGAACATCATCTCAATTGAGTTAGCAAGCTTGATTCCTAAGTACTTTAGTTCTTTAGTCCATCTAAAACTATACTCTCTTTTCAATTTCTCTCTTTCTATTTTATTTAAGTTTATATTTAATATTTCTGATTTTACCATGTTAATTTGAAAGTTGGAAACCTCCCCGTATTCCCTGAGGGCTTTCACTAATTTGGGCATAGTGGTCTCTGGGTCTGATAAGTAGAATAACACATCGTCGGCATAAGCTGCGATTTTATGTTCATCTTCACTGATCTTAATGCCTCTAATGTCTGGATCTGCGCGTATTGTTGTCAGAAGCGGTTCCATGGTAAGGACAAAGAGCAACGGGGATAGAGGACATCCCTGTCTCGTGCCCTTTTCCATTTCAAATGGCCGTTTCATTGCTCCGTTCACTCCCACCGTTGCCATAGGGTGATGGTACAGGGTTTTAATCCTCTGAATCATTCTGGGTCCAAGACCCATGATCCCCAAGGTCTGGAACATGAACGCCCAGTCCACCCTGTCGAAAGCCTTTTCGGCATCGACCGACAGTAGTAGACTTGGGGGCTCATTCCCCCTCGTTTTATGCAACAGGAGCAATGTCCTCACCCCGTTGTCCTTCCCCTCTCTTTTCGGGACAAACCCCACCTGGTCAGGGTTGACCAGGGCGTTCATTGATCCCTTTAACCTCTCAGCAAGTATCTTTGCGTAGAGTTTTGTGTCGGTATTATGGAGGGAGATGGGGCGATAGCTTGAGCATAATGTTTTCTCTTTTCCATCTTTCGGTATGATCGTAATGGAAGCCTTTAATGCCTCTCTGCTCATCTCATACTCCTCTCCCAATCCATTAAAATACCGGCACAACCTCGGGATCAACAATTCCTTAAACGTTTTATAGTAAGTTAGGGTGAATCCGTCCGGGCCAGGACTTTTCCCAGAAGCCATTCCTTCTATTGCTTTCCTAACTTCTTCTTCAGAAATTGGAGTTTCCATAGCTTCTCTTTCCGTATCTGTGACTTTAGGCAATGCTGCCTTCTTTAAGTACTTGTTGTTTCTCTCACTCTTGTTGTTTACCTGAGTGTCTTGTTTGGGAACTGAATATAGCTCCTGATAGTAGTTCTTAAAGACCTCTGCTACTTTTCTAGAAGAATACTCCAAATTACCGTCTTTAGTCTGAATTTTTTCTATAAAATTCCTTGCTTTGCCCTTTTGTACTACTTTTGCTAAGTGTTTACTTAATTTATTGGCCCAGCGGTATCTATCCCCTATTATCCTACCATGTGTTGCTCTGACTTCTTGTTCCATTGATGTTTTCAGCTCAGCCCTTTTAATTACTATTTGTTTGTATGTCTCTTGAATGAGGTGTCCCGATTGTCTCTTATGTTTCTGTTCTAGACTATCTAGCTCCTCTGTTAATTTTTGTATTTCCTCGTGTCTTTCTCTTTTCTTCCTTGCTCCTATCTCAATAAAAACTCCTCTTATGTAGGCTTTGTGGGCCTCCCACAAGGTAGACCCAGATACCTCTCCAGAATCATTTGCCTCAAAGTACTCTAGTTCTTTACTAATTCTATTGGACCCTTCCTTCCCTCTTATCAGTTCTTCGTTTAGGCGCCATTGCCCTGGATGTCTCCCCTCTTCTCCTATTATTATTTCCATGGACATTGGTGCATGATCTGAATAAGTTATGTTACCTATCCAAGAATCCACCACCTTGTCGATGTCCCTATGGTCAATCAGTCCATAATCAATGCGGGAGTATGACCCGTGCACAGGGGAGTAAAACGTATAGTCCCTTTTTCGAGGATGTTGCACTCGCCATATGTCTACCATCTGAAGGCTAACAAGTTTTTGCTTGATCTTTCTTACTTGTATACTCTTCTTCCCCTGTGACGGGGCCGTACTATCTAAATCCGGGTCCATGCAAAAGTTAAAGTCCCCCATTAGTATTATGTGACCTTTCCTAAACTCCATTAATTTTTCCAAAATTTTTGCCACATACTTCATCGGGTTTTTGTTTGGTGCATAGATATTAGCCAATGTGTACTCTCTTTCATTCAGTCTACCTCGCAGGAATAAATATCTGCCTTCTACATCCGCTAAGCGCTCCTCCAACACAAACCTAGTTCTTTTTGCCAGTCCAATAGCGACCCCCCGTGTTCTACTTGAGATAGTGTCTGCTTGATACCAGACCGGGTACTCTCCTGAAAATAGTCTTAATCTTGATTGATGTGAAATATGTGTTTCTTGGAGGAATACCACCTCTGATCCAAGCAGTCTAAGCTCGTTGAAGATGCTTCGCCTTTTATTGGCCATGTTTAGACCTTTGACATTATATGTTATGCATTTTATTGTGTCAGGGCTCATTTTTCAACCTTCGTCCTACCGCCCTTTACCTTAGACCTTGGAGAGATGCCCCACATTTTCATTATTAAATTTGAGATGTGATCCCCCTTCCTATCCCCCCCTTTCCCCCCCTCCCCCCCTCCCCGAGTTCCCCCCCTTCCTCAGCGACCCCCCCTGGTCTTAACTAGCCCCTTAGGCCAGTGTGGGTCACGTAACTCATGGCCCTCCATTGGTCTCCACCTCCAAAGGTGGGACTATTGGTATGTCAGTTCATCGATCGACTTTATTCTGGTGACCAGGTGTATTGATCTTCTAGCGTCTCTCCATCTAATCTATTTACTATCTACTAATTTTCCCTTTTCCAACCACCCCCCTCCCAGCCCCCCCCTGCCCCCCCCTACACCGCCCCAACGCCCAGTTCGATCCACCGATCATTGGACCAGTCCATCGCTGCGGGCACCTTCCAATCCGATGTACTCTCTCGATTTTTGGGAAATCTTCTCCTTCTAATTCCAAGAGGGGGGAGAAAATAGTCGCTACAGTCTTCCTCAGGTCTTCACCCCTTTTTTCCGGGACTCCACGGATTCTCAGATTTTGTCTGCAACTTCTATTCTCCTGGTCCTCTAACCTATAGCATATTTTTATCTGATTTTGTTGGGTTATTTTAATTTGTTCTTTTAACTCAGCGATTTCTCTCTCTTGGTGGTCCACTATATCTTCTGCTCTCTCGACTCTGGCCAGTAGATTTCCTAGGACTGTCCTTAGCATACTTATCTCTTTTTTATCTCTGTTTTGATTGAGGATTCAAGTTCTTTGAGCATTTCTGCGATTTCATTTTTCAAGGGGAATTCAAGATCTTGTCTATATTCCGCGATTCTGGATGTTTCAGGTGCGCTTTCGATTAATGACGACTCTCTTGATTGTATGGGGGTCTGTTCTCCCTTCCCGTTTTGTCCCTTTTTCTTTTTATCCCCCGTAGTTGACATTTGGGCTTCTTGGTGGGCACCCCCCGGACTCCCCCCCCCTGGTTAAATATTGCTTAATTGTACTACCTGTGGCACTTCCAGTGGGGTTGTCCTTTGGTGTCTTCGGTGGTCCCCCTTTTCCAGTTTTGTTTGAATTTCTACTCATTGTTTTACCCCAGTAAGCTCGGCGTATTGGGTTTTGGACACTTTGTTTTAATAATGCAGGGAATACTTCTTTATTCTAGCCCTTAGCTAGTTTTATATTCTTTTGCGAGTACTCTGATATCTGGGTACTGGGGTACTGGGGTCCTGTCAATATATAGCGTAGTTTGATGTATATTATTCCTGTATCTTATACTCTACGTTTCTTCGCCTAGTTATCCCAATTATATCATGCAGATAGTAGTTAGGTGACGCTATCAAAGTGATACTATTGTAGATGCTAGCAATCCTTCATATACCAATTATATCATGCAGATAGTAGTTAGGTGACGCTATCAAAGTAATACTATTGTAGATGCTAGCAATCCTTCACGGTGGTATGTCTTGTCACTCAACCCTCCAAGTTCCACCAGTGCAGTAGCGTTACTGCTGGCACCACTGATATTTCAGGTCCAGGGGTGTTGCAAAAGTGCCAATGGATAATATATACAGGTGTATTCCTCCGTGTACCTTAGTACATTATGCCTCTATCCCCGAAATTTCCAGTAAACCCACCGGGTGACAATGTATCAGTGATTGCTTTACCAAAGCACATTTAACCACACCAGCGTACTCCAGCGTCACCTCCCCCAGTTTTTATTGGTGTACCGAGATACAGAGCAGAGCAAGGCAAAGATAACAGAGGTATCCAGCAATGTGTTCCCCTAAAACCGTACTTACACGCTGTTCACCCTGTCTCTGTTTACCCAAGAACAGTATCAATGCGGGTATTGCAAGATACTTCAATTATCTCTAATGTGAAGCACCAATAATCTTGATGATGTTATACAAAGTCATATATCCTCAATCCCGCATACCCTTCTCAGCAGTGGGATAAGTAATGATAGAGAGACTGATGTAATATTCAAAATAATCTTCTATGATGTATATAACCACACACAATACCCCTTTAGCATCTCATTATACATCTGGCATATCTTGAGTATTTCTCTCCTTTTGAAGGTAGGTTTCTAATCCTTCTCTTACCTTTGGGAGTAAGCAGGGAAATATATATCTTACCGCCACCTGGGCGTCTTTACACCATGCTCCAGGGATCACAATCCAGTATCAGCTGTGTGGGAGATCCGACTGTGAAGCACTGCAGGTTTAGTAGATTCAGTGTGTCTGGCATCTTCTGACAGTTCCCATCCGTCCCGCAGCCTAGTCTCAGTGAAGGGGGGGGGGAGAGGACGCGGGGGCCCCCGTGGGGAGGAAGGGGTCGTCACCTTGTCAATTTCTCCGTTCTCGTTATGCTTCAGGCGACAAGCTCCATTACGGCAGCATACAAGCGCAGCGCACGGCTCTCCTCGGCTCTCCTCGCCTCTCCCCGCTGCCCATCTGGTACGCCTGTCATGCCGTCGGAGAGAGACCGCTAGAGTGCCGACTCACTGACACACCTCCAGTCCCTCCCTTTCCCTCTGACGTCTCACGTCATCCTCCCCCACCTCAGGGTTTACATCCACTTTAACCACTTGCTGACCATCCGCTTCATTGTGCATTAGATTTAAAATGCTTTTAATCCATAAAACGGACAACTGACATCCAAAGCATTGGCAGGGCAAACACAGTTGCCACTAAAAAACAGCCGTGGCTGAAGCCGATCAGCTGAGAAAGCAGTGACGTCAGGTCCTCTGGCTCCGCCCAACGCTGCGTTTCTCAGCTTCCTGTTAAGGAGAAACGCAGTGTTGGGCGGAGCCAGAGGACCTGACTTCACTACTTTCTCAGCTGATCGGCTTCAGCCACGGCTGTGTTTTTTAGTGGCAACTGTGTTTGCCCTGCCAATGCTTTGGATGTCAGTTGTCCGTTTTATGGATTAAAAGCATTTTAAATCTAATTCACAATGAAGCGCCTCTTTTTCTCTCATACATCTTATCACATGCTTCTTCCCGATTGCCGCCTCAGGAGTTTGAACGGTCTGACGTGGAGGGAATCCCGTCTCTGCTTAGGATCAGCTGTTCCTGACATAGGAGAGAATCTGTTCGAGCTTGCATGATCTCTGTAATAGGGATCCAGCACTTCTGGTAAGCAGCCCCCCTTTTCTATATCTTTACACTGCCTATGAAGATACAATGAAGATCTATTGAAGACAACACCGTTTATATTGAGGAATTGCACCTCCAGTTCACGATATTAACCAGTTCCTATATGGACTATATATTTTTACTTACATATATTCAATGTATTAGTTTTGTTTAATTTGGCTAGCGCACTGAATTTTCTTTTATACAGATTCTCAATTGGATTTAGGACAAGAGGGAGATTGCCCTGGGACTTTGAGTGAGGTGGGAGAAATTAGGCACACATACATAAAAATGCAATGAAATCATTTAATTTATTACAAAATGCTGTATAACCAAATGGGAATAGCAATAAGTGTGCATTACCCGGCATAGTGGCCAAGTTATCAGCAAAGGTAAAAACAAAACATGAACAGATGCATGGATATAATGTCTGAAACAAAGTGTAATAAGGTAAATGGGTATATGTATATAAATGAAAACTTCCTTTCATTGCCGTCTTGACATCAGCGTTCAGTAACCCAACCCAGTGGAGTAGTAAGTATGAGGTCTTGTTTATCTCTGACCTCTTCTGACAATCACTACACTCCCCCCACCCCCATTTTTTCATTTATATACATATACCCATTTACCTTATTACACTTTGTTTCAGACATTATATCCATGCATCTGCCCCTGAAGAGCGAGCAGAGACTCGCGAAACGCGTAGGGTACCACCGATGCTCTTTATATGTTTTTTACTGTTGGGTTGTTGTTGTGCTGTGGGTACTATTACTCACACATTGCTTTATTCATGTATGTAAAATTACTCATTTTTTACGTCTACCTACTGACGCAGCAATTTACCATGTACTGTATGGTTGTTTGATGGATATGTATCGTGTGTAACGATTGATGTTTTGTTTTTACCTTTGCTGATAACTTGGCCACTATGCCGGGTAATGCACACTTATTGCTATTCCCATTTGGTTATACAGCATTTTGTAATAAATTAAATGATTTCATTGCATTCTTATGTATGTGTGCCTAATTTCTCCCACCTCACTCAAAGTCCCAGGGCAATCTCCCTCTTGTCTTTTGTGCATTTAGGGATGGAGGTGGTTGATTGGTCACCCCAGACCTTAATTTTCCCTTTTTTCTCAATTGGATTTAGGTCTGGACTTGTCGGAATTTTTGATCGCCAAGAACGCGGTCACGTACACCACGTATGACGAGACTATAAAAGGGCAGTTCACAACCAAGCACGGCACCCTTTGGGCTCCTTTTGCTAATCTCGTGTTAGTAAAAGTTTGGTGAGAGACGATTCGCGCTTTTTCAGACTCGTGGTTTTCAGATCTTTTTCTGCTGTTCAGTTTGTGCTTGTGGGTTTGTATCTGGTCTTCAGTGTGTGCAGCGAGTTACCCTTGACTCTGTCATTGTGTTCTTGTTCATTCGTTACTGATTTTAAGTTCGCTCTTCACAGGCCTTGCTGTTCTTCAGTGCATTCTGTTACTGCATTCTGAGCAGCCGGCCGTTTTCTAGCCATGTTGCATATATGTACTCATCATAGAGTTTGTGCTGTGCGGGGGCTTGGGGTCCTTACCTTGACACAAACCCAGTCCATGAACAGGGCGGGGAGAAGTTCATAGACCAAGAATTGGTTGCTCCAATGTGACCAGTTCTGTCACATGCCTTTGCTCCGTGAGAACCGTGAGAATAATCCTGATGATTTCAGGAACTTTCTCCGGATGACGGACCCCGTATTTCACCGTTTGTTGGCTTTGCTGACCCCCTATATCAGCAGGCAGGATACCTGCATGAGGCAAGCCATAACTCTGGAGCAGAGGCCAGTTGCCACCCTGCGCTACTTGGCGATGGGGAGAAGCCTGCAGGACCTCAAGTTCTCGACAGGCATCTCCCCCCAAGCTCTGGGGATCATTATCCCGGAGACCTGTTCTGCCATCATCCAGGTCCTGCAGAAGGAGTATATTAAGGTAAGATTTTTATCCTTTAATATCACATTTTTTTGTATAGAATGTTTGATCATATATTGTATTTCTTTCCTCATTCCTTAATTACCATGATTGTAATATGCTGTGAATGTCCCCTTTGTTCTCATGCATGCTGGAATTTTATGTAATTTTTTTGGTCCTTCATACATATTTGCCTTCACTTACCTCCCCAGAATGCTCTCCTGGGCCTATATTCACCTTGTGTAGTCACTTAACAATGTATTTTGTCAGCTCCATAGTAGTACTTTAACCTAAATACCCCCTAAAATGTTCAAAATTGTGATTTGTGCTTGAAATTCTGGCAGAGTGCCAGAGGCTTTTTTTTTGGTGTCACAAAATCATTTGGAACCCTCCCTCCCCCCAACTGCTAACTCAGCTGATACCAATCCTCTATCTATCCTCAATTCTCTATCTGCTGACTTTGCCAAACCCATACACTCTATACCCACCTATTTTGTGGTCAGATTAATGGATGAATTCCCCAAAGCATGTAGTGCAAGGGCCTGCCTGAATACCTTCAAATTGTACTGTTTAAAGTTTTTGTATCCTATTATTATCTTGATAGGTAATAGCAGAATGTAAAAATGTGCTAAAATGTTAACAGTGTGTATTTTTCTCTTTGTATTATGCCACTTCTTACCTCTACAGTGGGCTGCCAATAGTGTAAAGTAAGGAGGGGCTGGCCAAAGTAATACACATTATTTAGGCATTCATCTCTCAATGAAGTGTAGAGGGTGACCTGTCCAAAACATCTCCCCCCATAAAATTCACAAAATGGCCCATGAGAGGGGGGAGGAATCTGATAGGTGGACCTTATACTTTTGTCTTTAAATAGTCCCTAAAAAAAGTTAGACTGATGTTGGCCAAGAATGTTTGTGTCTAATCTGCTTTCTATGTTTATGTGCAAAATAAATAATTTTTTATTCTTGTTTGACTCCACAGTTTCCTTCCAACCCACAGGCAGACTGTGGCCTCCCACTTTGCCCAGCGGTGGGACTTTCCTAACTGCGGAGGGGCAATTTATGGGAAACACGTCCACATCATCCAACCACCCAACTCGGGGTCATACTAATACAACTACAAGGGTATCAGGAAAGTACTTACCGAGGCCGAAATACCGAGAGCGTTTCACCCTTGCGACTAAGCGCAGTCCACCCCCTGGAGGTGAGACAGGGAGTGGATGCATAAAGAGGCACAGGCTACCTCACGAAGCAGGAGGTTGCTGACGGGAAGTCCTTAGTAGAGGGAGGCAGCTGTGCATCAACTGGCAGATGGATGATTTGCTGAAGCAGGTACAAGAGAAAGTCCAGAACCTGGCTGAGGGTCAAACACACACAGGATAAGTATAATCACAGAAGGTTGAGGTATGTGGCAGTAAGACATAAGGATAGTCCAGGATACAGGCAGAGGTTCAAGGGCTATGAGACATCAGGTAAATCTGGGTCACAGGCAGAGGGTCAAAAACTGGAGAAGAGCGGAAGTTCGAGTAACAAAGCCAAGGGTCAGGTGCAGGAGACAAGCAGAGTAGTCAAGGTCAATCCGGGTCAAAGCAGGTAATCAGATCAAAGCAACAGGAAGCATAAATATCACAGGAAGCTGAAGACAAACCAGCAATGTGTGCCAGAGTCCCTTTTATAGGCCAGCCCAAGGATCACGTGGGGTGCGCGCTATTGCACATGCGCGTGCGCCAGATTGTCGGCCCGCGAATGCGCATGCGCCGGAGCGCCGTTCCGCCACGCATGCGCGCAGGAACACGGTTTTGATGGCTGGGAGCCATATTCTCCTGACAAAGGGGTTCAATAGTATTGTGATGTTGGCGGTGGTGTTGGCTACTTACGAGTTCCTGTATGTGGACGTGGGGAAGAATGGCCGGATGTCAGATGGTGGAGTCATCGCCCACACAGAGTTCTACAGGCATCTCCAGAATGGCAGCTTGGACTTGCCACTTCCAGAAGACAATGCGGAAGGACTCCCATTCGTCTTCGTTGCAGATGAAGCGTTTGCGCTGGGGGACCATCTTATGTGGCCATTCCCTATGTGGACCCTCACCCCAGACCAGAGGGCTTTTAATTACCGGCTGGCCAGAGCCAGAAGAGTGGTGGAGAACACGTTTGGAATTATGGCCAGCAGGTTCCGCCTATTTCTTACACCCATACACATGGCAGAAAAAAAAACTCAATCATATCATCCTGGCTTGCTGTGTTCTCCACAACTTTTTACGGAGAAATTCTGTGAACTATGCTGGCTCAGTTGGGCCTGAATCCGAAATTAATAATCTCAATGAACCAACCCTGATGGCGCTTGAAGCTGGCCGTCCTGGCTTGCCCCCCCTGAGTGCCTGCGAGGTCCGTCTAAGATACATGGAATACTTTGCGGGTAGGGGGGCCATCAATATGCCAGACAATGTCTGAGCCTTTTTGAAAATAAAAAAAAAATTAACTTAAAAAATACTTACTTACATTTACTGCTTGTGTTTCTTTTAGCTGACCCTGACATAAAGTTGCTGTCCTGAAAATGACATGATTGTGTAACATTAGAAAGCACTGTTGGGTGTTATTTACTAAAGGCAAAGACACTTTGCACTACAAGTGCATTTGAGACTGCACTGAAACGGCACTTGTAGTGCAAAGTGGATTTGGCCTTAGGAAATAACCCCCATTGTCACAGAAAACACCAATTTCACCACACCAAAAGTTTCGGAGCATTGAAAGAAGAATCCACACATTGTTGATTATCAATCTTTTTAATACAAGCACAATCACATGTGCATTTATAAAAGGTTTTTAAAACAAACCAACATGTTTGTTGTATAACAATTTTTTTGGTCACATTAATAAAAGTAGAAATGTTCATTTAAGGTAAAACAGGCATGTTTTAAACCAACAAGAAATACACAAATCTGGAACTTACAAAGTTCAACTTTGTTAGAAATTGAAGGCAATATCAGACATGAGTATTTATAAACTGTGTTTGATATTGCGTTCAGCAGATGGGGTGAAGTCACCCCTGGAAAAGCCATATATTGAAGCTGCACACAAATTGTCGAATGTCAACATGTGCTAGCTGCCATCACGGGGGATTAAGGGATGTGTCTTGGGGGTGCAACCCCTTCCTCTCAGCTACTTTATTATTGAGGAAGGGGTTGCACCCCAAAACGCATACATTGATCTCCCGTGATGGCAGATAGCACATGTTGACACACTGTGTGCATCTTCAAAATTTTGCTTTTCACGAATATGTAAAAAAATTTGAAAATGTTATTCCGTAAAAAAAGCACAGCAAAGTAAGGGATTTGGAGGTGTTTTAACCACTTGCCGACCGGGCCATGGCCGAAAGACAGCAGCAGCGTGGTCGGCTAGTTGTGGGTGGACGTCCATGGACGTCATCCCAGAATCCTGCTCTCGCGCGCCCCCTGGGGCGCGCACCCGAGAACTTCCGTGACCGCCGGGTCCAGAGGCCGCTGACGGAGCGATCACATGTCAACAAACCAGCGTCATGTCATGACGCCGGTTCCTCCCTCCCCTTTCTGTACCGATCGGTACAGTGCGGGGGGAGAGGGGGAGAGATCGGATGGCAGCACTGCTGTGGGCTGCATGTGTAGTGCCCACAGCTTTGCTCAGTGACAATTGCAGTCACATCCATCCATCCCTCCATGCTCAGCCATCCCAGCAATGCTATGAGTAAGCGCTCGAACTAGAGCGCGAAACGCGTCAGCTGTGTCTGTACCACCCGCCTGATTGTCCTGTTTTTTATGATCCAAGTTTTACAATAAAGAAGATGTTTTCAACTTTATCCGGTGTGCGGCATCCAGATTTTCCTGTTTCAAACCCTATCCCAGCAATGTACCCTGCACTACTCTGCCATATACCCTGCACTACTCTGCAATATGCCCTGCAATACTCTGCAATATGCCCTGCAATACTCTGCAATATACCATGCAATACTCTGCAATATACCCTGCACTACTCTGCAATATATCCTGCAATATACCCCGCAATACTCTGCAATATACCCCGCAATACTCTGCAATATACCCCGCAATACTCTGCAATATACCCTGCAATACTCTGCAATATACCCTGCAATACCCTGCAATGTACCCTGCAATACTCTGCAATATACCCTGCACTACTCTGCAATATACCCTACAATATACCCCGCAATACTCTGCAATATACCCGGCAATACTCTGCAATATACCCTGCAATACTCTGCAATATACCCAGCAATACTCTGCAATATACCCGGCAATACTCTGCAATATACCCTGCAATACTCTGCAATATACCCGGTAATACTCTGCAATATACCCTGCAATACTATGCAATATACCCTGCAATATACCCGGCAATATTCCCGGCAATATACCCGGCAATACTCTGCAATATACCCTGCAATACTCTGCAATATACCCTGCAATACTCTGCAATATACCCGGCAATACTCTGCAATATATCCGGCAATACTCTGCAATATATCCAGCAATACTCTGCAATATTCCCAGCAATACTCTGCAATATACCCAGAAATACTCTGCAATATACTCTGCACTACTCTGCAATACCCCGCAATACTCCGCAATACCCCACAATACTTCGCAATACCCCGCAATACTCCGCAATACCCCGCAATTTTTAACCAGTTCCCGCCCGCCGTCATATGACGTCCTTGACTTTGAGCGGGGATATCTGAATGATGCCTGCAGCTACAGGCATCATTCAGATATCAGCTTTTTCAGCCAGCGATTTCCTACACCATAAGAATGATCATAGTGGCTGTTCCACTGCTTGATCATTCTTATGGGAGGCGAGAGGGGATGCCCCCCCCTTCCCACCACCCTCCGGTGCTTCTACCGACTCACCGCTACGATCGAAGCCAGGATCGTTTTTTTTATTATTTCAGGCTTCCCAGCCTAGAGGTGAGATGTGGGGTCTTATTGACCCCATATCTCACTGTAAAGAGGACCTGTCATGCCATATTCCTATTACAAGGATGTTTACATTCCTTGTAATAGAAATAAAAGTGATCAAAAATTTTTTTTTTGGGGGGGGAGTGTCAAACTAAAATAAATAAAGTAAAATGAACAATAAAAAAAAAAAAATATATTTAAAGCGCCCCTGTCCATGTGCTTTCATGCAGAAGCGAACACATACGTAAGTCCCGCCCACATATGAAAACGGTGTTTAAACCACACATGTGAGGTATCACTGCAAACGTTAGAGTGAGAGCAATAACTTTGGCCCTAGACCTCCTCTGTAACTCAAAACATGTAACCAGATTTTTAAGTGGCGAAGTTTGGCACCATTCCACGAGCGTGTGCCATTCTGAAGGGTGATATGTTAGGTATCTATTTACTCGGCATAACTTCATCTTTCACATTATGCAAAAACATTGGGCTAACTTTACTGTTTTTTTTTTTAAGCACAAAACTGTTTTTTTTCCCAAAAAAACACGTTCGAAAAATTGCTGCGCAAATACCGTGTGAGATAAAAAGTTGCAACAACCGCCATTGTATTCTCTAGGGTCCTTGCTAAAAAAATATATATAATGTTTTGGGATTCTATGTAATTTTTTAGCAAATAAATGATTATTTTTACATGTAGGAGAGAAATGTCAGAATTGGCCTGGGTGCTCCAGAACGCCTGGAGGTGCTCCCTGCATGTTGGGTCTTTGTATGTGGCCACGCTGTGTAAAAGTTTCACACATGTGGTATTGCCATACTCAGGAGTAATAGCAGAATGTGTTTTGGGGTGTACTTTGTTGTATGCATATGCTGTGTGTGAGAAATAACCTTCTAATATGACAATTTTGTGAAAAAAAAAAAGAAGAAAAAAATCTTGATTTTGCAAAGAATTGTGGGAAAAGATGACCATTTCAAAAAAACTCACCATGCATCTTTTCAAATACCTTGGAATGTCTTCTTTCCAAAAGGGGGTCATTTGGGGGGTATTTGTACTTTTCTGGCATGTTAGGGTCTCAAGAAATTAGATAGGCCGTCAGTAGTTCAGGTGTGATCAATTTTCAGATATTGGCACCATAGCTTTTGGACTCTCTAACATTCACAAAGACCAAATAATATACACCAAGTTTTACTTATTTTTACCAAAGATATGTAGCAGTATACATTTTGGCCAAAATTTACGAAGAAAAATTACTAATTTGCTAAATTTTATAACAGAAACAAAGAAAAATTAATTTTTTTACCAAATTTTCAGTCTTTTTTCTTTTATTGCGCAAAAAATAAAAAACCCAACGGTGATTAAATACCACCAAAAGAAAGCTCTATTTGTGTGAAAAAAAGACAAAAATTTCATATGAGTACAGTGTTGTATGACTGAGTAATTGTCATTCAAAATGTGAGAGCACCGAAAGCTGAAAATTGTTCTGGTTAGCAAGGGGGGTTTAAGTGCCCAGTGGTCAAGTGGTTAAACTCTCCCTAAAACATCAATGATGTTCTTCATTTTGTTTTGAACATCATTGAAGTTTTGCTTGATGTTTTCCATGTTCCTATTACACCCCATGATCTCCCCAATCAGGATCTGGGCACTTTCACTGGTGAAATGACCTGGATCCACAACATCATGATCACCTAAAAATATAGAAACAAAAACACACCATGTATTATGGTGGTCACAGACACTCACCTGTTGTGGTGACAATTTCCACCACGTCTCCTTCCTCCTCCTTCTGTTGGCTTTTCCCTTCTTCCTGAGGTGGGGGGTCTGTTGTGTCCTCGGATGAGTGTTGTCCTCCGAGTCTTTTCTCCCCTATGTTATAAAAAATAGGTATACTTAGCACACAGATATTTGATGGCAAGAATAGGAATATGAAACATTGCTTGGAAGTGGGATACAATTGTCTGTTTTGGCAGAGTTGCAAGATGAAGAAATATTTATTTACTTTGTCAAGCTTGAATACTTACCTGTTTTGTACAAGCTTCACAGATGGAGACACCCCTATAGTATACACTGGAGAACCTGTGTGGGACCCCCTAATAAAAAGGGTGTTCTGGTGTCCCACACTAGTGCTCCAGTGTCCAGATGTGTAAACAGCTGCTGAGTGTCATCTAGACACCAAAATTTATTTAACAGAAGTATGCCTGAAAAAATGTTTGGAACTGCATCTGGACAAAACATGGTGTTTTCTAGGCCGAACGAACAATGTTTCATACAAACGAATAATATGCCCATGAACATGAAAGTTGCCGTTTTAAACTGTACAACAGTTAAGAAAAGCACATGGAGCAGCACGAACGTAATAAAAATAGAGAATAGGAACACAGTACAACTACAACTACTTACTTTTTTGCAGCACTCTCCTGATCCTTCTGTACTGCTCTTGCTCCCTTAATTTGAGGTCCGACCACCGCTTCCTGAGTTGATCCTTGGATCGTCGTACACCAAAATTCTTCTGCAGACTCTTGACAACTTTCTCCATAATCTTGGCCTTCTGACATTGGGGTTGGGGTAAGGTCCATACTTCCCATCATAGTCGGCCCTCTTCAGGATGTCGACCATCTCCAACATCTCCCTAAAGGACATATTTGAGGCCTTAAATCGTCTCCTCCGGGATCGGGATGTTTCTGGCTCCGGGCTTTCCTCCTCCTTGTTGTTGCTGTAATTAGCACGCACCTGCTCTGTCTCCGCCATGTGCTCTTCCCCACTGTGCCGAACGAGAAGGGGTGGGGAATAGACTAGAAAGAACGTCAGGGGCGGGCGGAGTTTCACGCATGCGCAGTGTATATTAAGCGTAACACGCGTGCGTAGTACGTACAATCTGTGAGCAAAGGAAGGAGTTTTGGAAGCGCTGATCGTGATAACGAAGGTAACATTTAAACTTTGGCCTATACTGATTCTAGCTTGAGGTCTATATCGGGACAAGATTAGGAGACTTTTGCCTGACATTAGGGTTTGTCTTGTGTTGTGTCTTGCAGATAAAATGGATGGCTTCAATGACCACAACTTCCTCCCCCTGTTCATAGACAAATACAGGGAGCTGCCCTGTCTGTGGCAGGTCAAACGCCCCCAATACAATAATAAACAAAAGAGGCAGGCAGCGCTGGAGAAACTGCTGGAGTTGGTGAAGCCGGTGGTCCCCACGGCAACCATCCCCTATTTAAAAGCCAAAATTGGTGGCCTGAGGAGCACTTATCTTAGGGAACGCAAGAAGGTCCAGGATTCCCAGAGATCAGGAGCTGCAGCAGATGACGTTTACGTCCCCAGGCTGTGGTACTATGAGAGACTTTGTTTTCTGTCAGTCCAGACTGAAGTCAGGGAATCCCTCTCTACTCTTCCTTTTACTCTTCCTTCCACCCTATCTTCCACCCCAGCTGAGGCTTCCGATGTCCAACCTGGGACTTCCATCCAGGAAGAAGTGGAGGAGCCCAGCTGGAGCCAGGTATAGCATTCTTCTACAGATTTCTGGCCAATAAATAAATTATGTTTACTAGATGTTATTATTGATCACTAATTGCTGATTTAATAAAGTGTTTGACATATCAATAGACAGTAGTGGGCAAAAATAATTAGGACAAGAATGTAAAATGCTGGGTTCAAAATGATAATCTGTTATATTTGTTAACATTCAATTTGCAACAGTCATGAGATGAAAATTGTGTGTGATTGATGAAGAAAAAACTCAAACTTTGTCCCTTTTTCATACACAGGAAGACCTCAGCCAGGAGGAGGCTGTAGAATGTGGTACAAAGGAGGAGGCTGTGGAATGTGGCAGCCAGGAGGAGGCGGGGGTTAGTGGCAGCCAGGAGGATGCAGGGCTAAGTGTCAGCCAGGAGAAGGCCGGGGCCAGTAGGAGCCTGACAGAATCACAGGTCCTTCCCCTCTACCTTCCAAACAAAAGACTCAGGAAGGGGAGTAATGTGCAGGATTCAGCACTCAGGCTGATTCAGGAGGCTTCTGCGTTCCTCAGAGCCTTCCCCACTCATGAAGAGGCCTTTGCCTGCATGGCTGCCACAAAACTGAAGGACATGCAGGAGGGCCAACGCCTCATGTGTGAGGACATTCTTTATAAAACCTTAACCAAGGGGGTGAGGGGCGAAATCACACCCAATACCCACCTGTGTGAGTTGGACCATCCTCCTCCTCCTGCCACAACTCCACCACCACAGACACAGCGTGGAAGGAAGACCAGAGAGTGATGACCTGGGTTCAGTCTGGTCTGACAAAAGATGCAGGCTCTTGTATGACCACAGCCTGGGGACAGATATGTCATCTGCTGCTGTTCATGATCTCTTGGACTTCTGGACCAGATTGAACTCCCTTATATATGGATTCCTCAGGCCACCAATTTTGCAGTAAAATTATTGATGTGTGCCCTGGGGGCCAAAGGCTTCACCAACTTCTGCTGTTTCTCCAGCATTGCCTCCCTCTTTGTTTGGTTATGAGCACTTAATAAAGGAATTTTTGTTTCAATTATACTCGCCTATGTGTGTTTTCCTTCAAAAGGGACATTTTGTTTGTGAGGAGGCAGGTACATATCAAAAATACAATGTGAAATTAACAAGAGACACCAACACCAAGCAACCTCCTTGAGATTAAATAATACAATATAATAATGGTGTTGTGGTAACTTGACACACAAAACACACCCAAAACTATTCTGGAGTTAAAAAAAATAAAAAAGATCAGGCTTGAAAAAAATACAAACCAAAAAAAAATTAACATTTTTGAGTCAGACATGACAAATCAAAATATATTGATGAAATCACGATAAATAATAAAGAAAGAAGTTTGTGAGAAGTCTGTGTGAATATGAGCAGCAAAACAACTTCATTCTTCTAGCATTATAAAGAAGAAGAGAGTGCGCTGCATTAAACTATCTAAAACATTGCAGCGTGACGAAAGTGCTATATCCATTCCGAATGCTAATTTTACCAGACCGAGCAGTTCCGTCTTGGAATTTCTTCTGAGTATGGGTGGCACTTTGTGCGTCGGAATTGTCCACACACAGTCGGAATTGACGCAATCGGATTTTGTTGTCGGAAAATTTTATAGCCTGCTCTCAAACTTTGTTTGTTGGAAAATCCGATGGAAAAAGTCCGATGGAGCCCACACACAGTCGGAATCTCCGACAACAAGCTCCGATCGCACATTTTCTGTCGGAAAATCCGACTGTGTGTACAGGGCATTACAGGTTTTCTTCTAAGATTTCCCTGTATTTGGCTCCATCCATCTTCCCATCAACCAGCTTTTCTGTCCCTGCTGAAGAAAAGCATCCCCACAACATGATGCTGCCACCACCATGTTTTTTTCAGTGGGGTTGGTGTGTTCAGGTGGATGTGCAGTGTAGAGATCCACCCCCTAGTGGTGGATCTCTGCAGCTCCTCCAGAGTTACTATGGGCCTCTTGGCTGCTTCTCTGATTAATGCTCCCCTTGCCCGGCCTGTCAGTTTGGGTGGACGGCCATGTCTTGGTAGGTTTGCAGTTCCATTTTCTAATGATGGATTGAACAGTGCTCCATGAGATGTTCAAAGCTTGAGATATTTTTTTATAACCTAACCCTACTTTAAACTTCTCCATAACTTTATCCCTGACCTGTCTGGTGTGTTCCTTGGCCATTATGATGCTGTTTGTTCTCTAAGGTTCTCTAACAAACCTCTAAAGGGCTTCAAAAAACAGCTGTATTTATACTGAGATTAAATTACACACAGGTGGACTCTATTTACTAATTAGGTGACTTCTGAAAGCAATTGGTTCCACTAGATTGTATTTAGGGGTATCAGAGTAAAGGGGGCTGAATACAAATGCATGCCACATTTTTCAAATATTTATTCGTATAAAATGTTGAAAATCATTTATCATTTTCCTTCCATTTCACAATCATGTGCTACTTTGTGTTGGTCTATCACATAAAATACTAATAAAATACATTTAAGT
Source organism: Lithobates clamitans (assembly GCA_037952925.1). Classification (NCBI taxonomy): domain Eukaryota; kingdom Metazoa; phylum Chordata; class Amphibia; order Anura; family Ranidae; genus Lithobates; species Lithobates clamitans. The sequence continues at coordinate 12,329,408 of JBBGZY010000429.1, forward strand.
TTTGATTGTAACATGACAAAATTTGGAAAAAAAAAATCAAGGGGTAGGAATACATTTTCAAGACACTCGTACCTTATCTATAGCAGCTTTGAAGTTTCATCTGTCTATTTGAGTTTTTAAAAAGATGCTTTTTGCTTCCATCATTTCCTGTAGATCATCTCCCATCATGCATTGCCTTGCTGTATCTCAAAATAGGCATGTATTCTCAGTCTGGACCACACCTCCCTCATTACTATGCCACCTCTTGTTTTATTTCAACCCATGTGAATGGAGCTTCATTGTTCTTGTGTAAACACACCAATTCCACATTCAGGCTCATTTATGCCTAGCATTGTGGGAGCACACATTTTTTTGTCTAGTTTTTCCCATGACATACATAGGGCAGCCCATTGATTTCTTGATGAGCTGCCCTACACATGGCAAAGCTCATGGGACATTTTAGCATGTTGCGGTTTGCTGCGTTTTTTGCTTGTTTCTTCACGTAGCAAAATGGGAGTTTGCTTCTCTGATTGTAATGCCATTTACCAATTAATGGCACCAAAAGCGCAAATAGTTAATTTTAGGTGTATAAAAGTGACTATACACTATGCAATCTCTGTACAATCTCCTTTAGATTTACCAAAACTATATAATAGAAGGACACACCTATTTATCGAATCACTCTGTATCCAATCAGACAGGCCCTTGCACTACATAGTTAATGGTAGATCTAAGGGAGATTGTACAATCAGACTGTATAGTGTATGGTGAGCTTTACAGAATTCCTGGACATACTTCTCCTACTTTAGCTCTGCTCCACATAAAATGATATGTGATTGCTTAGCTCCTCCACACTCTGCCAAATAAATTATCTATGCAAGATGAAGGTAAGGTAGAAAAAAATGATGGCTGTGTATTTAGTGAAAACGGTGATTGCTGATTGAAGTGGAAAAGCATGCACCTGCAGAGGTGGGAGGGAGCAATCTCCTGGAGGAAGGGGAGGGCGTGTGTTATTGAGTTCAGCTGGTGAACTACTTCCTTCTACAGGTTCCCCTATCATGAATAACAAATTCAGGATGACTAATGAAGAAATTTTCACCAGGACACTGAGGCTGAGGTAAGAGCTGGTGTACATAGGGAAATTATATTTTAGAAAAAAGTGAACTTGGCCTATAAACGGAGCCAGAAAAAGGGGGTGAGCAAACTTAGATTGCCAAAAACCACAGTAAGTTCATAGACCAAGCTGTCATATAACATAGGTAACTTCCTGAGGACGGCCAATCTGATAGGCCGAAATGCATAGAGGTTGAGTCGCGTGATTGTGACAACTTCCGCCCATACCCGGAAATCGAGCCCTTCACTGCATGAACTGATCAGGCAGATTTCACAGATGATATTTTTACCTGCTGTTCACTCTGGGTGCCAGGATATCAGGCAGTCATACATGTGAGTTGAATATCTTTTAATTTTTTGGAATAAAAGTTATTTTTAAACGGTACTGCGCAATGAGGTTTTCTCTATTGTATCCATCTATATGAGGAACATTCATCATAGTTAACCAACGGTCCAGAGGATATCTACAGGAGTCACCCCACACATGCATTTGACCTAACTAGCAATAGTTGGTCCAATCCCAAGGGTAAGCGCACATCTACTAGGGGGGCACTCTATTTAAGCACATAGGGAGCACGGAACTACTTATCAAGTCACAGCACTGTATATGAGTTTTTCATTATTGCACAAGCACCAGCACTTTTCACTGGGGACTGTTTTATTTATTGATTGTTTTCAGTATTTTAAATTTATTTTTCTGTATGTAACAATATATTGCATGTAGCATTTAGCGTAGCAATATATTGCATATAGCATTTAGCGCGGTATATTTCTTTTCTTTTTCAAGCTGTCATATAGTCCACCAATAATGTAGGTCACATATTTGATATATTGTTGATTTTGATCTCTTCTCACATGTACTATAGACTAAAATAGTTTATCCTTCACACTGAAACCGCTGATAAATACTTATATTAACTGACATAATGTACATTTTATCTCAACCTTCATTTAAAAAAAAATGTTATCATCATTGCCATGGTCATCATCATCATCATTTTCTGACAGAAGCTAAAGCCAAACGAACAATATTATTGTAATGATTTAAGTATGCATTTTTTGTTAATGTTACATTGCGTAATAATATGGATTACATATTATTACACAATGTAACATTACACAAAAATGCATACTTGAATCATTACATTAATATTGTTCATTTGACTTTAGCTTCTGTCAGAAAATGATGATGATGATGACCATGGCAATGATGATAACATTTTTTTTTTAAATCAAACTTTCTAAAAATATATGTAAATCATATTTTGAGGAAAAGAAGCCAGTCTGCATGTGAGGCATCAAAATACAACAGGTTACCCAATACTCAAATTAAAGAACAACATTCTCAAGTACTTTAAGATGAAAGCAGGCCTAGAGAAATATGAAAGTAGTGGGTTATCGCCTTTGCATAATAGGCTACTCTTTAATAGTACTGATTTTAAGAAAAATTATTTAGTAATTTTCCAATTTTTATTGAAGGTTTCAAAGAGAGATTACATCATACAGGGTTTTATACAAATAATAAAACAAGCTGTCAGGTCACAAAGTTTCTGCACAAGCTACAATAGAAAATAAATTCTAAGCAGAATCGGTTTTGGTAATTTGTTGTAATACTATGGTGAAAACAAGTAGGTCAAGATGGGTCAGTAGACTCATAAGAGGTGCCTGTTTTATTTTAACTGCTTGCACAGTCTGAAGGATTCTTTCATGTCCTTGTTTGTTAAGACACTATTCTGTATTTTTTTTTATTTTACCAGAGCAGGATTTAATACCTGAAAAAATAAGACTAATTAAATGTAGTTACATGTAAATGTATCCATTCTTGTCACCTGAACCTTTCTATTGGCAGTGAGGTAGTCCATCATAGTGACTGGCTAATAAGAGTTTATTAGGGGAAGGGACAGAAGGGACCTGACAAGTTTCTAGTAAATATATTTAAAAATATATATATATAAATTTTTAGGAAATATACAGACAAGTTTATTTTTTGATGCCTTTAAAAATAACTTCAAACATTTATACAATTTAAGTATTATTTTTTCTTTGGAAATCAAAATATTATTTTGTATTTCCTTTTGCCCAGTTCCATTTCCTAGTAATTGTGAACGTTTATTACTGTGATGTATCTGAGTATAAAATATAAGCATGAACTCCACACTTCATCAGCTGATTTAAGTGGAATTATAGGCATGATTTTGGAGTCTGTTTGTGAACATGTTTAAATAGTATTCCCTATTTGATTCTAACTTTTCTACAATGTAACAATAAGGGGGTCCTACCTATTATACCTTCTCAGATGTGATGCTGGCCTTTAAATTTCACTTTCAGTACCACCTGGTGAAATTTAGTAGGACTACTGCAGTAAATGATGCAATTTCTGGCCATATTACAAAAAACTGGTGCAAACAATAGACGTAGACACGCCTTATCTATTTAAAAGCGGTTATACGACAAGATAGTCCTTTATTCTGCAATATATATAAGTGTCAGAAGCAGATGGGGGTTTCCACTTAGCCTGAAAATTAATCTTTACCCACCTTGTCTATGCCAAAGTGTTGAGATGAGTAGTAATCTACAAGATTACATTTAAAGCTCTGAAAATAAAAGAACATTATTACACAATAAAAAAAATCTGTGAAAAGTGATTCTAAGATCATAGGTATGCGTGCCATGATTCTCAATTTAACTGCAAATTCTAAGCAAGCCCACAATAAATATGTGTAATTTATTGCTCAAATAACTCAATCCAGAATTTAACTACATGACCACTTTATCCAACTGGACCTTTTCCCTATATTCTCAACATCATGGAGTCTGTCTGGGATTACATGAAGAGACAGAAGGATTTGAAGCAGCCTACATCCACAGAAGATCTGTGGTTAGTTCTCCAAGATGTTTGGAACAACCTACCTGTTGAGTTCCCTCAAAAACTATGTGCAAGTGTACCTAGAAGAATTGATGCTGTTTTGAAGGCAAAGGGTGGTCACACCAATATTAATTTGATTTGGATTTCTCTTCTGTTCATTTACTTTCCATTTTGTTAATTGATAAGAATAAACTATTAACACTTCTATTTCTGATGGCATTCTAAGGCAAGCCATACACGATTCGAACCGTTAATGGGACAAGCCTGTCGAATTCACTTCCGATTATCACAAGCAGCTGCTATAGTCACTAGCGATTATCACTGTCTTCTCCCGGATTCATTTCACTTCAAATATAATCACAAAGTGAGATCATTGAAATAACATTTGCAATATATAAATTGCTCTGAGTGCCAAATGCTTTGTTTTCATGTGTACATTTGGAAGGTTCTACAATGCAGAGTAAAAGCATGTTTGAGATTTCTTTTTCCAGTAAGTTTGCAAACACTTGAAAGTACTTTAAGTACTTCAACATTTTCTCAAAATGTACACAAATACCTGCACTGTGTTTTGTTTGCCGTATGTCTTGGTTATTGTGACCTTTTTTCTTTTAGATACTAAAATCAAGCACAGCGATTACAACAAAGATTTTTACTCTGTTAGAAAACAGAACATGCTGAGTTAAGAAAAAATATACCTACTTCTATTTTCTATCATAAAAAGGCATTAGATTGCAGAAAAGCAGTGAGTATGCTAAGATTATGTTACAACTTTGTAATGGCAATCCATTGACTACATTTCAAGAGCTGCCAGTGTGATGAAAGGAAAAACAGAAAATTGCCCACGCGATCTTAAGCTCACAGGTTTAGATGGGTAAGACCACTGTCAGGCTTTTTTGCTGTCTATGTCTCATCATGGAAATTTTCTCTTTACTATTTGTCCCAGAGAAACATCAGGAAGTAGGAGAAGATCTCTCCAAAGTGAGGGGATATCCCCTCCTATACAGTTTCCTGACAGACTCCATGGCAGCATACGTGTGGGTTAACTCCACCTCCACTCCTCCCCTATAGGACCCCTCTTCCATAAATCTTTGCTCCAAGCCAGTGGCTGTGTTCCTTTTTTGTCCTCCTCCTAAAGACCGGTTTGGTTATACATCTACCTGAAGTTTTTTCTCTCCGCGATCAAGACTGGCCAGCAGTCGAGCACTGGGAAGACAGGTTGTGATACTCCGATAAGCTATTGCCCTGGCTATTAGCAGGGTATGGAGCAAGCTAAATGGAAGATACTCCAATAAGCCTTAGCTGTTAGCAAGGTATGGAGTTGGCAAATGAAGGAGGCGCTAGAAGAGCTAAAGCCTGGCCATTGAAAGGCAAGCAGCACAATGGCCAGATAGCCCAGCTGTTAGCGGGTGGCCCTATCTGCCCCAAGCCTGGTGTGATCAGCCCACCTGGATTGAAGGATTGAAGTTGCTGTGTGCGGTGATGTATACTTTTTATTAAATATTCCATGGCAGCAGTTTGTGTGTTTCTGTTTGTCTGTTCTTTTTTGGCTCTAGTGTCTTCCAGTCTATGGCAGCTGGAGCGCATTTGCATTCCAAGCTGCTGTTTCTCTTCCAGCATCCCTGGGTTGCTCCTGCCCAGGTACCCAGCGCATGCACACTGCGGGCGGTAGTGGCACAATTTCAGTGGAGAAATTCAATCGGCGGTCAGTACTGTTGATGTAGGGATTTCTCTGTATACAGCTTGCAGCAGTTTCCCAAAGTGCTGTGTGCAATCATCACAGGGTATGCTCTGCAGTAACACCCTTGTATGCTGCCTCTGTGTGATTCTGCTATGATTTTATCACCTGTGCAGGTTGTCGGTCTTTCTGTGCAGTTTCACACTGTGGATGTTTCACTGCCCCCCTTGTGGCCAGCCCTTGTGTAGCAGATATGAGAGGGTGGGTTAAACCCTTTCCTTTCCTTGCTGACCTGGGTACTCTTTTTGGGTTTTTTAACCATTTCCCTTCTATCCTTTTTTTTAAATCCTCTTAGGTCAGATTGACAATACACGGCACAAGATGAAAAAGACCTCATTAGGTGACAAAATTTCCAGGAGTATTTGACGTAGGTCACCATCATGTTCCAGCCTTTATAATAGAAGCTATGAATCTTCCTTTACGCACCCACCGCTATGTCAGCCGCTCCAAGGAGGGAGTTTGCTGGGGATGCGGGACTCTGGTCCCAGAGGTCAAGTCTCTGTGTGAGTTATGTAAAGCCTAGGTGGTTGGAAAAAGGGAATGGTGATTTCCAGGAAATGGGATCTCTGGTGACGCACATGGTGCAAGAATCCCTTAAAGAGTGGAATACAAGCCACACGCAAAGTTTAACAGCCATTGCGGCGTATTCTCCCACTAGGATGACCAGGATGAACTGGAACTGTCCCAACCAAGCCATCCATCTATGAAGACCTCAGACAGTGAGGCAGAGGGAGATGAGTCTCTTTACCCTTGTAACGCCTTTTGGTCAAGGCAATGATGGGTGCATTTACATGAATAGAACCAGTAGAGTCTCCTTCAAAGCAAGAGCAAGTTCTGTAAGCACCTTGGGCTCAGTTTTCCTCTACTACAACTTGTCATGCGACTTTGGACACATAGGGTCACAAGACGAGTCACAGCCTTTTGATTTCAATGGCACCCGTTCCAATCTATATGACTATATGACTTAAAGTTGCAGCAACATTTTATTCTAGGCATCCTTCAATCATATTTAGATCTAGCTCTAACGGTCAGCTCCCTCTGAGTTTAAGTGTCAGCTTTATCGGCCTTCACAGGTGTATGCCAGTCTAGGTATCTTTTCCTGCCCAACAATTCTTCAAGTGAGCAGCTAGGCTCAGACCTCGGAGTAAGAGGTGGCTTTCCAAGTAGAGTCTCCCTCTTGTGCTCAACTCCTTCTCGGGAATTGGAGCAGAGTGTTCTAGGGCTGTCTCCGTTAAAGGCCTCTCTGTCAAGTTCGCCCTTTTCCTGGCTATCACGTCAGGCTCAGTTCAATATAATCAAAGTGACCATTGCCTTCACTCTGGATCCCAATGTTCTGGAAGAGAATACTTCTGGCCCTGTCTTCTTCCCACATGCATGCCTTTTGGTGTCTAAAATGATTGGCCTTATGGTGTCTATGGATCCGAGGGTCAATTGGAAGCTGAAGAAGACGGCCCTTCCGGAAGGGGTTTCTCCAGCAGTGGGAGCCAGGAAGCAGAATTAAGGTCATCTACATAACCTCATTCATGAAAGCGAGTCTCCTGTTGGCTGCAATGGGGAAACTGGCTGATTTTCCATTCCATTGCCCAATTTCCTGTTTCACAATCACATCCAATGCTAACAATATCGAATGAGGGGCTTGCTGCCTGTCAGGGATAGCTCAAGGCAGGCGAGGCTGTCACTTTCACAGATTGTGTTGAACATTCTGAAACTATGGGCCGCCTTCTGCACCCTATATGCCTTTCACCATATAACAAAGAGAGCGTCAGTGCTCTTAGGTTAGTCTACACTACAGCGGTCTACTATATTAAAAGACAAAGGGGACTCACAGCCTGTTCTCTACTACAGAAATCGGAGCCAATTATGTCTTGGGCAGAGAAGATTTGAGCCTACACCTCAGCGGCTTATGTCCCCAGAGTCCAAAATATTCTAGCAGACTTTCCAATTGGACAACAACAAATGGTCTCTACGTGTGAAGGTTTTCAGGCACAGATGGCCTGATGGATTATTGGAAATGCAGTAGGACCTGTGTATTTATTCCAGTCCTGGTCAACCATGGGTTTCTACGAAGACTCTGAAAAGAGGTTGTGGAGGTAGTGGCAGTGATGCCTTATTGGCCAATTAGGCCATAGTTCCCCCTTGCTGGCACAGTTCAGCTTCCGGAACCCAGTGCACCTTCTCCTCATGCCAGACCTTCTGTCACTGGGTGCAATTCTACATCAATGTCCAGCACGGTTGCGTCTGACGGTCTGGTTTTTGAGATTGGAGATCCTCGGTTGCTCCCCCAGAGTTATCTCCGCTCTCTAGAAGAATGAACACAAACAAAGTTTACGGGAGAATCTGGTCAAAGTTTGTTCAATACATGTCTGCTGCTAACAGATGCAGTGATCTAGAAGTTCTAAATATTCTAGGCTTCCTCCAATCAGATTTAGATCTGGCTCTAACGGTCAGCTTCCTCTGAGTTTAAGTGTCAGCTTTATCGGCCTTCACACGTGTATGCCGATCTAGGCATCTTTTCCTGTCCAACAATTCTTCAAGGGAGCAGCTAGGCTCAGACCTTGGAGTAAGAGATGGCTTTCCAAGTAGAGTCTCCCTCTTGTGCTCAACTTCTTCTTGGGAATTGGAGCAGAGTGTTCTAGGGCTGTCTCAGTTAAAGGCCTTTCTGTCAAGTTCACCTTTTTCCTGGCTATCACGTCGGCATAAAAACCCTCAGACATTGATTCACTGGTCATGGAGAACTTTTCTTAACATTCTTTCCAGTTCGAGCGGTGCTGTTACCTATGCTTGACTCAATTCCCAAGGGTGTATGAGTGGGAGCCAAGAAATTGTTCTGCCAACCTTAGGGCTCAAACTTGCCTCCGTTAGAAGAGGGAGAAGGCACGCTGTGGCTTAGTTGGTTAAAGTGCATGTCTAGTAAACAGGGAATCCTGAGTTGACTCCCAGCAGTGCCTTCCTTCAGTTCTAGGAATCCTTCAGATGTTGTGAAGTTATATCTACAAAGCTACAAATTCCTTCAGGCTTCAGAACGCCTGTTCATTCTTTTGCCAGAAAGGACAGAGGAACGTACCTCATCTAGGATGATTGTGGCACGGATTGCCTAGGCCATCCAACAGGCTTGGCTCCATTGGAGGAAGTGTCTGCTCATTCAACCAGGAGTGGGTCTAAACCTTGGGCAGCTTTGCAGCATGTGGTTCCCAAAGTAGTCTGTAGGGCGGCCTTGTGGTCCTCAATCAATATATGTATGGCTCATTATTGTGTAGAGTCTTCTTCCTCTGTTTATTTTGGTTTGAAAGGTCCAGTCTGTTGACGGTATTAAAGCCTTTGGGTTAGTATTGCCTGCCCATTGAGTGCATGACGAGTTAGTTTCCATACGTATGCTGCCATGGAGTCAGTCAGGAAAACTGAAAATTTCCTATCAAATACTTATCGTAAATTTCCTTTCCTGATGGACTTCATGGCAGCAGGAGTCACCCCCCTCCCCAGTGTCTTGAGAGGCTAGTTATGAAGCATGGCCTCTGGATCAGAGCAAAAATTTATGGGAGTGGGGTCCTAAAGGGGAGAAGTGGAGGCAGGGTTAACCCATACGTATGCTGCCATGGAGTCCATCAGGAAAGGAAAATTAGTGTAGGTATTTGATAGGAAATTTTCCGTTGTCCATGTGCATGAAAACTGAGGTAAACTGATGTGAAACTGAGGTAAACTGATGTCTCTACAGGTGAAATCTGCGTGTTTTTCCCATCAGTTTTTCCCATCAGTTCCCATGAGTTTTCATGCACGTATGGTGTGAACAAGCCCTCAAGAAAAACAAAAAATGCTCCATTCTATTGAAAGTGAAAAAACGCTAAACCGCCCTTATGTTAATTGAAAGCAGCTCCCATCTAACTGTGCAATCAATACACTGTGTAAAAATGCAAAATATACATTAATATATATATGTATATATATAAACATATACTAAATATACTAAAACAGTGAAGTGCTTCCAAAATAAAAATAATTACTTAAAGTGACATATCTTCAGTATAAACACGCAGTGAATATATAAATAACGTTTATAATGAGGTAGTGAATGTATATTTACATATTTATTAATATTATTATTATGCAGGATTTATATAGCGCCAACAGTTTGTGCAGCGCTTTACAATATAAAGGGAGACAATACAACAACAATACAGTTCAATACAAGAGGGTTAGTAGGGCCCTGCTCCTGTGAGCTTACTATCTAATAGGGAGAGGCTGGTGTAGCAAAAGGTAGTAACGGTGAGGAATGGACTGATGAGGGAAGTAGAAGATTTAGTTGTTAGCTGAAGGCAGAATTGGCCTCCCTGAAGAGATGAGTTTTCAGTGATCCCCTAAAAGTGAACAGAGTAGGAAATAACCAGGCAGATTGGGGCAGAGAGTTCCAGAGGATGGGAGAGGCTCTGGAGAAGTCCTCCACAAGACAAGCATGGGAGGAGGAGACAAGGGAGCTAGACAGCAAGAGGTCTTGGGAGGAGCAGAGAGGACAGTTTGGATCATATTTGGAGTCAAGGTTTGTGATGTAGCTCGGGGCAGAGTTGTAAATGGCTTTGTATGTTATTGTTAGTGTTTTTTATTGTTTTCGTTGGGCAATGGGAAGCCAGTGGAGGGATTGACAGAGGGGGGGGCGGACATTGAAGGGTTTTTGTTATATTTATTCATTCCATGAGGCATCTATTTTATTGTAACGTTGGTCTAATATGTTAGGTTTTTCAATTGGGTGTTTATGAATGGGAGGTATTCTCTGAGCAAGTCTATGGTATCTAGTCTCCGGTAAAATGGCAGCTTTGTGTATGTAGCTGCTATGGTGACCAATATCGAGTGCGCTTATAGCATGATGCTTACTGCTGGCTTCAGCCTTTAAGAAAGCCAAACATGGCGCAATGCGTCAGTCAGGCAGTGACGTTATCATACTGGGCGGAGCAAGGACTCCATGTTCTGATGCTGAGTTTGTGCTATGTTTTATGCCTACTGAATTTTTACCTCATGTGAGTGCATTTTAACATTTTAAATAATAAATAAGGATTAGAAGTCTGCACTATTGGTCTGTTGTATGCTTCCTTTATGCCAGCTCTACCGCTCGGAGATTGGTGACCATTATTTCAGGCGGATTGGGAGAGAAGCGGTGTGCCCATGTTAATAAAGGGCATTTGAACTCCTTTTTCATAGTAGGACCTGGTAGACAAGGTGAGGAGATACACATTGGGTGTGGTGAAGGGCATGTTAGTGACAGTTCATCATGAAGAATATATTATTTTTTGTTGGAAACTTTGATTGTTGATTGCACAAAGACTGGATAGTGTAAGGGACTTTTATCAGACAAATTTTTATAGTTATATATATATTTGCACATTTTTTCACTGGATATTCCTTTTTGAAGATAGTTGTTGCATTGTGATATGTAATTTTTATTCATGTTTATTCATAATTGTTGATACTGAAGATATGTCACTTTAAGTATTTATTGTTATTTGGGAAGCGCTTCACTGTTTTCAAAACTTTAAAAAGATTGACTATATATAAATTAGGAAATAATCCTATACTGATTTACATAAATTAGTTTAAAATTAGTATTTAAAACTTTCAGTAGCCAGATATTTTAGGTGATATTTTAGGTGTTATGCACAACTCTGCATACATATCAGGTTGGCTTCTTTTGCCCAATACAACAAATAACATAAACCAATCAATTGCACAAAGTTGCTAAATATAAAATACCTACATTTTTTACTTGGTTAGGTACCTGTACAGTACACAGATAGTAAAATTTATTTTAACCGCTTTTCCACAAATTGCATAAACATAGAAAATGTTTAGGTTTGCAAGGTTTTAAACTGATTAATACATTTTTTTGTTTATTAATCAGTTTATAAAAAGTTTACTTCACAAAATGTAATTCAGGTGCATACAGTATAAAGTATGACACTTGTTTAGAACAGAATTTCATCTCTTTCATGCTGTGACACTGGGAGCAGGAAGAGAGGGATGTATGTCACTTGTCTGACCCATTTTATTCTACAGTATGTGTAAATTGAACTTTAGCTATTCTTCTCTGTAAACACCCCTTTTCAGCAAATCAGTAAAGGTTAGCTTGGTAAAGAAGTGAACCAGAGTTCCACTTGCTGGCTGGTTATTTTAAATGTGAAATTTACCTGACTAAAAGAAACCCTTTTATATCTACAGTATGTTTTAACTCTGCATTAAAAAAAATGATAATTTTACAATGCAATGCATTCCCAAAAGTTTTCAAAGCAAAGTCTTGTAAAACAGCAAAAAATAACTGCAAAATTATATTTTACTTTTTAAGTTTCTGCAGACATTGCTGTGTTATCAGCAGAAAAAAAATTACACCTTCGAAAAAAATTACACCAAGATCAATAAATTAAGCATTGCTTCACATATGTACACATATCTGCAATACCATGTAATGCTTGACTGACAGACGGGATCTGTCAGCTTTTTTATTTTCTCGCAGAGCGATGTAAGTTTGTACATTGGAAGTAATGAAGAGGTTTCAAACTCTCCCTGAACAGCCCTTGACCACACAGCAAAAATAAAAAAAACGTATTGAGAAAAATCTTTTACCATGTTTGCATACACTTCAACAAACTGCTTGTTTGTCTAGTGTAGGCTTCATAACTATTTTAACTAAACAAATATGAAGACTGTGATGAAAGGCATTTATAATGGTTTTTGGTAAATTTTATTTTACATTATTTAAGTATGCAGGTTAGTATTTGATGTATAAAATCTTTTTTATACATTAATTATATTAGCGGTAACATTTATTACACGATGTATACCTGAACTTTTGTTTGAAAAACATGATTTTTATCCCACCAACACCACTACTGTATACTTTCAGGCAGACTTTGTTGACCCACAAATAATGATTAGTTGCCTGGATCAACCTACATGAACATAAAAATTATAAAGGATAATAGCAAGTATATATCCACCTTCATCCAAACGGTTCACGTAGGATGCAGTTCAGGTAGCCCTATGAGCACCCAAGAAAAACTAAGAGAATATAGTTCTCTTAAGAAGGCAAAAAGCCAAACACTATGGTGAGTACAAAAAAACTTGCTTTATTAATACAATTAATACAATACAATACATTTAAGGCAGACTTTGTTGACCCTCTAGGTAAAATATTGCAGGGTCCCTATCAGGTGCTTCCTCTAAAGTCATTCAGGTATCTTCTTAGCATATCTGCTATTTGGGACTTAGTTTGTGCTTCACCTGCTGGCTGAAAGTGGTAAATATGAAATTTTACTATAGAACAATTCCTATTTATCTAATTTAAAAACATAAAAATGGGGGGGGGTCTTGGTTTGTTATCTGAATGGATGCCTGAGCTGAGAGCTCTCTGTGCAAAAGGGGGAATTGGAGCAGCTAAAGGGAGTTTTCAAGCAACCGGCAGACACCCAGCTGCCTTCTAACACCCCAGGGGTACCTGGAAAAGAAAACAGGAGCACTGCCCACAGAAACTCACAGCTTCCTTTCTGCAGCCAGTGGGGAGAGGAAGACAAGTTGGCGCTGCCATCAGGCAGTCCAGCTTGATCTAGAATGTAAATGGATACACAACAACAGAGGTGAGCCAGGGGATTAACCCTGTCCAAATCAATGCAGCTTTGCAAACCTTTATAGCATCCTTTCCCACCTCTGATTAGCCAGTCTTAGACACTATATGAAGGAAATGCTTCTTTTGCAACAATCCTCACTGCATGAAGAATTTTCTTCTCTTTACCACTAAAATACAATTAATGGGAGAGAGGGTACACTACAGTATATTGAGAACAAAATGGAGGAGTGTACTATAACTGTCAGTGATCTGGTGGATGCATATGAGGACAGCAGAGATGACCGCATATAGATCAAAGCATGGTTAGCAGACCTTGAAGATCCAGCCACAACAATGTCAAGCTGCCTGGTGTACCAGAAACCGTACAATCAAATGATTTCCATAGGTATGCCCGTGAAATCCTTTCTGTTTTGCTGCCTGACATATCTCCTGTGAACTTAACAATTGATTGTATACTCTGCATCCCTAGACCCTCACACTTGGCAGACACTACAACCAGAGATGTCCTCATGCAGATATTTTTTTTTCATGTAAAAGAGCAGCTACTCAATAAAGTATTGACCTTAGACTCTCTCCCAGCTCCATATGCTGGTAAGTATACAAGTTTTTGTTGATTTGTCACAATATACATTCCAAATGAGAAGCCAACTTAATTTGATTACAAAGGCATCGTGCAACCAAAAAATATCTTACAATTGGCAATATCCTGCTACCTTATTGATAACATGCAATAGCACTATGCTCAGCGTTACCATCCTAGATGGAGGAACAGAACTCCTGCCAATTAGACTCTACATCTACTACTAAAAGATATTAATCGCCCTTGAAAGGATTTCTGCACACACAGAATCTTTGCGAAGTGTGGAAGTGCTATCACGCTAACGAACTTGTTATAATTTATACTCTTGTATTGCGCTCTTTCTAATGGACAAGCGGTTACTTCAGGAGGTTCAGACATCTACTATCCTATCCTATTTATGCTGTGGTCGGACTATGCACCTGTTAGTACCACTCTTGCAGATTCTCCTGCTCATTCGCCCACTTATCTATAGCAAACTAATAATCTCTTATTGAAATCTCCTCTATATGCTGACATATTAGAAGATTTTGTGAGCACTAATAAATTGTGATCTGTGTCTGACCCCTATATAGTATGGAATGTGCATAAGGCATTTATCAAGGGGGTATAGAGCTTGGTTATAGAGTTAGGAAAAAGAGGCGCAGTGTTCAGGGCTAGTTTACACTTGCTTCAAAACATGGCTTCGAACATGCTTTGTTAAAGCTCTCTGAACGCCAGTCAAAGCTCCTGTCACTAAATAAAACGGTAAGCTCACAGTCTTGTTTACACCTTGCTTTTGCTTGGTGCTTTGATGAGGCTTCAGTAACGCTTCGATGAGGCTTTGGTGGAGTTTTGATGGGGCTTCAATGAGCCTTTGGTGGGGCTATGGTGGGGCTTCGATGAGGCTTTGGTGAGGCTTCGTGGGGCTTCGATGAGGCTTCAGTGAGACTTCAGTGGGGCTTCAAGCAAGCTTTGCTATAGACTTCTATTGAGGCTTTGAAGATGCTTTAAAACACAACTAAAGCGACAAGGGATATCATTTTTGAAGCAAAGCCAAAGCAAAGCAAAAGCAAGGTGTAAACAGGACTGTAAGCTAACCATTTTATTTAGTGACAGGAGCTTTGACTAGCGTTCAGAGAGCTTTAACAAAGCGTGTCTGAAGCCTTGTTTTGAAGCAAGTGTAAACTAGCCGTTAATGTGTGTTGAAGCCAAAGCAAGTGTAAATGAGCCCATAGACTCTCTCATGTCCTCCATTTGGGATACTGAACAACAAAACAAACTTCACCTAACTCCTTCCCTCAAAACCAAACTATTAGCTTTACGTCAAGAGCTCCAGTCATTACTTTTAGAATCTTTCAAGAAAATGCAACACAAATTGCAAGTAAGCTTTTATAGGACAAAAAACAAAGCTGGGAAAGTCATGGCTTGCCACATTAAAGGGTACTGCACCAATATTAACCCCTTAGCACCGACCGTAAGCACATATTGCAGCCTCAGCTTTAAGGGGTTATACCGGGTGTTGCCTCTAGCTGCAGGCATCACCCCAGTAACATTTTTTAGAGCGGGCGGTTGGCTCTTCAGGGATAACAACTGATGCACTGATGCAGCTAAAAGCCATTTTGCTGTTATCCCAGGGGAGCGGGAAGGGACGTCCCCCCTTCTGCCACTCTTCCCATGCATTCCGTCCCACCGGGAGACTGGATCCACAATCTGGCTTCCTTCCAGTCTCCAGTATTCAGAATCACCATTTTTGGCGATCTGCATACTTTGAAGTGCAAAGGAGGGATTGGGGGGCTTTTAGACCCCCAATCCCTCCATAAAGAGTACCTGTCACCACCTATTAATGTCACAAGGGATATTTACATTCCGTGTGACAGCAATAAAAGTGATCTTTTTTTTTTTCTAAAGACACAATGTAAAAAAATAAAAATAAATAAGAAAAAAATAAAAGCTTCCCCATCCCCGCAAGCTCGCACAGCAAAGAAAACGCACGCGTAAGTCATGCCCGCATATGTAAACGATGTTCAAATCACACATGTGAGGTATCGCCATGATCGTCAGAGCAGGAGCAATATTTCTAGCACCAGACCACCTATGTAACTCTAACCTGGTAACCATTCATTTTTAACCACTTGACAACTGGGCACTTAAACCCCCCTCGTGACCAGACCAATTTTCATCTTTCAGTGCTCTCAAATTTTGAATGACAATTACTCAGTCATGTAATACTGTACCCAAATGAATTTTTTTCATAAAAATAGAGCTTTCTTTTGGTGGTATTTGATCACCTTTGGGTTTTTTATTTTTTGCGCTATAAATGAAAAAAGACCGAAAATTTTGAAAAAAAAATGCATTTTTCTTCGTTTCTGTGATAAAATTTTGCAAATTATTAAATTTTTCTTCATAAATTTTGGCCATAATTTATACTGCTACATATCTTTGGTAAAAATAACCAAAATTAGTGGATATTATTTGATCTGTGTGAAAGTTATAGAG
The DNA here is from genome assembly GCA_037952925.1 of Lithobates clamitans. NCBI lineage: Eukaryota > Metazoa > Chordata > Amphibia > Anura > Ranidae > Lithobates > Lithobates clamitans. The sequence goes on from JBBGZY010000429.1 coordinate 12,345,759, forward strand.
TCTACAAGTTGTGGTGCAAATCATAAAAAATTGATCACACCTGATGTACTGGTGGCCTATCTCATTTCTTGTGATCTGAACAAGTCAAGACAGTACAAATACCCCCCAAATGACCCCTTTTTTGAAAGTAGACATTCCAAGGTATTCAGTAAGATGCATGGTGAGGTTTTTGATGTTGTCGTTTTTTCCCACAATTCTTTGCAAAATTAAGATTTTTTTTTCCTCCCACAAAATTGTCATTGTAATAGGTTATTTCTCTCACATGGCATGTGTATACCACAAATGACACCCCAAAATACATTCTTCTACTCCTCCTAAGTATGGCGATACCACGTGTGGGACTTTTTCACAGCCTAGCCACATAGAGAGGCCCAACATGCAGGGAGCACCATCATGTGTTCTAGGAGCATAAATGACACATCTAACTTGTTAACTACCTATTACACTTTTAAAGGGCCTGGAGCACCAGGACAATGGAAACGCCCACAAAATGACCCCATTTTGGAAAGCTAACACCCCAACGATACCACATGTGTGAGACCTTTACACAGCCTGGCCACATACAGAGGCACAATATTGAAATAGCACCTTCAAGGGTTTTAGGAGCATAAATTACACATCTCATTTCTCAACCACCTATTACACTTTTGAAGGCCCTGGAGCACCAGGACAATGGAAACGCCCACAAAATGACCCCATTTTGGAAAGCTAACACCCCAACGTATAATCTATGAAGCATAATGAGTCTTTTGAATGGTTCATTTTTTTCCAGAAGTTTTTGGAAAATGTGTAAAAAAATGAAAACGCATTTTTTTTTACACAAAGTTGTCCATTTATAAGATATTTCCAACACGTAGCATGTATATAGCAAAAATGACACCCCAAAATACATTCTGCTACTCCTCCTGAGTATGGCGATACCACATGTGTGAGACTTTTACACAGCCTGGCCACATACAAGGAACACCGTCAGGTGTTCTAGGGACACATAGCATGCACATACCAAGAATTACACCCCAAAATACATTCTGCTGAGCAAAGGGTAAAAAAAAGATTACCTGTGGTTTTAGTAGCACAGTTGTCCACAGGAGCATAGCACTGGTCCAGGCAGCAGGCAGGGACTTGGTCAGCAAAAGCGAACGCAATTGTCCAGGCAACAGGCAGGAACACTGTCCATAGTCAGTACAGGCAGCAGGCAGGGATACTGTCCATATACAGTCCAGGGTCAGTGCAGGCAGAGATTGTCAGCAGTGCCAAAATATTGATCCTGGTAGTAGGCAGGAACATGGTCCATCCATGTGGTGTGGTCAGTTCATGCGACAGGCAGAGTTATGATGGCATAGGTCCTACAGGCAGCAGGCAGAAGTAGGGCCTTGTTCAGGACAGAATGGGGACAGGGTTAGAGGCTTCTCCCACCCAAATTTCTTTGAAGCCTCTGAGTCTCCAGACCCTAATCTAGGAATGACAAAACAAAAAAAAAAGTTTTCTTCATCTAGAAAAACAATTATGGAGCCCCTCACATGTGAGACCCCTGTGTTATGAATTCCACTAGTCCAGTGGCAGGGTACAAGATCAGTCCAAGAGGCAGGCAAACAGTCCAGGGTCAGTTCCAGATCAGGCAGAGGTATGTACAGAATCGGTAGGCAGAAGCGTGGTCGAATAACAAGCCAGGGTCAGTTCCAGATCAGGCTGAGATATGAATAGAATCGGTAGGCAGAAGCGTGGTCGAATAACAAGCCATAGTCAGTTACAGAGCAAGCAGAGGCATAAGGGGTGTGAACGTAAATGGCAGGAAGTGAGTGTTATGTTTACCATACTTCACTAATAATTTAGTGAAGTATGGTAACGGTGGAAACAGTCAACTATGCAGAGGCCTGGTTGGGAAGGACATTGGGAACAATAAAAAGTGGTGTCTCTTCTCACTCCTCTTTTGGTGCACACCCGGCTTTTTTTCTGCCGTTTTTGGCCTGTTGGTCTGGGAGGGATTTTTTCGGGAAAGTCTACTAATCACATTGGATCGAATGGTTTCTGGTGGGCCGTTTGGGAATACAAGGGCAGTGGTGATTTCCTCCTGGTAGCCAAGGAAGGATTTGGGGCTTGCAGTGGATTTGTGATAAATAACGTAGCTGTTGTATATGGCCAAATTAAACAAATAAATTGAGACTTTTTTATACCACTGGTATGTTCGTCTCATGGCAAGGTAGGGTTCGAGCATCTGGTCATTGAAGTCGACTGCCCCCATAAACATGTTGTATTCGTGGATACATGTTGGCTTTTGGATTCAGCCATTCCTCCTTGTTATCTCCACAATAGTATTATTGTGGATTGATGAAAGCACGTAGACGTCCCTTCTGTCCCTCCACTTCACAGCCAGAATTTCCTCATTCCGTAAACTCGCCGTCTCCCCTCTTCTTAGCTTCTTGTTGACGAGGCTTTGAGGAAAGCCCTTGCGGTTCTTCCTTATGGTGCCACATGCTGTAATCTTCTTGCTGTGAAGGTTTGCGGAACAGGGGCAAACTAGTGTAAAAATTGTCCACATACAAATGGTAGCCTTTCTCTAGGAGTGGGTTTATGAGTTACCAAACGACTTTCCCACTCGATCCAATGTATTCTGGGCAATTAGGGGGATGTAGCTGGGTGTCCTTCCCTTCGTATACCATAAAGGCATAGGTATACCCTGTAGCTCGGTCGCACAATTTATACATTTTCACCCCATAGCGGGCCCTTTTGGTGGGAATAAATTGTTTTATGCCCAACCTGCCAGTAAATTTGACAAGGGACTCATCCACGCATATGTGTTGGCCTGGGGTAAACAACCGGGGGAAGATATCAGAAAAATATTTTAGTAGTGGCCGAATTTTATAAAGCTTGTCAAAATTTGGGTCATTTCGGGGAGGGCACTGGGTATTATCATTGTAGTGTAGGAATCTCATAATCATGAGATATCTGGTCCAGGGCATTAATGAGGAAAAGATGGGCATGTGGTGAATGGGGAGGGAAGACCAACATGAACGTAATACTTTTTTTTGGTTAGTCCCATACAGAATGTGAGGCCCAAAAAAATTTTAAACTCTTCCACTGTTAGGGCTTTCCACTCGTAGGGACAGGCATAATAGGACATTGGGTTACTTGCTATAAATTGTTGGGCATATAGGTTGCACTGGGCCACAATTGATGCAAGCATGTCCTTAATAAAAATAAGATTGAAAAAATCTATTGGTGAAAAATTTTCTGTGTCCACCTGGACTCCTGGCTGGGCAGTGAAAGGGGGAATGATAGCTTCTCCTGAATTAGGAGGAAGCCATAAGGGGTTTTGAAGGGAATAGGGAAGGCTGGCATGGGACCTAACCCTTTGGGACTGAGGTGACACTCCACTGGTACGTGGCCTTTGCCGAGGTACTGCGGTGCTGGTGGATGGCACTGCGGTGCTGGTGGATGATATTGCGGTGCTGGTGGATGGCATTGCGATGCTGGTGGATGGCACTGCCTCCTCACCTGTACGCCTTTGTCTGGCGGGCGGACTCTCGTCCTCCTCCTCTGAGGCTGTCAGTGTACCACTGCTTAGGACAGGCTCGTAGTTCACGTCAGACTCAGAATCTGAATAGGAATCCGAAGCAGAGAGCTCCCCGTTGCTCTCGTCGGCCGCAAGAATATTGTATGCCTCCTCAGCTGAAAATAATCTTTGTGATATTCTTAGTGATGACAAATGGCACTGATATGTGGGACTGATGACACGTGACACTGGCAGATTGCACTGGTGATAGATGGCACTGATATGTGGCACTGATGACACGTGACACTGATGTGGTAGGTGACACTGACAGGTGACACTGGTGACACTGGTGACACTGATGTGGCAGGTGACAGACAGGTGGCACTGATGTGGCAGGTGACACTGACAGGTGGCACTGATGACAGATGGCACTGACGACAGATGGCACTGACAGATGGCACTGATACATGGCACTGATGACACGTGACAATGGCACTGGTGACAGATGGCACTGATACGTGGCACTGATGTGGCACTGATGACACGTGGCACTGATGTGGCATTGATGACACGTGGCACTGATGTGGCAGATGACACTGACAGGTGGCACTGATGTGGCAGATGACACTGACAGGTGGCACTGATGTGGCAGGTGACACTGACAGGTGGCACTGATGTGGCAGGTGACACTGTTATATGGCACTGGCGACAGATGGCACTGACAGACGGCACTGATGACAGATGGCACTGATAACAGATGGCACTGTGACACCAACAGTAATGAGCACTGTGGGCACTGATGTGGCACTGTATGGGCACTGTTGGGCTCTAATGTGTGTTTCTACTAAATGTTGGCACTCATGATTTATCACAGATCCTCTCTCTCCTCACACGCTGTCTCTGTGTGAGGAGAGAGAGCCGGCAATGAGAGATGATCTCATATGTTTACACTTGAGATCATCTCTCACTGGAAGCTAGGATCGTGCTGTAAACGGCCGCTGTGATTGTCCGTTTACGGCGATCTGTGACTGGCTGTGTCCAAGGGACAGGGCCAGTGCAGAATTTCCCCTGTGCGCACTCGCAGGAGCGTGCATCACGGAAGTAAGCAGGAGGACGTCCACAGACGGCCTCCCGGAAATTAGAGTCCGCGCTGTAGCCGTCTTTCGGTGGACTTTTTAGGCACATAAAAGAGTTTAAAATATAGTAATACAAGTATAATTTATTCAGTTCCAACATTAAAACCCAACAATAGTGTAACAGAGGTTACATGGAATGCATGACGAACATTTTATACACAATTGAGGAATACTCTTGCACCCACGCGTTTCAGAGTATGTGTACCTCCTTCCTCGGGGGTGGGTGTGAGCAAAAAACATTTATATTATAAAAGGGTATATGGAAAAAAAACAAACAAAAATAAGTAACAGTACTCATGCATATATATAAGTGTAACAATTCTAATTTTGTCTCCATATTCCTTACACTTACATTGTTATAGTATATTGTTGACTTAGCATTCTATGTGATTCAAATTAAAAACAACAATAGGGACACAGTCTGTCTACCATAAAAATTCTTGGTTCTAAAAGAAAGTACTGGTTTTCAATTTGAGTAGTCTTGAGAGGTTATTTTATCATACTCAGATGAATGGTGAAATACAAAATTTGTTCAAATAATAGTGGGGGAGGGGGGTCAGATCCTCCCTTGGCCTTTCAAAAAAGAGGAAGAAGGAGGCCAGTAGGGGGCGTAATAAAAAAGTATTTCTGAGGATACACTGAGGCCGAAAGGTAAGTCCTGCAAAAAACATAATAGAAAAACTGTATAATGTTTACTTGAAAAAAGCACTGCTTTTATTTTTTGTACAACGATAGTTGTGTGTGCAAGCAATAAATCGTACCTGAGAATTGTTTATCTGTCTAGCGATTAATGTTGATAATATATAGGTGGTAACTGTAACAGTGACAGATAAATAAATCACTTATTAAGTTAATTGATAATTTTTAGTGAAAATATCTCAGGTGCATTAACGTATTTACTATAATCCTATGATCTTTGGACAGATTCAATTTGTATGTTGAATTTTATTCATTAGGTACTGAGAAATAGCAAACGCTGAACCATGGTGAAAGTGGTATTATCAATGATGATAATACTTAAGGTACATAATTAAGGTACATAAAACAATTATACTGTTTATGTACCTTAAAGTATGCAATTTAAAATGCTACGCAGCCTTTATTCAGGTTTGTACCTCAATGTATGCAATTCAAAATGCTATGCAACCCTGTCATATGAATGAACATTTGTCACCATTTCTTCTCTTGTTTCCAAAGGTTTTCACTATGGTCAAACTTACCAAACCCACATATGGGATAAAATTCCATTTACGGAATACTACCAAAATTTCCACAATTAATCTGAGCTTCGCCCGGCACACAAAGCCGCCTGGGCTATGTAACCCGTGGCGGCTTTATGCGAGGACATAGTCATCTTCCAGCTTTGACTGTTCTCCCTAGTGCGACCCCAGCGGACATGCGAAGTCCGCTGGGGAAGCCTGTTGTGTCGGCGGGTGGAGTAGGTGTGGCCCCGCTCTGACGTACGTGTGTGCTCACGCATGTGCGTCTTGGACTGGGGGCCACATCTGGTGAATCCCTGCCTCCTCTCCCTCCCACACCATCAGCTGTTGCAATCAGCAGCGACAGCTGATTGGTGGGGAGGGTTTTTTTTACTAGCATTGTGTCAGCAAGCCGGATGTCTATCACACTTTGCTGTATGACATCGTTCTGTGCTGCCAGATATCTGTCTACCTCTGAAATATACAGGTAAGAAACTTCTCCTCGCCCTGACTACTACTATTTCAGTTGTGCGCTATGTATAATTCTAATGCCAATATTAAATGCTTTTTCAATCTAAGGAGAATCGCCATTTTACCCTAGGCAATTTGAATTAATTGATAATACCACTTTCACCATGGTTCAGCGTTTGCTATTTCTCAGTATCTAATGAATAAAATTCAACATACAAATTTAATCTGTCCAAAGCTCATAGGATTATAGTAAATACATTAATGCACCTGAGATATTTTCACTAAAAATTATCAATTAACTTAATAAGTGTTTTATTTATCTAACACTATTACAGTTACCACCTATATATTATCAACATTAATCGCTGGACCGATAAACAATTCTCAGATACGATTTATTGCTTGCACACACAACTATCGTTGTTACAAAAAATAAAAGCAGTACTTTTTTCAAGTAAACATGATACAGTTTTTCTATTATGTTTTTTGCAGGACTTACCTTTTGGCCTCGGTGTATCCTCAGAAACACTTTTTTATTATGCCCCCTACTGGCCTCCTTCTTCCTCTTTTTTGGAAGGCCAAGGGAGGATCTGACCCCCCTCCCCCACTATTATTTGAACAAATTATGTATTTCACCATTCATCTGAGTATGATAAAACAACCTCTCAAGACTACTCAAATTGAAAACCAGTACTTTCTTTTGGAACCAAGAATGTTTATGGTAGACAGACCGTGTCCCTATTGTTGTTTATAATTTGAATCACATGGAATACTAAGTCAACAATATACTATAACAATGTAAGTGTAAGGAATATGGAGACAAAATTAGAATAGTTACACTTACATATATGCTTAAGTACTGTTACTTATTTTTTTTTTTTTCCATATACCCTTTTAGAATATAAATGTTTTTTGCTCACACCCACCCCTGAGGAAGGAGGTACACGTACTCCGAAACGCGTCGGTGCAAGAGTATTGCTCAATTGTGTATAAAATGTTCTTCATGCATTCCATGTAACCTCTGTTACACTATTATTGTGTTTTTAATGTTGGAACTGAATAAATTATACTTGTATTACTATATTTTAAACTCTTTTATGTGCCTAAAAAGTCCACAAATAGGGGGTTCTTTTCTTCGTTTAGCTTCATTACTGGATGTGGCACAAAAAAACACAGCAAGCTGCCGTTCTATAACAGATTTTCATTCATTTTTAAACCATTGCCTATGGAGATTTTTACCGTAGTTTGACGCCATTCCACAAGTGTGCGCAATTTTAAAGCATGACATGCTAGGTATTTATTTACTCGGTGTAACATCATCTTTTACATTATACAAAACAATTGGGCTAACTTTACTGTTTGGTTTTTCTTTAAAAAAAAAGGCTATTGCTGATGCTTTTAGTTCCTACTACAGCTCCTTATATAATATTAAGGAAGACTGCACACTGTTTCAACCTTATTCACATTAAAATCCCCTCCTTGTCTCCAGAATAATTTACAACTCTGAATACACCCTTTGCAGGAAACCTGTGCCACCAATAATGCTCTCCCAACTATACCAAACTATACCGGGTCTTGATGGACTAACAGGAGAATACTATGAGCATTTCAATCTATATTAGCCTCCCACCTGTGCTGTCTCTAAAATAACACTACATTCTCTATTTTCCTCCCCTTGAAATGTTAAATGCGCTCATTATCACCTTGCCAAAGCCAGGGAAAAAAACGCCGGCTCTACAAAATTTCTGACCAATTTCCCTACTTAATCTTAAACTGAAATTATTCATCAAACTAATAGCCACTAGATTGATTGACTCAGTACACTACCAACACTTACGCCCTGTACACACGGTCGGATTTTCCGACGGAAAATGTGCGATCGGAGCTTGTTGTCGGAAATTCCGACCGTGTGTGGGCTCCATCGGACTTTTTCCATCGGATTTTCCGACACACAAAGTTTGAGAGCAGGCTATAAAATTTTCCGACAACAAAATCCGATCACGTCAATTTCGACCGTGTGTGGACAAAGTGCCACGCATGCTCAGAAGAAATTCCGAGACGGAACTGCTCGGTCTGGTAAAATTAGCTTTCGGAATGGATATAGCACTTTCGTCACGCTGCAATGTTTTAAATTGTTTAATGCAGCGCACTCTCTTCTTCTTTATAATGCTAGAAGAATGAAGTTGTTTTGCTGCTCATATTCACACAGACTTCTCACAAACTTCTTCCTTTATTATTTTTCATAATTTCATCAATATAATATTTTTATTTGTCACATCTACCTAAACAGTAATTTTTTTGTGATTTTTTTAGATTAATTTTTGTTTTGTTGGATTTTTTAAAGCCTGATCATGTGTTTTATTTATTTTTTTATTTTTTTTACGCCAGAATATTATAATCTTGTAACATTATTATCTTGTATTATTTAATCTCAAGGAGGTTGCTTGGTGTTGGTGTCTCTTGTTAATTTCACATTGTATTTTTGACATGTACCTGCCTCCTCACAAACAAACTGTCCTTTTGAAAGAAAACACACATAGGCAAGTATAATTGAAAAAAAAATTCTTTATTAAGGGGTCCTAACCAAAGAAAGAGGGAGGCAACGCTGAAGAGACAGCAGAAATTGGCAAAGCCTTTGGCCCCCAGGGCACACATCAATTATTTTCATGCAAAATTGGTGGCCTGAGGAGTCCTTATATAAGGGAGTACAATCTGGTCCAGAAGTCCAAGAGATCATGAACAGCAGCAGATCACATCTGTGTCCCCAGGCTGTGGTCATACAAGAGCCTGCATCTTTTGTCAGACCAGACTGAACCCAGGTCATCACTCTCTGGTCTTCCTTCCATGCTTCCTTCCACGCTGTGTCTGTGGTGGTGGAGTTGTGGCAGGAGGAGGAGGATGGTCCAACTCACACAGGTGGGTATTGGGTGTGTTTTCGCCCCTCACCCCCTTAGTTAGTGTTTTATTAGGAATGTCCTCACACATGAGGCGTTGACCCTCCTGCATGTCCTTCAGTTTTGTGGCAGCCATGCAGGCAAAGGCCTCTTCACGAGTGGGGAATGCTCTGAGGGACGCAGAAGCCTCCTGAATCAGCCTGAGTGCTGAATCCTGCATGTTACTCCCCTTCCTGGGTCTTTTGTTTGGAAGGCGGAGGGGAGGGACCTGTGATTCTGTCAGGCTCCTACTGGGCCCGGCCTTCTCCTGGCTACCACTTAGACCCACCTCCTCCTGGCTGCCACTAACCCCCGCCTCCTCCTGTGTGCCACATTCCACAGTCTCCTCCTGTGTGCCACATTCCACAGCCACCTGGCTGAGGTCTTCCTGTGTATGAAAATGGGACATCGTTTTAGTTTATATTCATCAATCACACACAATTTTCATCTCATGACTGTTGCCAATTGAATGTTAAGAAATATAAAAGACTATCATTCTGAGCCCAGCATTTTTCATTCTTGTCCCAATTATTTTTGCCCACTACTGTCTATTGATATGTAAAACACTTTATTAAATCAGCAATTAGTGATCATTAAAAACATCTAGTAAACATCATTTATTGACCAGAAATCTGTAGAACAATGCTATACCTGACTCCAGCCACTTCTTCCTGGCTGGAAGTCCCAGGTTGGACATCGGAAGCCTCAGCTGGGGTGAAGGATAGGGTGGAAGGAAGAGTGGAAGGAAGGGTTGAGAGGGATTCCCTGACTTCAGTCTGGTCTGACAGAAATCACAGTCTCTCATAGTACCACAGCCTGGGGACATAAACGACATCTGCTGCAGCTCCGGGTCTCTGGGAATCCTGGACCTTCTTGCGCTCACTAAGATAAGTGCTCCTCAGGCCACCAATTTTGGCTTTTAAATAGGGGATGGTTGCTGTGGGGACCACCGGCTTCACCAACTCCAGCAGTTTTCCAGCGCTGCCTGCCTCTTTTGTTTATGATTATACTGTGGGTGTTTGATCTGCCACAGACAGGGCAGCTCCCTGTATTTGTCTATGAACAGGGGGAGGAAGTTGTGGTCATTGAAGCCATCCATTTTATCTGCAATACACAAGACAAACCCTAATGTCAGGCTAAAGTCTCCTAATCTTGTCCCAATATAGGCCTCAATCTAGAATCAAAATAGGCCCAAGTTTAAATGTTACCTTCATTATCACGATCGGCGCTTCCAAAACTCCTTCCTCCGCTTACAGATCGTACGTACTACGCATGCGTGTTACACTTTATATACACTGCGCATGCGTGAAACTCCTGACGTTCTTTCTAGTCTATTCCCCGCCCCTTCTCGTTCGGCGCAGTGGGGGAAGAGCACATGGTGGAGACAGAGCAGGTGCGTGCTAATTACAGCAACGAGGAGGAGGAGGAAAGCCCAGAGCCAGAAACATCCCGATCCCGAAGGAGATGATTTAAGGCATCAAATATGTGCTTTAGGGAGATGTTGGAGATGGTCAACATACTGAAACGGGCCGACTATGACGGGAAGTATGGACCTTACCCCAACCCCAATTTCAGAAAGGCCAAGATCATGGTGAAAGTTGTGAAGAGTCTGCAGAAGAATTTTAGGGTACGACGATCCAAGGATCAACTCCGGAAACGGTGGTCGGATCTCAAATTAAGGGAGCACGATCAGTACACAAGGATCAGGAGAGTTCTTCAAAAAAGAAAGTAGTTGTTCTGTGTTCCTATTCTTTATTCCTATTACGTTCGTGCTGCTCGATGTGCTTTTCTGTACTGTTGTACAGTTTAAAATGGCAACTTTCATGTTCATGGACACATTAATTGTTCGTAGGAAACATTGTTCGTTCGGCCAATAAAACACCATGTTTTGTCCAGATGCAGTTCAATATATTTTTTCAAACATACTTCTGTTAAATAAATTTTGGTGTCTAGATTGGTTGGGAACTAGAATGAAATGCAAACTAGATTCTGTGTAAGCAGAGGACACTCAGCAGCTGTTTACACATCTGGACACAGGAGCACTAGTGTGGGACACCAGAACACCCTTTTTTTAGGGGGCCCACAAAGGTGCTCCAGTGGATACTATAGGGGTGACTCCATCTGTGAAGCTTGTACAAAACAGGTAAGTATTCAAGCTGGACAAAGTAAATAAATATTTCTTCATCTTGGAACTAGGGATGAGCCGAACACCCCCCTGTTCGGTTCGCACCAGAACATACGAACAGGAAAAAAGTTTGTTCGAACACGCGAACACCGTTAAAGTCTATGGGACACGAAGATGAATAATCAAAAGTGCTAATTTTAAAGGCTTATATTCAAGTTATTGTCATAAAAAGTGTTTGGGGACCTGGGTCCTGCCCCAGGGGACATGGATCAATGCAAAAAAAAGTTTTAAAAACGGCCGTTTTTTCAGGAGCAGTGATTTTAATAATGCTTAAAGTCAAACAATAAAAGTGTAATATCCCTTTAAATTTCATGGCTGGGGGGTGTCTATAGTATGCCTGTAAAGGGGCGCATGTTTCCCGTGTTTATAACAGTCTGACAGCAAAATGACATTTCAAAGGAAAAAAGTAATTTAAAACTACTCGCGGCTATTGCATTGCCGGTCCGACAATACACATAAAAGTTTGATAAAAATGGCATGGGAATTCCCCACAGGGGAACCCCGAACCAAAATTTAAAAAAAAAATGACGTGGGGGTTCCCCTAAATTCCATACCAGGCCCTTCAGGTCTGGTATGGATTTTAAGGGGAACCCCACGCCAAAATTTTTTTTAAAAATGGCGTGGGGCCCCCCAAAAATCCATACCAGACCCTTATCCGAGCACGCAACCTGGCAGGCCGCAGGAAAAGAGGGGGGGACAAGAGAGCGCCCTCCCTCCTGAACCGTACCAGGCCACATGCCAGCATGGATGCGGAGCGGCCCGGAGAAGAAGATGAAGAAGAGAAGAAGAGAAGAAGATGAAGAAGAGAAGAAGATGAAGAGAAGAGCGGGAGCGGAGCTGCCCGAGGAGAAGAAGATAGAAGACACCGCGGAGGAGATGCTGGACGAGAACACCGGAGGAAGAACCAGAAGAGCCAGAAGAAGAAGATGAAGGATGATAGAAGAAAGAAGAAGCATTTAAATAAAGGAATTGTCAAAAACTGTCTCTTGTCATTTTTAACATTTTTGACAGTTTTTTAGTGAAATGGTAGGGGTACTTTTGTACCCCCTTACCATTTCACACAGGGAGGGGGCCGGGATCTGGGGGTCCCCTTGTTAAAGGTGGCTTCCAGATTCCGATAAGCCCCCCACCCGCAGACCCCCACAACCACCGGCCAGGGTTGTGGGGATGAGGCCCTTGTCCTAATCAACATGGGGACAAGGTGTTTTGGGGGGCTACCCCAAAGCCCCCTTTCAATGTTGAGGGCATGTGGCCTGGTACGGTTCAGGAGGGGGGCGCTCTCTCGCCCCCCCTCTTTTCCTGCGGCTTGCCAGGTTGCGTGCTCGGATAAGGGTCTGGTATGGATTTTTGGGGGGACCCACACCATTTTCTTTTTTTTTGGCGCGGGGTTCCCCTTAAAATCCATACCAGACCTGAAGGGTCTGGTATGGAATTCAGGGGGACCCCCACATCATTTTTTTGTCCGGGGTTCCCCTTAATATCCATACCAGACCTGAAGGGCCTGGTATGGAATTTAGGGGGACCCCCCACATAATTTTTTTTTCTTATTTGGTTCAAGGTTCCCCCTGTGGGGAATTCCCATGCCATTTTTATCAATGAACTTTTATGTGTATTGTCGGACCGGCAATGCAATAGCCGCGAGTAGTTTTAAATGACTTTTTTATCTTTGAAATGTCATTTTGCTGTCAGACCGTTCTAAAAACGGGAAACATGCTCCCCTTTACAGGCATACTATAGACACCCCCCCAGCTACGAAATTTAAAGAGATATTACACTTTTATTGTTTGACTTTAAGCATTTTATAAAATCACTGCTCCCGAAAAAACGTCCGTTTTTAAAACTTTTGCATTGATCCATGTCCCCTGGGGCAGGACCCAGGTCCCCAAACACTTTTTATGACAATAACTTGCATGTAAGCCTTTAAAATTAGCACTTTTGATTTCTCCCATAGACTTTTAAAGGGTCTTTTCGAATTTGCCGCGAACACCCCATATCGTTCGCTGTTCGGCGAACTTGCGAACAGCCGATGTTCGAATCGAACATGAGTTTGACTCGAACTCGAAGCTCATCCCTACTTGGAACTCCAAAACAGACAATTGTACCCCACTTCCAAGCAATATTTCATTTTACTATTTCGGTCATCAAATATCTGTGTGCTAAGTATACCTATTTTTTTTACATAGGGGAGAAAAGACTCGGAGGACACCACTCATCAGAGGAGACAACAGACCCCCCCACCTCATGAGGAAGTGGAAATCCCCAAAGCCAATAGGAGGAGGAGGAAGGAGACATAATCGAAATAGTCACCACAACAGGTGAGTGTCTGCGACCACAGGCTCAGGTAAGAGATGGATGGCGGCATATTTATAATACATGGTGGGTTTTTTCTATATTTTTGGGTGATCGTGATGTTGTGGATCAAGGTCATTTCACCAGTGAAAGTGCCCATATCATGATCGGGGAGATCATAGGGTGTAATAGGGACTTGGAAAACATCAAGCAAAACATCAATGATGTTCAAAACAAAATGATTGATGTTTTACGGAGAGTTTAAAACTCCTCAAAATCCCTTTTTTTACAGAAAATATTTTTCTAATTTTTTGACATATTCTCGAAAAGCCAAATTTTGAAGATGCACATGTTCACATTCGGCAATTTGTGTGCATCTACAAAATTTGGCTTTTCCAGGGGTGACTTCACCCCATCTGCTGAACGCAATATCAAACACAGTTTATAAATACTCATGTCTGATATTGCCTTCAATTTCTAACAAAGTTGAACTTTGTAAGTTCCAGATTTGTGTATTTCTTGTTGGTTTTAAACATGCCTATTTTACCTTAAATGGACATTTCTACTTTTATTAATGTGACCAAAAAAATTGTTATACAACAAACATGTTGGTTTGTTTTAAAAACCTTTTATAAATGCACATGTGATTGTGCTTGTATTAAAAAGATTGATAATCAACAATGTGTGGCTTCTTCTTTCAATGCCCCTAAACTTTTTGTGTGGTAAAACTGGTGTTTTCAGTGACAATGGGGGTTATTTCCTAAGGGCAAATCCACTTTGCACTACAAGTGCAGTTTCAGTGCAGTCTCAAGTGCACTTGTAGTGCAAAGTGTCTTTGCCTTTAGTAAATAACACCCAACAGTGCTTTCTAATGTTACACAATCACGCCATTTTCAGGACTCCCCAAATTTCAGTCAGGGTCAGCTAAAAGAAACACAAGCAGTAAATGTCAGCAAATATTTTAGTAGTTAAAATTAGTTTTTTATTTAAAAAATGTCTCAGACATTGTCTGGCTTATTGATGGCCCCCCTACCCGCAAAGTATACCATGTATCTTAGACAGACCTCGCTGGCACTCAGGGGGGGCAAGCCAGGACGGCCAGCTTCAAGCGCCGTCAGGGTTGGTTCATTGAGATTAATAATTCCGGATTCAGGCCCAACTGAGCCAGTATAGTTCACAGAATTTCTCCTTCAAAAGTTGTGGAGAACACAGCAAGCCAGGATGATGTGATTCAGTTTATACTCTGCCATGTGTATGGGTGTAAGAAATAGGTGGAACTGGCTGGCCATTATTCCAAATGTGTTCTCCACCACTCTTCTGGCTCTGGCCAGCCGGTAATTAAAATTCCTTTGGTCCAGGGTGAGGGTCCTCATAGGGAATAGCCGCATAGGATGGTCCCCCAGCACAAATGCTTCATCTGCAACAAAGACGAATTGTCTTCTGGAGGTGGCAAGCCCAAGCTGTGATTCTGGAGATGCCTGTAGAACTCCGTGTGGGCGATAACTTCACCATCTGACATCTGGCCATTCTTCCCCATGTCCACATACAGGAACTCGTAAGTAGCCGACGCCACCGCCAACATCACAGTACTATTGAACCCCTTGTAGTTGTAATAGTATGACCCGAGTTGGGTGGTGGGACGATGTGATCGTGTTTCCCATCAATTGCCCCTCCGCAGTTAGGAAAGTGCCACTGCTGGTAAAAGTGGGAGGCCACAGTCTGCCATTCCTGTGGGTTGGAAGGAAACTGTGGAGTCAAACAAGAAAATAAAATTAATCATTTTGCACATAAACATGGAAAGCAGATTAGACACAAACATTCTTGGCCAACATCAGTATTACATTTATTTTAGGGGGTATTTAAAGACAAAGGTATAAGGTCCACCTATCAGATTCCCCCTCCCCCCTCTCATGGGCCATTTTATACATTTTATGGGGGGGGGGATGTTTTGGACAGGTAATCCTCTCCACTTCATTGAGAGATGAATGCCTAAATAATGTGTATTACTTTGGCCAGCCCCTCCTTACTTACACTATTGGCAGCCCACTGGACAGGTAAGAAGTGTCATAATACAAAGAGATAAATACACACTGTACACATTTTAGCACATTTTTACATTCTGCTATTACCTATCAAGATAATAATAGGATACAGAAACTTAAAAAAGTACCATTTGAAAGTATTCAGGCAGGCCCTTGCACTACACGCTTTGGGGAATTCATCCATAAATCTGACCACAAAAGAGGTGGATATATAGTGTGTATGGGTTTGGCAAAGTCAGCAGATAGAGGATTGGTATCAGCTGAGTTAGCAGTTGGGGGGAGGGAGGGTTCCAAATGATTTTGGGACCTAAAAAAAAGCCTCTGGCACTGAATTTAAAGCACAAATCACAATTTTAAACATTTTAGGGGGTATTTAGGGTAAAGCACTACTATGGAGCTGACAAAATACATTGTTAAGTGACTACACTAGGTGAATATAGAGCAAGGAGAGCATGCTGGGGAGGTAAGTGAAGGCAAATATGTATGAAGGACAAAAAAATATATTTATAAAAAATTACAGCATACATGAGGACAAAGGGGGCATTCACAGCATATTACAAACATGGAAATTAGGGAATGAGGAAACAAATACAATATATTATCAAACATTAAATACAATAAAATGTGATGTTAAAGGATAAATCTTACCTTAATATACTCTTTCTGCAGGACCTGAATGATGGCAGAACAGGTCTCTGGGATAATGATCCCCAGGGCTTGGGGGGAGATGCCTGTCGAGAACTTGAGGTCCTGCAAGCTTCTCCCCGTCGCCAAGTACCGCAGGGTGGCGACTAGCCTCTGCTCCGGAGTGATGTCTTGCCTCATGCAGGTATCCTGCCTGCTGATATAGGGGGTCAGCAAAGCCAACAAACGGTGAAAAACGGGGTCTGTCATACTGAGAAAGTTCCCGAAATTGTCAGGATTATTCTCACTGATCTCACGGAGCAAAGGCATATGACAGAACTGGTCACGCTGGAGCAACCAATTCTTGGTCCATGAACTCCTCCCCACCCTGTTCATGGACTGGGCTTATGTCAAAGTAAGAACCCCAACACCAAGCCCCCACACAGCACAAACTCTACAAGGAGTACGTACACTCAACATGGCTAGAAAACGGTCGGCTGCTCAGAACGAAGTAACAGAACGCACTGAAGAACAGCAAGGCCTGTGAAGAGCGCCCTGAAAATCAGTAACGAACAAACAAGAACCCAATGACAAAGTCAAGGGTAACTCGCTGCACACACTGAAGACCAAATACAAACCCACAAGCACAAACTGAACAGCAGAAAACGATCTGAAAACCACAAGTCTGAAAAAGCGCGAATCGTCTCTCACCAAACTTTCACTAACACGAGTTTAGCAAAAGGAGCCCAATGGGTGCCGCGCTTGATTCTGAACTGCCCTTTTATAGCCTCATCGTACGTGGTGTACGTGACCGTGTTCTTGGCGATCGGAAATTCTGACAACTTTGTGCGACCGTGTGTAGACAAAACAAGTTTGAGCCAACATCCGTCGGAAAAAATCCATGGATTTTGTTGTCAGAATGTCCGATCAATGTCCGATCGTGTGTACGGGGCATTATACACCAAGACCAATCTGGTTTTACAAAAGGCCGGCAAATATCTGATGCCACTGGCTCATTAACATTATCCACCACCCGGAGACTACCAGAATGCCTTCTCTGCTTCTCTCTCTTGATGCAGAGAATGCATTTGATAGAATCCATTGGTTATATCTCATAAGTATGCTCCACATATTTGGATTATAGAGCAGAATTAGCTCTTTAAATTGCCCCGTCAGTGCATGTCTATGCATCTGACATTTTATCCAAACCTTTCCAGATTATGAACGGTACTCAGCAAGGTTGCCCCTTGTCTCTAGTGATTTTCAATATACTAAGGAAACCCCGGCAGAGCACAACAATCTTATTTTATGATTTCTACGGAGCATAACATCAGCCTTTTTGTTGATGATCTAATTCTCATGGTAACTAATCTGGCTACCTCCCTGGCTGAGGGACAAAAGATTCATACTACAATGTCAATGAAACTAAGTAATTTCTATTAGATTTAAGCATTGATGGCACCACGAGAAGCCTATTGCAACATCAGTTTCTGTTTGTGTGGGCAGGTTGTAGCATTTCTTTTCTAGGAATCCATTTAATCAAGTCGGAGAAGAATGTATTTCCAAGTAATTATCTCCCTCTCTGTCAAAAATTACAACAAGATTTAATCCAGTTAGCCAAACATTAGTTCTCCTGATCTGGTCTGGGAAACTTGCAGCCCTTAAAATGTCACTCCTTCTGTTGTATCCCTTCAACACACTCCCTATCTTCATTCCTCAAAGTTAATTTAAGTCCCTCCAGTCTTTACTAGGTCCCTATATCTGGCAGGGGAAACAGCCTCACTGTGCACACACCTGTCTGGAAAGGCTTTCCAGCAACCAGGGTGACAGAAGAATACCTGTGCACAGGTTCCCTATTAGAAGAGCCGTTATGCGCACGCGCTTGTGCAATGAAACGAATGACGGCACTGACGCCTTGCTGCCTTGCTGTCCTTCTACAACGTTTCCTGAGACCTTTGCTACTTGTTACTCTGCACATCTGATTCCTGTTTGACCGGCTTGTTCTTGACCATCCCTGCCTGCTGCCCGTCTCTGATCCCGGCTTGTCCTGACTACTGTTCTGCTGCTCCTCTGGCCTGTTTCCTCCCCTCCTGTAACTGACCCGACTAGTACCTTGACTCCTCTTTGGCATCTGTTCCTGTACCTGATCTGCCCGCCAGTGTTTGACCCGGCCTACCTGCAACTGCTTGTGATCTGAACTACAGAACACTTCCCCACCATCTGCTGTGTCCTGCTTCCTGCCTGACTACTGATCCAGCCTGCCACCAGCTGCCAGTCTCTTCTGCCTGCCACCTGCTGCCAGTCTCCTCTCAGTTGCATCGGAGGTTCGGACCAGCCCCCTGCATCAGCTAACCTGTCAGGCACTTGTGCCCCTTTGCACTCCTGAGCCCCTATCTGCTCTATTAGGGGTTCTCGAGTCAGAGGTATACGAGAGGCCACTCCCTGCATACTGTGCTCAACCACCAGGTATGTGACAGTACCAGACAGCCTGAGCCCATGCAGGGAGCGTCTCCAATGGATGAACTTTGCCGTCATCTTGCTTGACTCACCCAGGCCGTTAAAGACTTGCAAGAGGAACGTGTTCAGGCCCTGTCTTCATCTGCTCCCTCCGCATGGGGGAAGTCCGCTGCACCGTGGTGGTGATGATGCTGCCTGAACTCAAGGTCCACACACCTGAAAATTAAGGGCATTTCGCAATGCCTGTCAACTTTTTTTGTCCTGCAGTGAAGGACTTTTTCCCTTGAGTCCACCAAGGTGGGCTTTGTCATCTCCCTGTTGTTAGGGGAGCCTCAGTCATGGGCCCACCGCCTGCTGGAGCAGAAGGATGTCTCTCTCAACAGCTTAAGCACCTTCTTTTTAAGCCATGTCTCTACTTTATGAGGACCCGCAATAGACTGCTACCACGGAAGTGGCTCTACATACCCTCCAGCAGGGCCGCAGTGCGGCTGAAGACTATGTATCAGAATTCAGGCGTTGGAGTTCTGACACAAACTGGAATGACACCGCCCTGCACTACCAATTTTGCATGGGCCTTTCTGAACCACTAAAAGATGAACTGGTTTGAGTGGGCATTCCCGAGACTCTAGACGCCCTCATCAACCCATCTATTCAAATAGACAGACGTCTAAGAGAACGAAGATCAGAGCGAATATCCAGTCCCTCTTGTCCAGTATGGATGCTCCCACCCGTGTCTATTTTCCCTCACTCTGCTTCCTCAGCCCCAGCGACCACCAATTCTGATGCTTCTGAACCGATGCAGTTGGCCTTGCTTCGTCCTTCACTTACACCTGAGGAACATCAATGCCGGTGGGTCAACAACCTCTGCCTCTATTGTGGGGAACCTGGACACTATGTGAGGACTTGCCCTGCAAAGCCCTGTAAGTGCTTTTCCATCTCTCCTGCTCTTACACCTGCTTTGCTAAACAACACCTCTCATCTGGCTGTCTCTATTTCCTTACAGCTTCCAGGAGGGAATACTCCGGTCACTGCTATAGTTGATTCAGGAGCCTGCAGCTGCTTTATAGACTTTATTTTTGCCACCCAATACCAAGTTCCCCTGCGGCCTTAGGTAAAGGGACTTTCTGTACATCTGGCCGATGGATCAGCTATTAAGTCGGGGCCAGTCACGCAAGAAACTCTTCCTCTAAACACCACCATTGCCAGTAACCATCAAGAACTACTGTGTATAGATGTAATTGAATACCCACTGTTCCCCATCATTCTAGGGATGCCTTGGCTGAGGGCTCACAACCCACAAATTGAGAAGGGTGAATCAGTTTTCTCTCTCCTTACTGCCACCAACACTGCTTACAGGAAGCTGTTGATGTTCCTTCCTCCTTGCTATGTTTGGAATCAGATGCTGAAACCCGCCAAGCTGTTCCAGAGGTCTACCACAGTTTCTTGGATGTTTTCAGCAAGAAAGGTGCAGAGACTTTCCCCCCACATAGGCCTTATGACTGCCCGATTGAACTCCTCCCCGGGGCAAAGATACCTTTTGGGAGAATCTTCCCTTTAACAGAACTGGAATTAGGGACCCTAAAAACCTACATAGATGACAACCTGGAAAAGGGGTTTATTTGTCCTTCCACCTCCCCAGCAGGAGCAGGGATTTTCTTTGTAGAAAAGAAGGACCACTCTCTATGTCTCTGCATAGATTATCGGGAGCTCAATAAAATTACGATCAAAAACCGGTACCCTCTTCCTCTGGTACCCAAACTGTTTCAGAGACTTGGAGCCGCTGTAATATTCACTAAACTGGATCTTCGTGGAGCTTACAACTTAGTTCGTATCTGAAGTGGGGACGAATGGAAAACCGATTTCTGCACTCGGTTCGGGCACTTTGAATATTTAGTGATGCCCTTTGGTCTATGCAACGCCCCTGCCACATTCCAGCATTTTGTGAATGACATTTTCAGAGACTATCTTGACCTATTTTTTATAATATACCTAGATGACATCCTGATTTTCTCTCCCTCCTTGGTTAAACATTGTGATCATGTCAGGAATGTGCTAACACGACTTCGACTTCACGGCCTGTATGCAAAACCTGAGAAGTGCGTGTTTGAACGTCAAAGCATTCAGTTCCTGGGGTTGATCATCTCCGTGGAGGGTATCAAGATGGACCCTCAGAAGGTCTCTGCCATCCTGGACTGGCCAGTGCCTACTGATAAAAAAGGGATCCAACGTTTTGTTGGGTTTGCAAATTTTTATTGGAAGTTTATAAGAGGATTTTCTACCATCATTTCCCCCATCACAAGGCTGACTAAGTAAGGCACTCGGTTCCACTGGTCTTCTGAAGCTCAAACTGCCTTTGTAACTCTAAAAGACCTGTTCACTTCTGCATCAGTTCTAAAGCACCCTGATCCAGCTTTGCCATACATTTTGGAGGTGGACGCATTGGAAATAGCACTCTGAGCAGTACTCTCTCGCAAGTTGTCCGAAGCAGAGAAGAATTATGATGTAGGTGACCGAGAACTATTAGCAATTAAGGCCACACTTGAAGAGTGGCGATATCTTTTGGAGGGAGAAGCACATCTGATTCTTATTTATACGGCTCACAAGAATCAGCTTTATACGGCTCACATGAAAGTTGCCAAAAGGTTGAAACCACGTCAGGCCAGGCGGGCACTTTTTTCACCAGATTCTCGTTCCACATCACTTACAGGCCAGGGTCAAAGAATACAAAGCCTGATGCACTTTCCCGGATGTTCAGTGAATCCGAAGCCCCCTTACCTCCAGATACCATTCTATCCTCAGGGGACTTTCTTATGCTCCAAGGGGACTTGCTATCCCAAATTAAACAAGCTTCCATAGGTGCTCCTCTTCCATCTGAAGTCAGTCTACAAGCAAGAGATGACCTATTGTGGTACAGGGATACAATTTTTGTACCTCAAGATTTGCGAGTTGCCGTCCTTAGTTCCTGCCATGACCATGAGTTGGCCGGCCACTTCGGTGTGCACAAGACTTCCGAACTCGCACGTTTTGGTGGCCACAGTTGCTGAAGAATTGCAGGAAATATGTTGAATCATGTACCATCTGTATCCAGAGTAAAAGCAGCAAGTCCAAGGCATGGGGTATGTTAAAGCCACTATCTGTCTCGGAGAGGCCATGGAGGATGATCTCCATGGATTTTATCGTTGAGCTGCCACCATCAGAAAACTGCACTACCATCTTTGTGGTGGTGGATAGACTATCCAAGATGGTTCACTTCTTGCCAATGAGGGGTACACCCTCTGCCCCTGAAACCTCGAGGATCTTCATTAAGGAGGTTGTGAGGCTCCACGGTATCCCTGCAAATATTGTATCAGACCGAAGGGTACAGTTTACTTCTAAGTTCTGGAGAGCACTATGTGAATCCCTAAAGATCGATCTTTCCTTCTCCTCTGCCTATCATCCCCAGACTAATGGAGAGAACAAACCAAATGCTTGAGCAGTATTTGTGTTGTTTTTCATCATTTTCCCAGGATGATTGGGCATCCCTGCTATCTCTTGCTGAATTCGCATATAATAACTCTGTTCACTCTGCCACAAAGCAATCTCCGTTTTTTGCCAATTACGGCTTTCATCCTTTGTTCCTGTCCAACAACATCCCGGAGTGCTCAATACCAGACGCCCAAGAGACTCTGAATTTCTTTGACACAAATAATAAATTACTGCAGGAGACAACGACAAGGACCCAGGAATATAACAAGGAGGTGTTTGACAAGAAGAGGAGGGGGGAGCTTAATTTAGAACCCGGAGATCAAGTTTGGTTGTCCACACTGAATTTGAAGCTTGCTTGCCCCTCCAAAAAATTGGGCCCTAAATTTGTGGGTCCCTTCCCAGTGAAAAGGAAGATCAATAATGTGGCCTATGAATTAAAGCTACCAGAATTATTTTGGATACATCCAGTTTTCCATGTAGCCTTACTTAAGCCCACAGTTCCTGACCCCATCGCCGACCGGAATACTGGTCCTCCTGAACCAGTACTCATCAATGGTAAGGAAGAATTTGAGGTTGAATCCATTTTGGATTGTATGAAGAGATGTAACCAGATCCAGTACCTGGTGAAATGGAGAGGGTATGGCCCAGAGGAGAATTCTTCGGAGCCAGAGTCCAATATCCACGCTGAGAGACTGATCCTAGCCTTTAAAAAGTCCCACCCAAGAAAGATGGTCCAATTGGGCATCCGAAGGTTGCCCATTGGAGGGGGGCAATGTCAGGAAAGGCTTTCCAGCAACCAGAGTGACAGAAGAATACCTGCGCGCAGGTTCCCTATTAGAAGAGCTATTCGGTGCATGCGCAACGGCATGAATGACGGCGCGAGGACGCACACAGAGACAGCTCTTGTCGCCAAGATGTGCAATTTAAAGGAGACTGACCCCTTGCTGCCTTGCTGTCCAGTCTACAGCGTTTCCTGAGAGCCTTGCTACTTGTTACTCTGCATATCTGATTCCTGTTTGACCCAGCTTGTTCTTGACCATACCTGCCTACTGCCCGTCTCTGATCCCGACTTGTTCTGACTACACTTCTGCTGCTCCTTTGGCCTGTTTGCTGCTGGCCTGCTACCGACCCGGCTAGTACCTTGACTCCTCTTTGGCATCTGTTCCTGTACCTGATCTGGTACAGTGTTTGACCCGGCCTGCCTGCACCTGCTTGTGATCTGAACTACAGAACACCTCCCTACCGTCTGCCGTGTCCTGCTTCCTGCCTGACTACTGTTCCAGACTGCCACCAGCTGCCAGTCTCTTCTGCCTGACTACTGCTCCAGCCTACCACAAGCTGCCAGTCTCTTCTGCCTGCCACCTGCTGCCAGTCTCCTCTCAGTTGCATTGGAGGTCCGGACCAGCCCCCTGCATCAGCTAACCTGTCAGGCACTAGTGCCCCTTTGCACTCCTGAGCCCCTGTCTGCTCTATCAGGGGTTCAGGAGTCAGAGGTATACGAGAGGCCACTCCCTGCATACTGGGCTCAACCACCAAGTATGTGACAACACTAGATTTATAAAACATAGATTAGTGGGCGATATGTCAATTTTTAAGATTATTACTATGCCACACCTTTAATGCAACTGAAAGATTGGCTTCTCCCTTCACCTACAACTTTATGGGGAACCATTGAATCCACACTTAATCTGGGCTCATGTTTATATATTTGGCTGTTTAGTGTATCACTAGTATATCTTTGCTCCTCTCTCCTCGTATGATTGTCTCAGTGCATGCTTGGAGGAAACCTTCTGCTATAGCTTTTATTCAACTGCATAACATCTCACTCAGTAAACCTATCCCAGTACTGAAACATCTAACCCCAGACTTTTCTATTATCCAGTAGTCAGCTAGCAGAATATAAAATATTGAGGATCTAAATAAAAAGGATGCTATTAAGTCTTTTTAACACCTCCAAACTGAATTTTACCTGCCCCCTTCAGAATGATATAGCTACCTCAGAATAGTACATTGTCTAACGCATAATCCTAACATACCATGCACTCTGCCTCAATCTGAATGGTTTTACTGCTATGCCAACCTTTTTAACCAGAGGGGCTACTCTTCTATACTCTATTTTAACAAAAGCAGGTCTTTTTCTAAAATGAGACCTCTGGTTTAATAAAACGTAATAAAGACTCCACGCTTTGGGTGAAATAATACAAAA
Organism: Lithobates clamitans; assembly: GCA_037952925.1. Lineage (NCBI taxonomy): Eukaryota > Metazoa > Chordata > Amphibia > Anura > Ranidae > Lithobates > Lithobates clamitans. The sequence goes on from JBBGZY010000429.1 coordinate 12,370,259, forward strand.
ATAGCAGCTGAAACACTATACCCTGATACCAGGCATTCAACCTAAAATAGATCAAAACAGTGCAAGCGCTTTTATAAACAAGAATATTCTCTAAAGGTGAGATATCAGCTATCACTGATATCAGTAAATGTGTGATAACTACCATAGTGGTAATGTTACAATATAATAAGTGTCAAATATAAACGAAAAAGTGAATAAAATGTCCCAAAGGAAAAAACGATGTGATCAGTTGAGTTTTAAGTCCCACATGCTGTGACAAGAACTGAATCTTCTTAAGATAGCCAAGGTGACATCATCCACTCTCATTCATGGCTTGCCAGAATGCTTGTGATCCCCTGATAAGAGAGGTCAATAAGTACTTTTTTACAATAGCAAAACTCGCATCATGGAAAGCATAATATTCACAGAGAAGCCCAAAGAGTACATCCAAGGGATAAGACACAGCCTCCTCTTTAATTTGCAATAGCTCAGTTACAATCCAGCTCAACCAGATAGGATCAGGGCTTATAGTCTGAACCATGTAATAAATAAATTGCTCCACATAGTGTAAAACCACAAAACTGCACAGTTTAATCATGCAGATTCTGGTCCACATCCAGTTCTGGTCCAATAGTACACCTTTCCACAACGTAAACCACCACCAACACACTGCATTCAACTATAGGCAAAACGTTTTTTTTTTTTCATTTTGGATAAAGCAAAGTAGGAATATAACCCCTGTTAGATTTTTTTTTTACCATCTGTGTCCCATTGCAGGGACTTCCCTTCACTTCCTGTTCCATAACCAAAAAAGGAAGTGAGCTGAAATTCCTGCAAATTAAGGGAATTTCCTGGGGACTCCCAGGTCATTAGAACTAGTGTCCCCATTGGAAGATTTCCCTCTATTACTTTTCTGAGGACAACCCAAAATTTGGGATTTTCATTACTTTCACTTTCAATGTTAATGGTGAACAGGACAAACAGAGAGGGTGAATATCCCTGACGGGGGCACAGACAGCAATAAAAACTGACAGGTGTCAGTCCATCTCCCCTCTATTCAAAACTTAAGAAAAAGTTTTGCCTTTAGTTATATTTTAAATTATAGGTAGCACATAGGCACTATGATATTTTCCCAAGGAACAGGTCACAACCCCTTTCATTTAAATTGTAGTTAACCAGTTCTAGGGACAGCCATCATATCCACATCCTGGTAATGACGAGAACACATCCCTCCCACAAAAAATAGGACTTTCAAGGATATGAGGTTGTCATTGAGGTGAGCACACAATCAATGTGGTTAAAAACTTTTATTTATTATAAACACAGGGTAAAATGACATATAGAGAAATAAAAACGTATCACAATGTGTAAACAATAGCACGCTAGAGTTTATATTAATACTTGTTTCCAGCAAGAGTATAAATTAGGTTAATTGATACAAAGTAGTCCAATGCGTTTTGCAGAGTGGTACCTCCGCTTCTTCAGGGAAACTAAGTATAAATCTAGTCATTGTTAGATTGAAAGAAAAGCATAATTACAATCACAGCTATCTATACATGTATTCTTCGTAATCAAAAAGATCAATGGTACACACAAAAAACAAACCATTAGAAAGTGCTCACCAGCTTCATCAAACTCTAACTGTGAATTTTTCTATGGATGCAAGGGACCAAGACTGCAAGTTGACCAAGTAGTTCATGGTGTCAGTACCCAGGACCAGGTCTGGCAGACACTGGATCACAATCAGGTGGATTCAAGCGGAAGCAGTTTATATGCCTAGAATACTATGGTATAAACACAAAATATCATATAGCCAAACCAGCACAAGATAATCATGTGCTACATGAATATGCCCAATCAATAAAGCAACATCCATATCCAATCATATCATCAAGAGAACAACATCACACAAACCCATCCACACATACCACCACATATTCACATACGGAGCCAGCTCCAACCATCATCCATCCCCCACCCCACACAAAACAATCATCCACTGCAAAACATCTGCTTCCCCACTGGATTAGGGGAGGAGTCCTAGCACAGGCAGCACACCAACAATCAAGCAGTCCCCTAGTTGCAAAATACTACCTATTCCAAACCATCCCACCTTCCCAATCCCATGGGGGCAGGGCAAATATACGCATTGACACCCTCTGTACCACCTCTGCATATATCCTATTAATGCTAAATCCATCCATGAGTGATGCCCCCACACATCAAATATTAATTGACAATAAAGCCTCCTGTGTAATAAATTATAGGGAATACCGCCATCCATAATAATTTACCTTCCAAAACAGCTCACTGAGCTTACCTTTTGTCGGTCTTGGAGGATAAAGCCATGGAGGAGTATTTTGCAGACGCACTTTCTCTGAGTTTCATCCGCAAATCCTTGTCTCCTGCTGGTGCTTTTTTCTTCTTTGTGAAGAAGAGGAGTGGTGAACTGAGACCTTGTATTGATTATAGGGGTCTCAATCGTTTCACGATTAAGAATGCCTACTCGATCCCGTTTATTACAGAGTTATTTGACCGCCTCAAGGGAGCAATGGTTTTCACTAAGCTTGATCTGAGAGGGGCTTACAATCTCATGAGGATTAAGGAGGGCGACGAGTGGAAAACTGCTGTCAGGAAAGGTCTTCTCCGCTGGTAATATCGATCATTTGGCGTGCAGTATTGAGGTCCACCAGCAGGTGTCTCCTGGCAGTTCGGAGCTGCTTTCCTGCAAGTATTCTGTCACCTTTGGGCCGCAGTACTGGCGTCCACCAACGGAGGAATCCTGGCAGTATGGAGCAGGTATTCCCCTCTGCAGACAGGTATCACCTGACCTTAATTAGCAGAGCTGCAGTATAAATACCCAGCAATTGCAGACTTATGTTGCCCTGATATTGTTCCTTGAGCCCTGACCTGTATCCTGTTACTATGATTCCTGAACCTGTAGCCTGAAGCTGAAGCCTGATTCCTGGAACCTGTTAATCCTATTTCCTGTCCGTTACCTGAACCCTGGACCCTGGACTCTGAGCCTTGTACCTGACCCGTCCCCCCTCTGATCCATCCATCCTCTTTTGTCCTGTTTATCTCCCTTCCCAGCTTCTGATTCCCTGTTTATGACCCCGGCCTGGCTTGACTACGATTCTGGTACTCCCTCTTGCTACATATGCTGGTTGGTTTATATCACTGATTGTTTGGTTGTTCATTCTGTATTGGTCACATATGCATTTTCCTTAATAAACTTACTTTCACCTATTTATGTCTGGTTCACTCTGTCGCAGTCACACAGTTCTGGTCACATCTGGTTTATGACAGAATACCAGGGCCATCCCTGACCAGAAGTGGCTGCACAGGGGAACCATTTTGATTCAGTTGGTTGCAAACATGACTGCCGATAAGGTTATTTATTTTTCTCCTTGGGCATCTGAAAGTAGTGATTATTGCCACCAGGCTTTGAAAGGATGGTCTAGTGAACAGTTGTTTGCCACTATACGTTCGGCTCACTCCCTGGTTGATCAGGGTTATATATTGTTTGGGGAGGTGCAGCCTTTGATCAAGATCTGAACTGAGCTGGCCCTGCCCTGTATTCCAGAGGGCCGTGATGATTTCACTCCTCCTTTTGAAATGAATCAGGTTGTATCCCTAGTGTGGCTTTTGAAGATGATCCAGACGATTTTTGTGAGCACTACTCAGCCTGTTCCCCACAGGTGATTGCTGAGTGCATTGTGTCAGCTCAGTCTTTTGTTAGACAGGAAGATTTAAAAGCACAGTTTGTACAACCTATACTGTCAGCATGGTCTGACATGGTGCAAGCAGCTCCAGCCAAACAAACCACCTCTGCCACCAAACACCAGCCTACCCAAACGTATGTTTCCCCATCACCCATGTCAACCGCAGTTGCAGCTCAGTATATGCTGCTCCCAACCAATTACTCATATCCGGTCTCTGCTCCCTGTACCTATCCTGCATTCAACCCACCTTCCTCTTCTCAGCTGCCTACAAAGCCACAGGAACTTCCTCCAGCTACTGTTACCTCTTCTCTGCCATATCCCAATCCTCCTTTCCAGTCTGCTGTACCCCTCACCTACAGAGCTTCAGTGGCTAAGCCAAAGAAAAAACGAAAGTTTTTCCAACCAAGACGATCCTGCCAGTAACCCAACCTGCCTCCGCACCAGCTAATCCAATCCAGTCTGACATTCCTGTGCCTGCCTTCCAGCTGGATGTCTCGGTGCCTGCCTTCCAGACGGATGTCTCGGTGCCTGCCTTCCAGCCGGATGTCTCGTGCCTGCCTTCCAGCCTGATGTATCGGTGCCTGCCTTCCAGCCAGATGTCTCGATGCCTGCCTTCCAGCTTGATGTCTCCACTTTTCAGTCTGATGTCTCGGTGCCTGCCTTCCAGCCTGACGTGCCTACCTTAAAGTCAGATGTGTCCACCTTCCAGCCTGATGTCTCGGTGCCTGCCTTCGAGCCGGATGTCTTGGTGCCTGCCTTCCAGCCGGATGTCTCGGTGCCTGCCTTCCAGCTGGATGTCTCCGCTTTCCATTCTGATGTATTGATGCCTGCCTTCCAGCCCAAAGTCTTGGTGCCAGTGTTCCAGCCTGAGGTGCCAGTGTTCCAGCCTGAGGTGCCAGTGCCTGCTCTCCAGCTTGATGAGCCTGCTCTTCAGCCTGATGAGCCCGCTGCCCAGCCTGATGAGCCCGCTGCCCAGCCTGATGAGCCCCCTGCCCAGCCTGATGAGCCTGCTGCCCAGCCTGATGAGCCCACTCTCCAGCCTGAAGTGCCTGTGCCTGCTGCCCAGTCTGATGTGCCTGCTGTCCAGCTTGAAGTACCTGCTGCTCCATTTAATGTGTCCCTGCTTGTTGCCCAGCTTGATGTGCATGTTCCTGCTGTCCTGCTTGATGAGCCTGCTACCACACTTGATGTGCCCGCTGCCCAGCTTGGAGTGCCCGCTGCCCAGCTTGGAGTGCCCCTGTCCGCTGCCCAGCCTGGTGTGTTCCTGTCTGCTGCCCAGCCTGGAGTGCCTGTGCCCGCTGCCCAGCTTGGAGTGTTCCTGTCCGCTGCCCAGCTTGGAGTGTTCCTGTCCACTGCCCAGCTTGGAGTGTTCCTGTCCGCTTCCCAGCTTGGAGTGTTCCTGTCCGCTGCCCAGCTTGGAGTGTTCCTGTCCGCTGGCCAGCCTGGAGTGTTCCTGTCCGCTGCCCAACCTGGAGTGTTCCTGTCCGCTGCCCAGCCTGGAGTGTTCCTGTCCACTGCCCAGCCTGGAGTGTTCCTGTCCACTGCCCAGCCTGGAGTGTTCCTGTCCGCTGCCCAGCCTGGAGTGTTCCTGTCTGCTGCCCAGCTTGGAGTGCCACTGCTTGCTGCCCAGCTTGAGGTGCCCGCTGCCCGGCTGGACACCGTGGACTTTCCCCAGCAACGGCTAGTTGGAGCGTCCGGAGGTCGCTCCTTCGAGGGGGGTACTGTCAGGAAAGGTCTTCTCCGCTGGTAATATCGATCATTTGGCATGCAGTATTGAGTATTGAGGTCCACTGTTGCAGTATTGAGGTTCACTGGTGTCTCCTGGCAGTTCGGAGCTGCTCTTTCCTGCAAGTATTCTGTCACCTTTGGGTCGCAGTACTGGCGTCCACCAGCGGAGGAATCCTGGCAGTATGGAGCAGGTATTCCCCTCTGCAGACAGGTATCACCTAACCTTAATTAGCAGAGCTGCAGTATAAATACCCAGCAATTGCAGACTTATGTTGCCCTGGTATTGTTCCTTGAGCCCTGACCTGTATCCTGTTACTATGATTCCTGAACCTGTAGCCTGAACCTGAAGCCTGATTCTGGAACCTGTTGATCCTCTTTCCTGTCCGCTACCTGAACCATGGACCCTGGACTCTAAGCTTTGTACCTGACCCGTCCCTCCTGTGATCCATCTATCCTCTTTTGTCCTGTTTATCTCCCTTCCCAGCTTCTGATTCCCTGTTTATGACCCCGGCCTGGCTTGACTATGATTCTGGTACTCCCTCTTGCTACATATGCTGGTTGGTTGGTTTATATCACTGATTGTTTGGTTGTTCACTCTGTATTGGTCACATATGCATTTTCCTTAATAAACTTACTTTCACTTATTTATGTCTGGTTCACTCTGTCGCAGTCACACAGTTCTGGTCACATCTGGTTTATGACAACTGCGTTTAATATCAGAACAGGCCATTATGAGTATCTCGTAATGCCTTTTGGCCTTTGTAACTCCCCGGCAGTTTTCCAGGAATTTATTAATGATGTCCTCCGAGATTTGCTGCAGTTATGTGTGGTAGTTTATCTCTATGATATCCGCATATTTTCCAAGCCCCACGAGAGCCACCACACAGATGTCTGTTGTGTGCTTCAGAAATTAAGAGAGAACAATCTCTACTGTAAACTGGAGAAGTGTGAGTTCCATTGGGAACAGGTTAAATTCCTGTCATTTCCACTGCTGGTTTTTCAATGGACTCAGTTTCTGCTCCTATGTTGGCACATCCTGATCCTACGTTACCTTTTATCCTTGAGGTTGATGCTTCTGAGACTGGTGTTGGCGCTCTTCTGTCTCAACGTCCTACCTCTGAGAGTGCCATGCATCCTTGTGGCTACTTTTCAAAGAAATCATCACCTGCCGAGTGCAATTACGAAATTGGTGACAGAGAGCTGTTGGCAATCATTTTAGCCCTGAAAGAATGGAGACATCTCCTCGAAGGTACCACTGTGCCGGTTCTCATTTTTATTGACCATAAGAATCTCACATTCTTGTCTGAGGCTAAACGCCTCACTCCCAGAAGGGCGTGATGGGTTTTTTCTTGTCAAGTTTCAATTACATTGTCTCATTCTTACCCGGTAGTAAGAATGTAAGGGATGACACCTTGTCACGACAATTTTCCTCCACTTCCAAGTTGGAGTCGGTTCCGGTTCCTATGATTTCTCTTGATCGTATTCTGGCTACGGTTCGCACCAGTCTTACTTCTCCTTTGGGTGATAAAAATTCTTGCTGCTCAGGTCGATGCTCCTCCTGAGAAACCTTGTGACTGCTGTTTTGTCCCAGAGTGTCTCCATACTGCCGTGCTCCAGACTTACCATTCTCCCAAGGCAGCTAGCCACCCTGGGAAGAATCAACTCATTTGGGCCATTTCCCAACAATTCCGGTGGCCTAGTCTACGGGCTGATGTAACTGCCTTCATAGCTGCCTGTTCCATGTGTGCTCACAGTATTCCTGCGCTAGAGGAGCATCTCCGCGGTCTTTGTTCCACTTGGGCACAAGTCCAGGAGGCTTTGTGTCATGCTAATGATAGGTACAGACTCCATGCTGACCGCAGATGCCTTCCTGCGCTTTCCTACCAGTTTGGGGACAGGGTCTGACTGTCATCTCGCAACCTCCAACTTCGTGTTCCCTCACTGAAGTTCGCACCTCGGTTTATTGGGCCTTTCCGTATCCTTCGCAGGATTAACCCAGTGGCTTACGCGTTGGACCTTCCTCCTATTATGCGCATCTCAAATGTGTTTCATGTTTCCTTATTGAAACCGTTGGTCTGCAACCACTTTACCACCTTGATGCCATGTTCTCACCCTATACAGGTTGAGAACCATGAGGAATGTGAGGTACAATCCATTGTTGACTCCATAGGTTCTGTGGGCGCATACAGTACCTGGTGCATTGGAAGGGGTAGAGTCCGGAGGAACGCTCCTGGGTCTCATCCTCGAACGTACATGCTCCTTCCCTCCTCCGTGATTTCCATAGACATTTTCCCCTCAAGCCCGGTGGTCCTCCAAGGGGGAGGGGTCGTTGAGGAGGGGGGTACTGTCAGGGCTGGCTCAGCCCTTCTTTCTCTGAGCTGGCCGCTCAGCTGTCGGCTAATTGCCAGCTCTCATCTCTCTCCACAGTTAACCAGCTGTTGTGGATCTGCTCGTCAGTCCGGCCTACCCCCCTCTCTGTAGGCTCATGTTCCTACCTTCCTCAAACTGAATCAATAAATGGTTGTTCATCGTCAAGGTGAAGTGGCTGACGCTGAGTTCAAATAACTCAACTGACTCTTCCATGTCTCATGCTGGGGATATGGCAGAAGGCTTGGACAAGGAGGCAGAATAAGCCACTCTGGCAGGTTTAGTGGACTGCGCACTAGTCTCTGCTTGGGTGACGGGTGACAGAGGATGAGGAGGATGATGATGGTTTAGTAAGCCAATCCACCACCTCCTCTGCATGCTCAGGCTGGATGGCAACATTACTAAACAGAGGAAATGATGTCCTGCTTGAGGACAGAGCATGTCCTCCTTTGATTGTGGATGGGGATGTCTGCCTCTCCTTGTTGGCCTCCCAGATATGATGAGGGGGGCCCGCTTATTAACAACATGTAATAAAGATGTGGAATTGTATACGTGGATGCACTTTAATGAATGGAAAGTGGTGTTTGGTGCACTTTAACTTGAGTACTCAATACACAGACACACTCCACTGACACATTATAATATACTGAACTGCAGTGAAACTAGACTGACACACTGCAATATACTGTGGTAAATGTGCACTAATGCACTAAAATATACTGCGTTAAATGTGCAGTAACGCATTCAAATATACTGCATTAAACATGCAATAACGCTCTGATATATACTGCATTAAACATGCAGTAATGCACGGATATATACTGCGTTAAACGCGCAGTAACACACTGATATATACTGTGTTAAGCGTGCAGAAACTTACTGATATTTATTGCGTTAAATGAACAGTAACGTACTAATATATACTGCGTTAACCATACAGCAACGCACTGATATATACTATGTTAAGCGTGCAATAACTTATTGATATTTATTGCGTTAAATGTACAGTGACGCACTGATATATACTGCGTTAAACATTCAGTAATGCACTGATATATATATATATATATACTGATAAATATACACTCACAAAACTGACACTAAAGTAAAAATGAATGGTCACACTACATTCGCAAAACTGACACTAAAGTAAAAATGAATGGTCACACTACACTCACACTGAACTATCACTAGATTCACACTAAAATGATATTCTACACTCACAATAGAAGCACAATAGCACACTATAGCACACTAAATCGCTGGCAGCACTGAACAGAGCCCTGTTTTATCTCTCTCCACGCCAATATCACATAGCAAATGGGGAGACTATTTGTATAGTGTGGGACGGGACTAAGAGCAATGAGCTATGATTGTATAGAGTCCTCATTACTTTCTCCAATCAGGTGACAGTGCTCTGTGCCCTAATTGGACAAAGCTTTTATTGCTTCAGCCAATCAGGGCTTCCAATGCACTGTGCGGTGGCGCAGTGCATTGTGGTCATTTAGCGGGCCGAACAAACAGTCAAAACTTCTCGATAATTCAGGTGTTCGTCGAACAGGCGAACAAACAACTCTAGTGTACATATAGTTGTTGCATCAAAAGGTACATTAGCCATTTACACACTTTTATTTTTGGAGCACATGTAATGGTTGTGTGACATACAGGTGTTCTGAATTGCATGTATGATGTTTACATATTACTGAGTACTGATACTGTTTTTACTTCTCTTACCAACATATTCAGGTCCTTGTCCTGCTTTAAGAGGCTCCTCGATCGATTATCTTTCCAAAAGGTTACTCTGATCTTCTTTTGGTATTGAAGCCTTAATGTTAAATTTACTGTTTGTATTCGACTGACGCATACAACACTTGATTTTGTATTTCCTAATAATACTTTCTCACCCTGTAAATGTCGTACACTTTGAACACGAATGGAATGGAGATGAATGTTTATTGCTACTGTTACTATGTTGCTGTACCTTGATTATATATTAGAAACTTCAATAAAAATGTATTGAAGTGAAAAATATAAAAAGAGGTATTTTTAAAAAGTGTAATTTTTAGTACTGCGCATAGTAATGAAAGAAAGAAAATATATGTTTTTTAAAACTTAGTAGAATTCCATTAAATAAAAAATAATGGAATGGAATGGAACATAATCTCAGGTGTCCTTCAACTAGGAAATATGACATATAATAAACTGCTAGTAAAGGATCTTTTTTTTAAAATAACAAACATGTTATACTTACCTGTTCTGTGCAATGGTTTTGAATAGAACAGCCCTTATCCTCCTCTTAAGGGGTCCCCCACTGGCTCTCCTGGCCTCTCCTGCCTTGAAGTAGCCCCCAAGTAAGCTCCTTGGTAGGGGGGGGTACTTATGCAGGCTAGATCCCAAGCTGCACTGTGTGCATCTATTAATATACAAAGTGCGGCTCGACCCTGCCCCCCACTCCCTCATCACTGGGCGACATGTAAGTAGGTGCCTTCAAGAGCGTTATTGTGTTTTTCTTTCTATGTTCCTGTTTTTCCTAATCGTGTTTATGCCTTCAAGGTAATTGGGCCAGTCGGGTGTAAAATATCTTGATGTTGCACTGTGTCCTCAGATTGACCTGTGAGCTGGAGGTAACTAAGCTGGAAGGGTTAACGTTTTTCCCACCATTTTTAGCAAGGTTACCACCCCCTACAGGTCATACCATATAAAAGGGGCTCACTTAATGCCCTAGAGGTCAGTTCCTGGGAAAATACTGCCAAATGTAGCTGTTAGTCTGTAGTAGGGATGAGCTTCGAGTTCGAGTTGAACGTAAGGCCAACTCGAACATCGGGTGTTTGCCCGTTCACCGAACAGCAAATTTTATGGGACGTTCGCAGCAAATTCGAGCACCCAATAATGCACTGCAAGAGCGCAGTGCATTGCTGTATGACGATTGGCCAAAGAATACACTGGACCTGCATGCTTTGGCCAATCACAGCACGCTCCTCAGCAAGAGCCATAATAGGCCAAAGGCAGGATGCCTTTGGCCAATCATGGCTCAGGGGGACTAAGTCCACGCCCCACACTATGTAAGGCTGCTTACACAGTGCCCTTATAGTGTGTTATAGTGGACAGAGATAGAGAGATTGAGCTAGATTAGGCAGGCAGGTTAGTTAGTTGGTGGCAGTGTATTTGATATAAATATATATATATATATATATATATATATATATATATATATATATATATATATACAGTCAGACTAGTATATATATATATCTATATACACAGTCTACTTATATATATATATATATATATATATATATATATATATATTTACACTCTGCATTCAGCGTAGCCTATATATACAGTGCATTCGGCAGTGTACAGTTTCTAATACACAGTATATAATACAGTGTAGTGCGGTGTTAAAAAAAAAATACCCATCATGTCCGGAAGGTCTTTCAGGAGAGGCAGACGCTCACAGGCCACTAAAAGAGGGCATGCACCCTCTGAAATAATATTTAACAGCAGGGACCGTTCCTGCGCCCAACAAGAGTAACTGTGAGGGGTTACCGCGTTCTGCTACCACCAACACCTAAGGCCTAATTTTTCAGCAGAGTATATAGTGCAGTCCGATTGGTATATATACTGCAGTTCAGAGTATATAGTGCAGTCTGTATAGTATATATACTGCAGTTCAGAGTAGTATATGTAGTATATATAATACAGTGCAGGGTATATAGTGCAGTGTACAATATATAATATCGTGTATTGAAGTGGTTAAAGGGAGCCCTATGACAGAATTAAGAAAAAAACGGCATGGGTTCCCCCCGTCCATACCAGGCCCTTTGGGTCTAGTATGGATTTTGGGGGGACCCCCACGCCATTTAAAAAAATAAATTTAGTGTGTTCACCTTAATATCCATACCAGACCCGAAGAGCCTGGTATGGACTGGAGGGGAAACCCGCTCTGTTTTTTTACATTATTTTTTATGTATATTGCCAGGATCTGGTAATACATTACAGCCGTGAGCAATTTTAAATGACATTTTTTCCTTTAGAAATGTCATTTTGCTGCGGTACTTTTCTAAACATGGGAAAAATGCGCTACTTTACAGGCAGACTAAGGGGACCCCCCAGGCACCATATTTAAAGGAATATTTCATTTTTATTGTTTCACTTCAAGCACTCTTAAAACCACTGCTCCTGAAAAAACGTCTGTTTTAAAAATGTTTTTTTGCATTGATACATGTCCCCTGGGGCAGTATCCGTGTCCTTGCATATAAGCATGTCCCATAGACTTTAACAGTGTTCACATGTTCGCACAAACTTTTTGTCTGTTCACAAGTTCTGGTGCGAACCGAACCGGAGGGTGTTCGGCTCACCCCTACACTGTAGGAGTGGATCACCCCATGGAGGGGGGGTGATGGGAGCCCAGTTGGAGTTCCCAGTGGGGTCTTGAAACTGGAGACTAGGGATGAGCTTCGAGTTCGAGTCAAACTCATGTTCGACTCGAACATCGGCTGTTCGCCAGTTCTCCGAACAGCGAACAATTTGGGATGTTCACAGCAAATTTGAAAGTCGCGGAACACCCTTTAATAGTCTATGGGAGAAATCAAAAGTGCTAATTTTAAAGGCTTATATGCATGGTATTGTCATAAAAAGTGTTTGGGGACCTGGGTCCTGCCCCAGGGGACATGGATCAATGCAAAAGTTTTAAAAACGGCCGTTTTTTCGGGAGCAGTGATTTTAATAATGCTTAAAGTGAAACAATAAAAGTGTAATATTCCTTAAAATTTCGTACCTGGGGGGTATCTATAGTATGCCTGTAAAGGGGTGCATGTTTCCCGTGTTTAGAACAGTCTGACAGCAAAATGACATTTCAAAGGAAAAAAGTCATTTAAAACTACTCGCGGCTATTAATGAATTGCCAGTCTGACAATACACATAAAAGTTAATTGATAAACCAATCCAAAATTTTTTTAAAAAATGATGTGGGGGGTCCCCCTAAATTCCATACCAGGTCCTTCAGGTCTGGTTTGGATATTAAGGGGAACCCCGGCCAAAAATTTTTTAAAAAATGGCGTGGGGTCACCCTCAAAATCCATACCAGACCCTTATCCAAGCACGCAACCTGGCAGGCCGCAGGAAAAGAGGGGGGGGACGAGAGAGCACCCCCCCTCCTGAACCGTACCAGGCCACATGCCTGTACATGGGGACACCTTGTCCCCATGTTGATGAGGACAAGGGCCTCATCCCCACAACCCTTGGCCGGTGGTTGTGGGGGTCTGCGGGCGGAGGGCTTATCGGAATCTGGAAGCCCCCTTTAACAAGGGGACCCCCAGATCCCAGCCCTCCCCCCTGTGTGAAATGGTAAGGAGGTACAAGAGTACCCCTACCATTTCACAAAAAAAGTGTCAAAAATTTTAAAAATGACCAGAGACAGTTTTTGACAATTTCTTTATTTAAATGCTTTTTCTTTCTTCTATCTTCTTTCTTCTATCTTCTATCTTCTAGCTTCCTTCGGTTTCTTCCTCCATCTTCTTCATCTTCTGGTTCTTCTGGTTCTTCCTCTGGTGTTCTCGTCCGGCATCTTCCTCCGCGGCGTCTTCTTCCCTTCGTCTTCTCGGGCCGCTCCACATCCACCATGATGGGAGGCTCCCTCTGTGTGACGCTTCTCCTCTTCTGACAGTTCTTAAATAATCTGACGCACGGGGACTTGACGGGGACTTCCCTGTAGCATTCCCCGTGATGTCAGAGGGGGCGGGGTCACCGGGCATACACTGCCACCTCCTGAAGACGGGAATTGAAACGTACGTCGAGGCGTGCCTGGTTACACAATCTTCATCCCCCTCCGGTCCCTGTGGTTGTCGGCAGCAGATGGTGAAGCGCACGCCAGCTACCACACACACAGCGGAGCTTCCATACTAAGATGAGCAGTATAGCCTCAGTGCCGGGCGAGGGCACTTTCTAATGTAAGCAGCCATTTGGCTTTCTGTTTTTAATCAATTTTTTAATAAATGGGATTACACTATTTTGGACCCTCTTGTATCCTTCTATATATTGCCTGATGTCCTACTGGGGGAGAGGAAGAGGTTACCCACAAGGCTTAAACACACGATGGTAGCAAGTCATTTCTTGCTAAAGGCTTTAATTGACCTCTTTTTAATCAAAAAGGTCAACATCTTCCGGTAAGGGGACATCCACTTACAGAGCACTTAGGGTGTGTTATTCAGCTGGTGAAGGTCGTCCATTCACACAGAGGAGGATTCACTTTTATTTGTTTTATTCATTTTGTGTATTTTGTTACAGCGGAAGATAAATGCATATTGATTTGCACTATTTTCAATTGCATGTGGACTTTATTTTAGCATTTTTTATTCACATTTTTTCATCATCAGAATTTTCATACTATTTTTCACAAAGGTATTATTTTGCTGTATATGCAGAGATTGGATGGTTGTCATTCTCTTCTAATATGCAAGTTTGATGTTTATATTATTATTTTAATATTTTTTGTATGGTACACTATAGTGGTCACAATTCAGTTTGTTTGAGCATAATTATCTAGATGCTATCTAGCTCACAGTCTATATAGTTTTAGAGCCCCCATCACATAATCTCTTCCACCCAGGGACCCAGCCTGGAGTCAGAGGAGAGCGTGAGATGTATGAGGTACCTCAGGAGAAAGAGAGCAAGCACAAAGAACAGAGAGAGAATGCTTCCTGTATCCAGTGGCAACAGTGGGACATGTCACTGGGAGTAAGGTGACAGGGATTGCTGTGTTGTTGGAGACTGGTACAGGCTCTGTGGTACCGGTCCCTAGGTGCTGCACACCTGGAAAATGGTGTTCTCTAACAAGTAGCTGTGTCCAGAGTGTAGAGTTAACAGTAAATATGTTTTACCATGAGTTACAGAAGAGCTAAGTGTGTAAGTTGCTGCCCACTTCTAAGTCTGGAGTTGTACCTTAATACCTAACTCATATGACCGCAATCTTCTGCCTAATATTTAGGCATGAGCGAGTGCGGTTCCTTAGTGTCCCCCACTAGGGTACCTTAGGCCTCACCCAAAAACAGGAGCCAATGGCGTCCTCTGATTTCACCAGTCCAGTGAGGAGAGGGAGAGAGGGAGTGAGCAGCACCCTTGCTCTCGGGAACATCACTGGACCAAGATCAGGCTCAGATAAATATTTAGGAAGGGGGGGGCAGGGGGAGCTGTACCTAACTGTTTTTTTTTACCTTAATGCAGAGAACCACTTTATGAATGTTAGAGACTACTTGTCAGGCAAATATCATTCAAAGGTCAATGTGGAAGCCACTTAATACAGAATCAACATGAAAGAAAACACTGTTATTGGTAAGAATGCATTTAAACAATGCTGATTACAGTTCATATCCCACCTGCTTAATAAAGTTGAACTGATTTTGCAAATTTCAAATCAAAGGCCAATCTGCAAGTTCATCAATAATACCATGCCTCCTGTGGTCTGCCTGAGCTGCCATAGGGAATTTCTAGAAGATTAGATTAGTCATTGAGTTTAATGTAGCTACAGTATTCAAAGGAAGTGTGTACCTTCTCATGAAAACCCTAGGAGTAAAAGCTACCCACCAGGTCTAACAGGAGTAAATGAATAGGATTATCATTTCTCTTATGTGAGATAAGCAGCAGCACAAGTTCTATATTGATTTACCATGTAATACTAATTACTTCAGGTAAAGACCATCGATGTATGAGTGGGATGAACTATTAGGTTATCAAGTGATATTTTGAACAAGTAGGATAATAGGATTTTTACAAATGAAGCACAACTATTCAAATACTTTATTTATTTTTCACATGTGAATATTGTGTATACACATTCCTTTCTAGGTTAATTAACTCACTTTAGTCATTTACAGCAATGTTTCTATATAGTGAATTTGTTCTTTCTCTTTTTCTGTATGTTTTTCTTTGCAGCCTTTGCAGCCTTTGCAGCCTGTTTGCATAAAATGCCTTCCTTCTATCTGCAATGAATACAATTCTACCATAAAATGTAATCAAGATAGTATGACTATGTGGTCTATGATCCGTGCCATATACAGTCAATATGATCGAGAGTTATTGATCGGGAGTCCTTGAAAACTCAAGTGCCCCAGTCGAACATCCCTTTTTGGACGTATATTGAAATGCGCCATTTCCTAAATGGCTTGGAAAATAGTAGGTGTTTTATAGGGACCGGGCCCCTTTTGAGGTGATCTGCACCAGGTCTTCGCCCCAACAACACCTGGTCTCTGACATGTACTCTCTGTTCTTTTCTACACTTGCCCCCAATTCAGGGAAACCATGCATGGAGTGAGAAAGTAACCCGGACCTTCATTTAGAGGAGGACAAACAGGAACAAATTATTTTTGCTTACCCATAAAGGCACACTGCATGTATACACTCAGGAGAATTCTTTTAAGATTAGGTCAAGATGTTACAGAGTTCCCTTAAGATCTTCACGGTTTCTGATTGATGCTGGCATTGCTTGATGGGAAAGGACACGTTTCTCCATGTGTGGTGGGACTGTCCCATTATAGACACTTTTTGGACCAAGGTACATGGCCTCATAACTCGAATGGCGGGGAGGGCTTTGAACTTTTCCCCAGTCCAGTATTTGTTACACCACATGAAACAACCACTACGACAATACAGGAGGTAACTGTAACTACACTTGATCAATGCAGCATGCTTATGTATCACCATACACTGGGGAGACACCAATCCACCTAGTGTTCGGGAATGGTTCACTCACTTGAACAGGCTGGAGGAGATGGAGGAGTTGATTTTCTAGGCGCAGGATAGAATTTCTGCCTTCATGAAAATGTGGGCCAGCTGGTTGCACTTTAAATCTTTGTCTGAGTATAAGAATCTTATGTCTTAGTTCCTAGGACTACGGTTAAGTATGACATTTGGGTGTCCAGTCTTGTGAGGTCTGCTACACTGCCACAGTAGGAGCAAATGTTGAGACCCCTGAGCTAGATAGCTGTCTGTTTTCTGTATACCCCTCTGTCCCAAAGTGTCGGGGAGGGGTTTTTTTGCTGACAGATAGCTTTGTCTGATTTGGGTGCTTCCCCCTCCCCCCCCCCCTTTTTTTCTTTTCTTTCATCCTCCTTTCCTCATCTCTCCTTACCTCTTCTCCCAATCCCTTTTTTTTCAGAGAAATCTGGCTGGCATTTTTCATAGGGGATTATTGAAGTTCTGTCAACCTAATTTTGTTGGGGTGGGCGTGGTGTTTAGGATTAAATACCCAGATTGCTCTATAGTAGGTGTAAGGCCGATATTTCTGCGCCCGACCTATTAGTATTACCATATTATGTGGGTGTACTGAGGGGGCGTTCTTTATGGTTTTTCCGTTGTATATTTTTTACCATTTACCTTATTGTTCTTTTAAGAATGTTGTTATTTCTTAGGCCCTTCTGGGTCTTGACTGCACGCACGTTTCTGTGATTGCTTGATGATAGTAACCTTGTGCTTATCTATTATACCACTCTAGTCTTGAGGTTGTTTTTTTTTTCTATATTTCTGTGGAAAAATGTGTATGCTTTTCTATTTTTTCAATAAAAATGTATTATGAAATAAAAAGTAAAAAAAAGAAAGTCAATGTGCCTATTGGTCATAAAGGTCTCTGAAGCCCAAAGGTTGCAAGTATATAAATTTACATTAAAACAGCATTAAAAACAAAAATAAAGATGTATTAAATTGTGGCTCACCATTTTTTAGGCATGGTGGCTGCATTATGCAAAAAGATAGGTGTGTGAGCAAGAGAATCACACAAAATAGTGGTTACTTATAGGGAACTGATGCAATATGCCCAAATTAAGAATTTAAAATATGCTTTATTCCAAAATTAGCGAAGGCTATACAAAGCGTATAAAAATCTTTACATGAATCCATAACCCAGACAATGTTGTCTTCCCCATTACTGGAAAGGTAAGAGAATCAGATTGTGTGGAATAACATTAATCTGACTTTCACCTGTAATTAAAACCTCATGGGGAGGCAAACTTGCCGCATGCGGTTGACCGCTTCTATGGAGCAGCATGCGTGTGTTGCAATATAGGTGGACAGGGATGGTGGAATTGTGTGAAAAAGACAACAATTTGCACAGTTTTCCTGTACTTTGTACCTGATTTCAACTTACTAATTTTTAAACAGACCAAGCTGTCCAGACGAAGTAGTAGTTATAGAATTGAGACAAACCATTTAGAGCAGGGGTCTTAAACTGCCGACCCTCCAGCTGTTGCAGAACTACAAGTGCCATGAGGCATTGCAAGGCTGACAGTTACAAGCATGACTCCCTCAGGTAGAGGCAGGATGAGACTTGTATTTCTGCAAGAGCTGGAGGGCCACCAGTTGGAGACCCCTCATTTAGAGTATTGGAGTTCAGCTTCAGCTTCAGTTTCTTAGTCAAGTTTATCTAAATTTGCTAGTTTAACACTACCCTCTCCCCAGACTAACAATGCTGCTGTCCAAAGGCTTTACTACTTTATTCAGAATGCAGACACCTTAGGACATGAGGTGTGTTACTGCCTAGCCACCACATTTAGGGATTGGTAAGCTGCAAGATACTATAGATTTTTTTTTTTACTTAGTTGAATCCATCAACCAGATAAATTCTTATTGGAGCCTACTGTGATTAATAGTTTATTGCCTACAAACTGTCCTAAGGACCTTTGTCCACCTCCTTTTGACCTACATTTGACCTTGTCTAAGCTGCACAAATCTGCTTCTAGACATGTAAGCATTCCCATTGACATAAACAAAAACCTGTCATTATCTGCATTTATGCAGTGACCAGTTATTAGGCTCACTGTGTATTTTCTTTCCTCAATTACCATAATAGAAGACCAAACTTGGGCAATTTGAGTTTTCTTTTCTGTAAAGGGCAATATGAATATACAAAAGGTAAGTAACTCTAATGGAGGATAATAGAATGGATGAAATAAAATGAGGGAGTTAGGGTAAAATTATTTCTTTGTTTCTGTATTCATAGACATGCTCATTTTGAAGCTTGAGTCCATATACCTGCTCGATTTGACTATAAAATAAAAAAACTGCTTGGGATTGCTGTGTAGCTCTTCATAGCAGGTTATATTTGAATGTATAAAGAACATTTTCTCCATGTACTGGTGCTTCAAGTTCTCACGCTACTTACCTAGTCACATGATCTCTGCCATAAAGGCAAACCGGAGTTCAGGCAGAGCCATGAAAAATATTCAGGTCATCCAAGACAGCAGTGCTGTGTCCTTCTAGTGGAGATTATGTGATAAACACTGCACCACAGCTTTTAATTAAGCAGGATAGCTATATTTTAAATGTAAAAAAAAAAAATCAATATTCTCTATTTCTAGTATTTCATAAAATAGAATGTACCTATATCTAGGATAGTAATGAATCAGTGTGCGTATATGTATTTGGGTTGGTGTATATTCATGATTAGAGCTATGTTTCATACCATTCATAATAAAGTCCATCATGCATTTTTGTCCACCTCAAGACCCTCCAACGGCAGTTGAAATAAATGCAGAGGAGGCAAGGGGACTGGACTAAGCTGTTTGGTATAGTCCTATATTCTTTCCTTTTCAAATGCCATATTATCTTGGTGAACCTCAAGCACCTGTCCCTAATATGTGTAGTTTGTATTATACGTTGTCAAATGGTGTGGATTCGAAAGACAGTTTATACAGAATTACACCTAAACATTATACTAATACACAGTGCCATGCTGCTCCTTTTCAGTCACAGTGTGTGCACTAGAAAGGGATTTATTTGGTTTCTTTCAGACGTCAGGTCTAGTTTTAGCGCTACTGATATTTCGCAGCTTGTACTGCTTCCTTCTAAAAATAGCTGCACAATGACTAGCTGTGCCAATGCCAACTCAAGGAACCTTTACACTGAAGAACAGAAAGTTCCTCTAGTTTGACTGGCATTTTTAATTAGTGGTCACAACCATTCAGTGAAATTGCTTTCTGATGTTAATAGAGAGGAGCGAACTTATCATTTGTTTTCTTCTGCTGTAGTCATGTCTTAATTATGATCAATTAAGACTTCACTTCTAAAGGAAATCTTTTCCTTCCATGAATACACAGTTACAACCGATCTATTAATGCGCCTATCTGATCCAAGCGTCTACAGGTGAACCAAGAAATTGTTTCTTGTTAAACTGAATAAATTACATGTAAACATAAACTATTACCAACTGCAATTAGAACCTTGCTGATTAAATGAATTAAAACCAGCTACTGCCAGTAAACATCAGATAACAGTGCTAAAAAGCTGTGAACCAACAATTATTTTATGTGATACATGGTATATATTAGTCTGCTCCTTTTTCTCACTAAAGAAGGGTGATTGTATGTAAAAATGTAAATTTTCAAAAAAAAGAAACATCAGTACCATTTTACTTTTATAACCATGAATGCTGTTATTACTAATTATTATTATTAGATCAACATATTTAGAATTATGAGGTTTTCCCAAGAAATCTGTAAATCACCAATTTGACTGAGGTTCCTTCATGCAGCAATATGAAATAGACGCACGCCCCAGCATATTATGCTGATGTGATACCAGTGATGCAGTTGCTGGAGATACCTCCTAGCTTTTCCTATGCAGTTGCTTTCTACCTGGCTGAGCTAGTAAGATGTTACTCTCTCCTTGCTCCTTTACCACGGAGTAAGAGGCTACAGTGGTATGAGCCAGCAAGGGAGAAAATCCATTGAGTGTCCCAATTCAATTAACCCACCTGAAATAACTCTTAGTAAACCCCACTGTGGAACCATCACTGTTGCTGTTACTTAAGAAGCTTTCATCCCACAGTTGCTTATGTTACTTCATGAACTGGAGCTCAAGTATTGAAATCACTCCCCTACAGAAGGTAACATTTGTATCCTGAAAAAACCTAAGAACTGCAAGAACGAGGACCATTTTATGTTACTATCCCAGTAGGTTTCAATAGGGTTAAAGACAAAGCTGTTTGCAAACTGAATCCAGGAAGATTCACGCATTCCTTGTGCTAGAATGCAGCTGATAACTTGGGCATATCACCATTGCAGTCTCTCATTTAAAGACAATTACTAAATTGACTCCTAGTGAGGCCCTGTGGACTCAAGGGCTTGTTCACATGGTAAAACGTGTGGTAGCGCACATGAAGAGTGTTGTTAAAGGAGAAGTATGGGAATGCAAAAATAGGTAGTACATGGTACACTCATACCTGCATTGCATTTCTTCCTTCCCCCAGTCCTTTTGTTTTTGTAGAATAGTCTTTTGAAGTGTCCAGAATCAGCCTCTAACAGTTCTTTCTCAGTTCAAAAGTTTGCAGGGGGTGGATACAGCTCCACAATCCAGTCACTCCTTCACTCCCTCCCTCTGGAGGACATGTGGGTGTGCCTGGTGAAGAGGTGCACACCCAGGCTGCTATCTAGAGTGAGCACATTCTTCACTTACCTCCGTTTCCATGGTAGCATGTCAAAGCTAAAACCCGGAAGCAGAGACAGTGTGATACAAACAGTGAAGTCCTCACCTTTCACTGGCTGTTATCTGCAAGCTCTCCTCTGCGAGACTCCAGCACCTCACCCCTGGGCTTTGATGTTCCTTCCTGTGTCCTCTGAATTCTCCCCCCCCTCAATCATTCAAAGTGCATGTCTGCGTCTCCTCCAGCCGATTAGGGGAGGGGGGAGAGGCATTGAACACTTTTTATGTTCAGAAATTAACACAGGTAAGCTCTCTACACATAACACTGTGCTATATCAGAAGATGAGACATGGTGAGGAGCATAGTGACCTGTGCCCTGTGCCCTGTGTCTGTTCTCTTAAATGAACACAGTGCTATGTGTAGAGAGCATACCTGTGTACAGTTCATAGGAGAGGGAGACTGACAACTCCCCCATATCTAAAGTGACCCCAGATAGGTCCCCAGAGTCTCCTTTATTGTACATATAAATCATCCCTCTGTCGCTGATCCCATCCCCCACCACCATTCCTCTGTCACTGATCCCATCCCCCACCACCATCCTTCTGCCACTGATCCCATCCCTATCCCCCCATCCCCAATACTCCTATACAATCCCATCATCCCCATCCCCTGTACTCCTATACAATCCCATCATCCCCACCCCTATCCCCTGTACTCCTGTACAGTTCCATCATCCCCATCCTCATCACCTGTACTCCTATATAATCCCATTACCCCCATCCTCTGTACTCCTATACAGTCCCATCATTCTCATCCCCATCCCCAGTACGCCTATAGAGTCCCACCATCTCCATCGCCTGTACTCCTATACAGTCCCGTTATCCCCATCCCCTGTACTTCTTCCTATACAATCCCATCATCCCCTGTACTCCTATACAATCCCTTCATCCCCATCCCCTGTACTCCTATACAGTCCCATCATCCCCATCCCCAGTACTCCTATACAGTCCCATCATCCCCTATACTCCTATACAGTTCCATCATCCCCATCCCCAGTACGCCTATAGAGTCCCATCATCCCCATTCCCTTTACTCCTATACAGCCCCATCATCCCCATCCCCTGTACTCCTATACAGTCCCGTCATCCCTATCCCCTGTACTCTTATACAGTTCCATCATCCCCATCCCCTGTACTCCTATACAGTCTCATCATTCCCATCTCCTGTACTCCTATACAGTCCCATCATCCCCATCCCCAGTACGCCTATAGAGTCCCATCATCACCATGTCCTGCACTCTGATATAGTCCCGTCATCACCATCCCCTGTACGCCTATAGAGTCCCATCATCCCCATTCCCTGTACTCCTATACAGCCCCATCATCCCCATCCCCTGTACTCCTATACAGTCTCGTCATCCCTATCCCCTGTACTCTTATACAGTTCCATAATCCCCATCCCCTTACCCCTATACAGTCTCATCATTCCCATCTCCTGTACTCCCATACAGTCCCATCATCCCGATCCCCAGTATGCCTATAGAGTTCCGTCATCCCCATCCCCAGTACACCTATAGAGTCCCGTCATCCCCATCCCCTGTACTTTTATACAGCCCCCATCATCCCCATCCCCTGTGCTCCTATACAGTCCGGTCATCCCCATCCCCTGTACTCTTATACAGTCCCATCATCCCCATCCCCTGTACTTCTATACAGCCCTGTCATCCCCATCCCCAGTACTCCTTCCTATACAATCCCATCATCCCCTGTACTCCTATACAATCCTTTCATCCCCATCCCCTGTACTCCTATATAGTCCCATCATCCCCATCCTCAGTACTCATATACAGCTCCATCATCCCCATCCCCAGTACGCCTATAGAGTCCCATCATCACCATGTCCTGCACTCCGATATAGTCCCATCATCACCATCCCCAGTACGCCTATAGAGTCCCATCATCCCCATTCCCTGTACTCCTATACAGCCCCATCATCCCCATCCCCTGTACTCCTATACAGTCCTGTCATCCCTATCCCCTGTACTCCTATACAGTCCCGTCATCCCTGTCCCCTGTACTCCTATACAGTCCCGTCATCCCTATCCCCTGTACTCTTATACAGTTCCATCATCCCCATCCCCTGTACTCCTATACAGTCTCATCATTCCCATCTCCTGTACTCCTATACAGTCCCATCATCCCCATCCCCAGTATGCCTATAGAGTTCCATCATCCCCATCCCCAGTACACCTATAGAGTCCCGTCATCCCCATCCCCTGTACTTTTTTACAGCCCCATCATCCCCATCCCCTGTGCTCCTATACAGTCCGGTCATCCCCATCCCCCTCCCCTGTACTCTTATACAGTCCCATCATCCCCATCCCCTGTACTTCTATACAGCCCTGTCATCCCCATCCCCAGTACTCCTTCCTATACAATCCCATCATCCCCTGTACTCCTATACAATCCTTTCATCCCCATCCCCTGTACTCCTATATAGTCCCATCATCCCCATCCTCAGTACTCATATACAGTTCCATCATCCCCATCCCCAGTATGCCTATAGAGTCCCATCATCCCCTATACTACTATACAGTTCCATCATCCCCATCCCCAGTACGCCTATAGAGTCCCATCATCACCATGTCCTGCACTCTGATATAGTCCCGTCATCACCATCCCCTGTACGCCTATAGAGTCCCATCATCCCCATTCCCTGTACTCCTATACAGCCCCATCATCCCCATCCCCTGTACTCCTATACAGTCCCGTCATCCCTATCCCCTGTACTCTTATACAGTTCCATAATCCCCATCCCCTTACCCCTATACAGTCTCATCATTCCCATCTCCTGTACTCCCATACAGTCCCATCATCCCGATCCCCAGTATGCCTATAGAGTTCCGTCATCCCCATCCCCAGTACACCTATAGAGTCCCGTCATCCCCATCCCCTGTACTTTTATACAGCCCCATCATCCCCATCCCCTGTGCTCCTATACAGTCCGGTCATCCCCATCCCCTGTACTCTTATACAGTCCCATCATCCCCATCCCCTGTACTTCTATACAGCCCTGTCATCCCCATCCCCAGTACTCCTTCCTATACAATCCCATCATCCCCTGTACTCCTATACAATCCTTTCATTCCCATCCCCTGTACTCCTATATAGTCCCCTCATCCCCATCCTCAGTACTCATATACAGCTCCATCATCCCCATCCCCAGTACGCCTATAGAGTCCCATCATCACCATGTCCTGCACTCCGATATAGTCCCATCATCACCATCCCCAGTACGCCTATAGAGTCCCATCATCCCCATTCCCTGTACTCCTATACAGCCCCATCATCCCTATCCCCTGTACTCCTATACAGTCCTGTCATCCCTATCCCCTGTACTCCTATACAGTCCCGTCATCCCTGTCCCCTGTACTCCTATACAGTCCCGTCATCCCTATCCCCTGTACTCTTATACAGTTCCATCATCCCCATCCCCTGTACTCCTATACAGTCTCATCATTCCCATCTCCTGTACTCCTATACAGTCCCATCATCCCCATCCCCAGTACGCCTATAGAGTTCCATCATCCCCATCCCCAGTACACCTATAGAGTCCCGTCATCCCCATCCCCTGTACTTTTTTACAGCCCCATCATCCCCATCCCCTGTGCTCCTATACAGTCCCGTCATCCCCATCCCCTGTACTCTTATACAGTCCCATCATCCCCATCCCCTGTACTTCTATACAGCCCTGTAATCCCCATCCCCAGTACTCCTTCCTATACAATCCCATCATCCCCTGTACTCCTATACAATCCTTTCATCCCCATCCCCTGTACTCCTATATAGTCCCATCATCCCCATCCTCAGTACTCATGTACAGTCCCATCATCCCCAGTACACCTATAGAGTCCTATCATCCCAATTCCCTGTACTCCTATACAGTCCCATTATCCCTATCCCCTGTACTCTTATACAGCCCCATTATCCCCATCCCCTGTACTCCTATACAGTCCCGTCATCCCAATCACCTGTACTCTTATAGAGTCCCATCATCCTCATCCCCTGCACTCCTATACAGTTCTGTTATCCCCATCCCCAGTACACCTATAGAGTCCCATCATCCCCATCCCCTGTACTCCTATACAGCCCCATCATCCCCATCCCCTGTACTCTTATACAGTCCCATCATCCCCACCCCCTGTAATCCAACACAGTCCCATCATCCCCATCCCCTGTACTCTTATACAGTCCCATAATCCCCACCCCCTGCACTCCTATACAGTCCTGTCATCCCCATCCCCTGTACTCCTCTACAATCCCATCATCCCCATCCCCTGCACTCCTATACAGTCCCATCAGCCCTATCCCCTGTATTCCTATACAATCCCATCATCCCCATCCGATCGCGTCAATTCCGACCGTGTGTGGCCTGTTCCGACGCACAAAGTGCCACGCATGCTCAGAAGAAATTCCGACATGGGACAGCTCGTTCTGGTAAACGTAGCATTCGGAATGGATACAGCACTTTCGTCATGATGCAATGTTCAAAATGGTTTAATACAGCGCACTATCTTCTTCTTTATAATGTGACAAGAATTAAGTAGTTTTGCTGCTCATATTCACACACACTTCTCACAAACTTATTTCGTTACTATTTATCGGGATTCCCTCAATATATTTGGATTTCTCACATCTGACAACAAAATTTTTTTTTTTTTTTGGACTTTAATGTAGATTCTTTTTTTGTGTTTCTCTTTTTTATTTTTTATTTTTTTGGTGATTTTGATTTGTATTCCCAAAAATGTTTGTGTGTTTTTTGTGACAAGTTCCCACAACACCACTAATATGTTGTTCTGTTTAATCTGTAGGAGATTGTTTGGTGTTGTTGTCCCTTGTTAATTTCACATTGTACTTTAGAAATGTACCTGAATCATCACCAACAAACTGTCCTTTTTGGATGAAAACACACACAGGAGAGTAGAATTTACCCAAAAATATTTTATTAAGGGGTCACAACTATAAACAAAGAGGGAGGCAACGCTGGAGAAACTGCAGAATTGGGCAAAGCCTTGGACCCCCGGGGCAGACATCAACTATTTAAAAGCAAAATTGGTGGCCTGAGGAGTCCATATCTATGGGAGGGCAGTCTGGTCCAGAAGTCCCAGAGATCCGGAAAGCAGCAGATGACATCTGTGTCCCCAGGCTGTGGTCATACGAGATACTGCAGCTTTTGTCAGACCAGACTGAACCCAGGGCAATCACTCTTTGGTCTTCTTTCCACGCCTCCTTCCATGCTGTGGCTGTGGTGGTGGAGTTGTGGCAGCAGGAGGAGGAGGAGGAGGAGGATCGTCCCTCTCCGTGACATCCGTCTTGTGTGTCAGTTCCCCACTCTCCCCCTTACGAAGGACTTTATAAATCAGGTCCTCAGAGATCTTGCGTTGACCCTCCTGCATGCCCTGCAATTTTGTGGCAGCCATGCAGGCAAAGGCCTCTTCAGGACTGGGAAAGGCTCAGAGGGACGCCGAAGCCTCCTGGATCAGCCTGTATGCTGAATCCTGCACGGGACTCGGAGTGGCCTTCCTGGCTCGTTTATATGGCAGGCGGAGGGGAGGGACCTGAGACTCAGTCAGGCTGCGACTTGTCCCTGGCTTCTCTTGGCTGCCACTTAGCCCCGCCTCCTCCTGGCTGCCACTTATCCCCGTCTCCTCCTGGCTGCCACTAATCCCCGCCTCCTCCTGGCTGCCACATTCCACAACCTCCTCCTGGCTGAGGTCTTCCTGTGTATGAAAAAGGGACATAGTTTTAGTTTTTTATTCATCAATCACACACAATTTTCACCTCCTGACTGCTGCAAATTGAATGTTAACAAATATAACAGACTATCCTTCTGAGCCCAGCAGTTTTCATTTTTTTCCCAATTTTGGGTGCCCACTACTGTCTATTGATATGTAAAGCACTTTTTTTAATCAGCAATTAGTGATCAATAATAACATCTAATAAACATCATTTATTTATTGACCAGAAATCTGTAGAAGAATGCTATACCTGACTCCAGCTGGGCTCCTCCACTTCTTCCTGGCTGGAAGGCCCAGGTTGGACATCGGAAGCCTCAGCTGGGGTGGAAGGAAGCGTGGAAGGAAGAGTAGAGAGGGATTCCCTGACTTCAGTGTGGTCTGACAGAAATCACAGTCTCTCATAGTACCACAGCCTGGGGACATAAACGTCATCTGCTGCAGCTCCGGACCTCTGGGAATCTGTGACCTTCTTGTGCTCCCTAAGATAAGTGCTCCTCAGGCCACCAATTTTAGCTTTCAAATAAGTGATGGTTGCTTCACCAACTCCAGCAGTTTCTCCAGCGCTGCCTGCCTCTTCTGTTTGTGATTATAGTGGGGGTGTCTCACTTGCCACAGACAGGGCAGCTCCCTGTACTTGTCTATGAACAGGGGCAGGAAATTGTGGTCGTTGAACCCATCCATTTTCTCTGTAAGACACAACACAAGACAAAGCCTAATGTCAGGCCAAACTCCCCTAATCTTGTTACAATATAGGCTTCCATTTCGAAGCAGTATAGGCCCAAGTTTAGATCCTACCTTCGTTAGCACGATCGGCGTCTCCGATGCTCCTTCCTCCGCTCACAGATCGTACGTAAGACGCGCGCGTTACGATTTATACAGACTGCGCTTGCGTATAACTCCGCCCGCCCCTGACGTTCTTTCTAGTCTATTCCCCGCCCCTTTTCGTTCGGCGCAGTGGGGGAAGAGCATATGGCGGATAGACAGCAGGATCATGCTAATTGTAGCAACGAGGAGGAGGAGGAGGAAAGGCTGGAGCCTGAAACGTCCCGATCCAGAAGAAGATTAAAGGACTCAAATATGTCCTTTGGGGAGATGTTGGAGATGGTGAACATCCTGAAGAAGGCCGACTATGATGGAAAGTATGGGCCTTACCCCAACCCCAATGTCAGAAAGGCCAAGATCATGGCTAAAGTGGTCAGGAGTCTGCACCGGAAATTCGGGGTACGACGATCGAAAGATCAGCTCAGGAAGCGGTGGTCGGACCTGAAATTACGAGAACATGAGCAATACAGAAAGATCCGGAGAGTGCTGCAAAAAAGTAAGTAGTTGTGCTGTGTTCCTATTCTTTATGTTTATTACGTTCGTGCTGCTCCATGTGCTTTTAGGAACTGTTGTACAGTTTAAAATGGCAACTTTCATGTTCATGGGCATATTATTCGTTCGGCTCACACATTGTTATTTCGGACGATAAAATACCATTGTTTAGGCCATATGCATTTGGTCACCATTTTGACGCCCTATACTTGTCTTCAAAGAATTGGGTTGTGTAGATGGCTTTGTTACTAGAATGAAATGCAAACTAGATTCTGTGTAAGGAGAGGACACTGAGCAGCTGCTTTCACATCTGGACACTGGAGCACTATAGTGTGGGACACAAGAACACCATTTTTATTAGGGGGGCCACACAGGTGCTCCAGTGTATACTATAGAGGGGGCTACATCTGTGAAGCTTGTACCAAACAGGTAAAGTATTGCAGCTTGACAAAGGGCACTAAAAAAGCTACATCTTGGAACTCGGCTAAAATAGACAATTGTACCCCACTTCCAAGCAATGTTTCATCTTTATAGTTCTGACATTAAATATCTGTGTGCTAATTATACCATTTTTGTTTTACATAGGGGATAAAAGACTCGGAGGACACCCCTCATCCGAGGAGACCAGAGCCCCCCCCTCTGGAAGAAGGGGAAATCCCCCCAACACAAGATGAGCAGGAGGATGAAGACATGGTGGAAGTAGTCACCACAACAGGTGAGTGTCTGGGACCACAGGCTCAGATAAGAGATGGATTGCGGCATTTTTTTGAAACCTAATTTATTTTGGGGTTCCTCTCTTTTTAGGTGATCGTGAGGTTGTGGATCCAGATCCTTTCACTTCCGAAAGTGCCCAGATCCTGATCGGGGAGATCATGGGGTGTAATTTACAATTGGAAAACATCAAGCAAAACATCAATGATGTTATTCCAAAATATAAAAACATCATTGATGTTTTGGGGCGAGTTTAAAACCCCTCCAAATCACTTTCTTCTTTTGCGTGCTACAATGTGCGAAATGTTTTTGTGATTTTTCCCAAAGCCAAATTTGGAGGATGCACACAGTGTGTCAACATGTGCTATCTGCCATCACGGGAGATCAATGGACGCGTTTTGGGGGTGCAACCCCTTCCTCAATAATAAAGTAGCGGTGAGGAAGGGCTTTCTCCCCCAAAACACATCCCTTGATCCCCCGTGATGGCAGCTAGCACATGTTGACATTGGGAAATTTGTGTGCATCTTCCAAATTTGGCTTTTCCAGGGGTGATTTCCCCCCATCTGAACGCAATATCAAACACAGTTCCTAAATACTCATGTCTGATATTGCCTTCCAGTTCTACCAAATGTGAACTTTGTAAGATCAAGATTTGTGTCTTTCTTGTGGGTTTTACACAGGCCTGTTTTCTATAAAATGCACATTTTGATTTTGGATAATGACACCACAAAAATTGGTATATAACAAACATGTTGGTTTGTCAGAAAAACCTTTGGTAAATGCACATGTGATTGTGCAGGTATTAAAAAGATTGTTCATCAAGAATGTGTGGATTATTGTCTCACGCTACAACACTTTTGGGGTGATGTAATTGTTGTTTTATAAAAAAATGGGGGTTATTTCCTAAGGGGAAATCCACTTTGCACTACAAGTGCAGTTTCAGTGCAGTTGCAAGTGCACTTGTAGTGAAAAGTGTCTTTGCATTTAGTAAATAACAGCCAACAGTGCTTTGTATAAGGTTACACAATCACGACATTTTCTGGACTCCACACATTTCTGTCAGGGTCAGCTCAAACAAACACAAGCAGTAAATGTCCACAAAGAAGAGCCTGGGGGGAGATGCCTGTCGAGAACTTGAGGTCCTGCAGGCTTCTCCCTGTCGCCAAATACCGCAGGGTAGTGACGAGCCTCTGCTCCGGAGTGATGGCTTGCCTCATGCAGGTATCCTGCCTGCTGATATAGGGGGTCAGCAAAGCCAACAAACGGTGAAACACGGGGTCCGTCATCCGGAGAAAGTTCCTGAAATCATCAGGATTATTCTCACGGATCTCACGGAGCAAAGGCATATGAGAGAACTGGTGACGCTGAAGCAACCAATTCTTGGTTCATGAACTCCTCCCCACCCTGTTCATGGACTGGACTTGTGTCAAGGTCAGGACCCCAACACCAAGCCCCCGCACAGCACGAACTGTACGAGGAGTACGCATACGAAACATGGCTAGGAAACGGTCGGCTGCTCAGAACGAAGTAACAGAACGCACTGAAGAACAGCAAGGCCTGTGAAAAGCGACCTGACAAACAGCAACGAGCAGGCAAGATCACACAGAAAACTCTGATACGAACTGACTGCACGCACTGAAGAGCAGATACAAACCCACAAGCACAAACTGAACAGCAGAAAACTATCTGAAAGCCACGAGTCTGAAAAAGCGCGAATCATCTCTCACCAAACTTTTACTAACACGAGATTAGCAAAAGGAGCCCAAAGGGTGCCGCTCTTGGTTCTGAACCGGCCTTTTCTAGTCTCGTCGTACGTGGTGTACGTGACCGCGTGGTTGTCGATCGGAAATTCCGACAACTTTGTGCGACCGTGTGTAAGCAAAACAAGTTTGAGCCAACATCCGTCGGAAAAAATCCTAGGATTTTGTTGTCGGAATGTCCGAACAAAGTCCGACCGTGTGTACGGGGCATAAGGATTAAGCAAAAAAAGGAAATCCATAATTCTCTTTTAATATCACAACACTACACTGCACAGCAAAGAATATTGTAGATGTGCATTGCAAAGTAAAATGAACTGCGTAGCTTTTAACCCAACAGGAGCCACTTGGTAGGATGTGTTGTCTGTTATGTTAAAGTGGTTGTACACCCCGTACAACCACTTTTACCTACAGGTAAGCCTATATTAAGGCTTACCTGTAGATGCTGGAAATATCTCCTCGGTTTAGTAAATATTTACAAAAAAGCTTGCGCTGATGACTATGACGCATGTGGCAATGTCTACGGCGCATGCACACTTTAGAAAGGGCAAATCGTGACGTTTCTAATAGGGGTCATGCCGTGACTGGCGGCTCCCGCGTGCATGCGCAGGAGTGACGTCACGCAATTTCAGCCAGTCACAGAGCTGGAGTTCGCGGCCACAGAAGGAGGAGGGGTGAAGATGGACGCTCACTGCTAGTGGGGACAGCGGTGACATCGCAGGCTTCGGTTTCAGGTAAGTCACACATAATGGGCTACTATGCGATGCATAGTAGCCCATCATGCTTTACCTTTGCAGGGAAATAAAGAGGAAGTAAAACCCACCAGGGTAAGTAAAACCCACCAGGATTTACTTCCTCTTTAACTACTCTGTCTCCTCTGAAACACCTGGATATATACTGTATAATTTAAAGCCTGCATGCACCTGTATGATTTAAGTGTTAGTATACCACCACACTATATTAGCATCCAGCAAATAGACCACAGGCAACTTGATGGTAGATAAAGTAAGTATATTATAGCAAGGTAGGATAAACATAATACACAAACCAATAAACAGGTCAGAGAGTACATTAGAATGCATTAGACCAGTGTTTCTCAACTTTTTTACTTTCAAGGAACCCCTGGCACAAAGTTTGAGATCTCGGGGAACCTGTGAAATAATTTTTATATCTACAGCTCAAGGAACATTATTGTGATCAATGAGCTGTATATATAACAACAATTATTCTTAGATATAGCATTAAACAATAGAATCAATATTAAAACTTACCTCCTCATTGTGAAACATGTGCTTGGTTTTTTGCACAGATCATAGGCGTGCGCAGCCTATTGCATTAGGGTGTGCACCTCAAACCAAAGCTCAAACACACTTGCGTCTATATCTATATATATATATATATATATATATATATATATATATATATATATACACACACACACCTCTGTTTGCATGACAGGTCCCTCTCTGCTCACTGAGCGGGGAGGGGCTTGTCGACCGCCGCTGCTGCCTATGGAGAGATTGGACGAAAACGGACAGCATGTCCGTTTTCATCAGATCTCACCCAATCCGATCCACCAGCGACGGATCCGAACGTAGAGGCATCCGTCTGATTTTAGCGGATCGGACGGGGTTGGATGTCAGCGGACATGTCACCGCTGACATTCGTCGCTCCTTAGGCTAGCATGGAGCGCCCGTTCATGTCCGCTTTCAAAACTGACAAGCGGACCTTAAGCCTCGGTTCACACCAGAGGCGGCACGACTTGCAGGTCGCCTCACCGAGGCGACCTGCACACGACTGCCGGGGCGACTTGCAAGACGACTTCTGTATAGAAGTCTATGCAAGTCGCCCCCAAAGTAGTACAGGAACCTTTCTTCTAAGTCGGAGCGACTTGCGTCGCTCCGATTAGAACGGTTCCATTGTACAGAACGGGAGGCGACTTGTCAGGCGGCTAGGTCGCCTGACAAGTCGCCCCCGTGTGAACCGAGCCTAACGGTCCGTTTGTGTGAAATGGGCCTTAAATAGCAAAAAATGGCCTGGTCCTGAAGAGGGAAAATCTTCCAAAGTTTGTGGTTAAGTTGATTTTTAAATGTCATTTTTTTAAATTGTTATTTTTTAAAAGAACATCATGGAAGCATTATTGTAACACGTGAGAACAATTTTTAAAAAATTACATGTAAAAATCGACTTAATGTATGTATGGGAAAATATATATATATATATATATATATATATATATATATATATATATATATTGTGCATTACATATACAATCAAATCAAATCAATATGAACCCTGCCTGGCTTGTCAGCAAAAAAGTAAGTGTATATGCATATATATATATATATATATATATATATATATATATATATATATATATATATATATATATAAATATATATATATACACACACACATATATATATACACTTATTTTTTTGCTGACAAATCAGGCAGGGTTCATATTGATTTGAATTGTATATGTGATGTACATAAAAAAATTATATATAATTTTTTTTTTTATGTACAACACATATACAATTCAAATCAATATGAACCCTGCCTGATTTGTCAGCAAAAAAGTAAGTTTGTATATATATATATATATATATATATATATATATATATATATATTCACACTTACTTTTTTGCTGGCAGGGACAGGGTTCATATTGAGTTGCCTTTTTGTTTTTTTATTTTTCGTCCATCGTGTGACTGCCCTTCCCTGCTCAGTGCTGTCTCACTGGCACTGCTTACCTGACTGAGCCAGCCGCCTGCCGCTATCCGAGTCCAGGCTGAGGCTCCGCTGAGTCCGCTGCTTCTTCCGAGGGAAGGGAGAGGAGGCCAGAGGGGGGCGGAGTGCGGATGCAGATCACTCCGCCGCTGCCTGCAGTACCTGCGCTGCCGGAACTATACAGGACCCATCGGGAAATGCGGCCGGATCACTCCGCCGTGCCTGTGGTCCCGGGGACTCCCTAGTCCCTGCAGTGCTGCAAAAAGACAAAAAGATGCTTTTTCTTGCAGGATCAACCCAGGCCAGGCAGTGTAACATGAGCAGTAGTAGTCACAACTACTGACACCAGTCACAACCAATGAGAGCATAATGATTAGGGTGTGCCTGGGCACACCCGGCACACCCCGTGGGCACGCCTATGGCACAGATGCTCAATTCTTGATCAAACCTGAGATAAGCAGTGTACAGGGGTCAGCAGGGCAGATCACAAGGGATCCATGAGGGAACAGTACAGGGGAGGGGGGGAGCACAGCACAGTACAGGGGGAAGGAGAGCACAGCACAGGGGGCCAGGAGGGAACAGTACAGGGGAGCCAGGGGGGAACAGTACAGGGGAGGCAGGAGGGAACTGTATAGTACAGATCATCCAGGAGGGAACTGTATAGTACAGAAAGGCCAGGAGTAAATAGTACAGGGGGGCTGGAGGGGACAGTACAGGGGGGGTAGGAGGGAACAGTACAGGGAGGTCAGGAGGGAACAGTACAGGAGGGAACATTACAGGGGGGCCAAGAGTGAACTGTATAGTACGGGGGCAGGAAGTAACTGCATAGTACAGGGGGGCAACGAGGGAACAGTATAGGGGGGCAGTAGAGAACAGTGCAGTAGGGCCAGGAGAGAATAGTACAGAGGGACTACAAGAGAACAGTACAGGGAGGCCAGGAAAAAAGAACACAGCACAGTACAGGAGGGCCAGAAAAGCACAGGACAGGGGGGCCAGGACGGCACAGTACAGTACAAAGGGGCCACGAGGACACAGCACAGTACAAAGAGGCCAGGAGGGAATAGTAGAGGGGGCAGGAGGGAACAGTACAGGGGGGCCAGGAGGGAACAGTATGGGGAGCCAGGAGTGAACATTATAGGGAGGTCAGGAGAGAACAGTATAGGGGGTAAGAAGGAAACAATACAGGGGGGCCAGGAGAGCACAGCACAGTACAGGGGGTGCAGGAGAGAACAGTATAGGGGGCTAGGAGGGAACAGTATAGGGGGTCAGGAGGGAACTATATAGGGGGCCAGGAGAGCACAGAAAAGTACAGGGGGGCCAGAAGAGAACAGTATGGGGGGCCAGGAGGGAATAGTATAGGAGAGCCAGAAGAGCACAGCACAGTAAAGGAGGTCAAGGAAAGAACAGTATAGGAGGGTCAGGAGCAAACAGTATAGGGGGCCAGGAGGAAACTGTACATGGGGCCAGGAGAGCACAACGCAGTACAAGGAGGCCATAAGAGAACAGTATAGGAAGGCCAGGAGGGAATAGTATAGAGGGCCAGGAGAGAACAGAATAGGGGGGGCAGGAGAGAACAATATAGTACAGTCAAGCCAGGTGGGAACTGTATAGCATAGGGGAAACGAGAGGCAAAATTATAGGGGGGCAGGAGAGAAAAGTATAGTACAGGGGAGCCAGGAGAGAACAGTACAGGGGACCCAGGAGAGAAATTAATAGGCCCTATCAATTTTTTTCCTGGGTCCCCTGTACAGTTCCCTCCTGGCCCCCTGTACTATACTTTTCCCTCCTGGCCCCCCCTTACTGATATTAGATATGTACAGTATCTAACAAAAAGTGAGTACACCCCTCATATTTTTGTAAATATTTTATAATCTTTTCATGAGACAACACTGAGGAAATGACATTTTGCTACAATGTAAAGTAGTGAATGTACAGCTTGTATAACAGTGTAAACTTGCTGTCCCCTCAAAATAACTCAAAATACAGCCATTAATGTCTAAACCGCTGGCAACAAAAATGAGTACACCCCTAAGTGAAAATGTCAAAATTGGGCCCAAAATGTCAATATTTTGTGTGGCCACCATTATTTTCCAGCACTGCCTTAACCCTCTTGGGCATGGAGTTCACCAGAGCTTCACAGGTTGCCACTGGAGTCCTCTTCCACTCCTCCATGACAACATCACAGAGCTGGTGGATGTTAGAGACCTTGCGCTCCTCCACCTTCCATTTGAGGATGGCCCACAGATGCTCAATAGGGTTTATGTCTGGAGACATGCTTGGCCAGTCCATCACCTTTACCTTCAGCTTCTTTAGCAAGGCATTGGTAGTCTTGGAGGTGTGTTTGGGGTCGTTATCATATTGGTATACTGCCCTGCGGCCCAGTCTCCGAAGGGAGGGGATCAGGCTCTGCTTCAGTATTTCACAGTACATGTTGGCATTCATGTTCCCTCAATGAACTGTAGCTCCCCAGTGTCAGCAGCACTCATGCAGCCCCAGACCATGACACTCCCACCACTATTCATGACTGTAGGCAAGACACACTTGTCTTTGTACTCCTCACCTGGTTGCCGCCACACACGCTTGACACCATCTGAACCAAATAAGTTTATCTTGGTCTCACCAGACCACAGGACATGGTTCCAGTAATCCATGTCCTTAGTCTGTTTGTCTTCAGCAAACTGTTTGTGGGCTTTCTTGTGCATCATCTTTAGAAGAGGCTTCCTTCTGGGACGACAGTCATGCAGACCAATTTGATGCAGTGTGTGCCGTATGGTCTGAGCACTGACAGGCTGACCCCCACCCCTTCAACCTCCCTCTGCAGCAATGCTGGCAGCATGACGCTGAGCACATGCACTCAACTTCTTTGGTCGACCATGGTGAGGCCTGTTCGGAGTGAAACCTATCCTGTTAAACTGCTGTATGGTCTTGGCCACCGTGCTGCAGCTCAGTTTCAGGGTCTTAGCAATCTTCTTATAGCCTAGGCCATCTTTATGTAGAGCAAAAATAATTTTTTTCAGATCCTCAGAGAGTTCTTTACCATGAGATGCCATGTTGAACTTCCAGTGACCAGTATGAGAGAGTGAGAGCGATAACACCAAATTTAACACACCTGCTCCCCATTCACACCTGAGACCTTGTAATACTAAAGAGTCACATGACACTGGGGAGAGAACATGGCTAATCGGGCCCAATTTGGACATTTTCACTTAGGGGTGTACTCACATTTGTTGCCAGTGGTTTAGACATTAATGGCTGTGTGTTGAGTTATTTTGAGGGGACAGCAAATTTACACTGTTATACAAGCTGTACACTCACTACTTTACATTGTAGCAAAGTGTCATTTCTTCAGTGTTGTCACATGAAAAGATATAATAAACTGTTTACAAAAATAGGAGGGGTGTACTCACTTTTGTGAGATACTGTATATCAGATAGGGGGACCAGATAAGAAAAGTATAGTACAGGGGGGCCCAGGAGAGAAAAGTATAAGGGAGCCAGGAGGAAAATGTATAGTGCAGGGGAACCAGGAGGAAATTGAAGGGCACAATGCTGGGATCTGTAGAGGTTTACCTCAGGCAGAGTGGCTTAGGTAAGCTACTGGATTGCAATGGTATTTTGTGCACTGATTCCTGCCTGCCTTCTTCTCCTGTCCCTCCCGAGTGATGTCACACACAGGCTCCTGGAATGGACAGGAGGAAAGGGCCGCCAGTGATAGGCGCAGGACAGTAATGTCAGTTTTCCTCTGCACGCTGCAGCCTGTTAGATCTTTGGGGATGTGATCTAACGTTCATCTGCTTGTGATGAATGGCAAATTGTGGTGGAACCCCAGTTGACAAACAATGCATTAGACTAACTGATGTGGATACTAGCCTCAGCTATGGCAATGGACTTAAATCGCAAAAAGGCCAAAGCACATTAAACTGGTATACACAGCATTATTAACAACAACATCAATCACAAAAAGCATGAACAGCCCAAAGAAAAGTCTCACTGTAACTTTTGGTATTAACTATTCAAAATGTGTCCTAAAGTGCATGCTGCACATGCACCCCCAAGAGTGGGTGGGTGAACATGTTCCTTAGAGGGGTACCCCTGGGGATGGCTGTAAAGTACCTGGCACCTGATTAACAAATTTTAGCCCACTAACTTTGGGGCCCATATGTACGGTGGTGCACATGTCTCTTTAAACTGTATGCAGTGGATGATTGTTGAGTTGCTAAGTAAAGCAGTCTCTACAGTCTCTCATTGAGCCTGAGACATCCTATAGGCCCTCTTCAGCAAGTTACCAACATCTTGTTATCTCAGAGTATGGGTATCACATCCAGTCTTCACTGTATCTAAAGCTCCGTATTTTGGTAAAGAATATTAGTTACATTTCAAAACAAAACAGAAGTATTAAGAAATGAAGATAAGAAATAATGTCCAGACCACAAATTATATCTTGCAGTCAACGTTTCAGTTTAAAAAAAAAGAAATCAGACACGGGGTGTTATGCTGCACAGTCCTGGGTTTTCTTTGTCCTGTGGCTCCCTGCAGTGACATAGAAAGGTATTTATCAATGCAAATCTTAAAGCAGAACTTCAGGTAGATATAAAAATATTAAATTAAATTAAATATTTGGATCTATTTAAACCAGTAAAGGATTTGGGCATACCTCATATGCCAAGGGTCTTGTATAGACTTTGGGGGAGACCTCCCATGCAATTTTTATTATTCATATGGCCCCCTTTAAAATCCATACTAGACCTAAATGGTCTGGTATGAATTCTGGGGGGACCCCATTCCATTCTCTTAGTTTTTTTAAATTATCCTTGCTGTTTGTTTACATTCATCTGTCACCTGTCTTCAGCAAGCCCTCAGAAAACAGTGAGCAGCACAGTAGTGACATCAGTAAATCTTGCTTTAAATCTCATGAGAATAGCAGTCACAGAGCCTTAGATCAGTGGTCTCCAAACTGCGACCCAGGGGCCAGATGCAGCCCTTTGCTTTCTTTTATTCGGCCCTTGGGGCATTATTCCCCCCACTGTCAGGAACAGTGCCGCATAGTTTCTGTTACTGACAGAGGGGCACTAGTCCTCTCACTGACACCAACTATGGCACACTATCCCTCCTATTGATACCAAGGATGGGGCACTATTCCTCTCACTGATACCTATGATGGGGCACTATTCCTCTCACTGAAAACTACAACGGGGCATTATTCTTCTCACTGATTCCTATGATGGGGCATAATTCCTCCCACTGACACTGGCAATGGGGCACTATGCCTCCCACTGACACCAACGATGGGACAATATTTCTCCCATTAATACCACAGATGAGGTAGTATTACGCCACCTAATACCAATCATGGGGCACGTTTCATCCCACTGACACCAAACAATGGCAACCATATTCCAAATATGGGGCATTATTATTCCCCCAAATACCAATCATGGGGCATTGTTTAATCCCACTGACGCCAGGACATTTTCTCCTTCCATTGGCCACAGTTCTGCCCCCGAAGACAGTAAACTGGCCCTTTTTTTAGAAAGTTTGGAGACCCCTACCTTAGATGATCCCACGTGGAAAATATTCATGAATGTTAGCCATGCCTAGACACAGGAAGTGTACTTTTATTTTAATTCAAGACAAAAGCTAAATATTTCAGTGTACTCATAAGGCATAAATACGGTAACATTTCTAAATATTTCATATATAAAACAGCAAATCTTCACTTTTTGATTTCAGGTTCACTTCAATCAGCTGCCCAGCAAATGAGATGAAGTTGTTCATGATTTGATTTATACTTTTCTAGTTACAAACCACTTGCCTAAAGTGCTAAGCCCAAAGACTCAGCTGTAAAATTGATAAAATAATATTTATAGTATATTCTGCATTGCATGTCTTTATATTATTGTTTTGGGTTTCTAATTTCTAGCACCTTTTAAAACTCTCTTTATTGGAATGCTTCTAAATGCAAGCTTATGCACCTGCCTTGAACTGATCTGTGCACTGCAGAACATGGCAAATGTTTTCAACACTACACTATACACTAATAAATCATAACAATACTCCATTAATTTCAACAACTTTTATCATCTGTGATGTATTTATCAACCTTTTTCAGTCTCCTTCCAGTGTGGCTTTACTTTAGGTCTAATGCACAAGCCATCCATGACTCTCAGCCCACAATCCTAGGAATGTCTTCCATTGCTCTGGAGCCCATTTGTATAGTCTTACTATTTCATCTGGGATAAAAGGCAAGCACACACATGTGCTTATTATCCAAAAGGGAAAGGAATACCTCTAAGAGGTCCTAGCATTCCCAAGGATCGATGAGCATAAAAGCAAACATATCATTCCATCTTCAAGCAAATAGAAAAAAAACAGATCACTGGTTCTAATAGTTACAATTTTCCATTAATTGATGTATAAAGCTCCCTCAATTCATTACAACTGCATTATGCCACTACTTGCAGGAGTAGAATACTACAATGTGTAGGTACAAAACAAATGCACAGCCTGTGGGCAGCTCTTGCTGGTCGTGAAACCCTCTCTCAGATGGCAGAGCTCAGTTTATGGCCCAATGTAAAAGAGTTAGGACTTAATGTCCCCTGCTTTGGATTTAGTTCTCTGCTTTTTCTATTTTTTGCCTTAAAAGAAGTATTTTTTTTTTTTCGTTTCTACCTCTGAAGATCATATCCTATCAAGCTGTGGCCTGGGTGACATTCTGGATAGTATATGTTCCTGGTAGTTTTGACAATTCCAGCCATCAAGCATATGTAGTTCCTTACTGTGTGCAGGATGGGCTGCAACAGCTCTGGCAAGGGAAGTCTGTGGAGCTTTGACTCCTGGCAAAATAATCTCTGGTCGACCTCGGCTGTCCTGTTACAGTGGCTCCCTCAGTGAGCAACGTCCTGATGGTGTCCTGCTTCTCCTCCCTGGTGGGACATACAACTCTTGCATGGGCAGTGGTGTGGTAAGTGAAAGGTTGCCTCCATCTTTCCCTCTTTCTCCTTCATATAATATACTGTATATGGCTGTGTGGTGCCTCTCCCTTCTGGGGAGTACAGTGTAGGAGCTGCTGTTTCTTCTTTGTATGGAAGTGTTACTACTTTTTTCCTCTGGGGACTTATTTACTGCTGCTATTTCCTACTAAGAAACTGGAGGAAATCCATGCTGCCTCTATTATGACCACGTGGTGTTGTTTGCAGCACTGAAAGAACCATTTTGACAGTCCTACTGGGGACCTTCCATGCGTTTAGCACATTTTTACAGAGACTTTGTAAGACCTATGTAGTGTGACCTAGGCAATGTCTACTTTGTGTGCTGCTTGATTAAAGGCATAAGGCAGACTGACCACACAGGACATGGGTAGTTTCCTACCCCAGCTCTCAAGTCCACTCTCTGTGCACGGAAATCCCCTGCTAGACAGGGAGTTAGGTGGTGAGGATTGTGGCTGCAGTTTTCCTAGCTCTCAATGCCCTGTTTTGCAGAACGATTGCTGCTGATTCAAAACACTGTTTCCCTTTGGCTCTGTATGTCTCTTGGGTATCACCTTACTCCCTTCCCTATCATTGTCTTTTAGTGCTAGTCTTCTGTTTGTGGTCACAGAGCTATTATAGCACACGAGTGGGATTTTTTTTTAGCCTGCAAGCCTATACCAGATCTTCAGCCTTTTTTCATCCTCTGGATTTTCTGATGCTAAGGAGTCTTTTCCTTTCCATTCCTAAATTTGTTTACAAATAAAAATAATAAGCTATTGCGCTGACTGGAACCCAACTGTCATTAAATGGGGCACATAAGAGGGCCAGGAGAGGGTTTGGATACACCAGGTAAAATGGATGCAGCTTCTCTCAAATTAGGTCTTGAGATCCTAATGCACATATAAAAAACAAAAATGGAGGTCTATATGGGTCTATGACAAGCCTTGATCTACTTTTATCTAGTGAACGCATTTTTATTGTCTTTTATGCTTCTTTAATAAATCACTACACCTAGATGGAGGCACCCTCTTGTGTTTGTTTTTTCTAGATTTGTTTACCTCTGTCATGAAGGGTTTTCTTGCAGCATGGATCAATATTCAACTCCATTTAAGTCCAAGTCTCCTAAAAAGCACCCCCCCCCCCTTCTGTAGCCTCTATGGACACTGCTCTATGGTCATTCATGACAGTTTCGCTACTAACTGCAGATGATTTCACTACTAACGACAGAGGCTGTGGTGTTACACAGACCTTAACAGGTGGGCCAAACTCTTATATCAACAGGTAACTTCTGTCTTTAATAGACCTGGTAGAATGACCAATCCAAAGTTTGACATACAGTATATACCATGTATATTGAGGCACTGGATGCCAGGTCTCTAAAGTCTAGACTCTCAGTCTCTACTGTAGTTGTTTTCCCTCAAAATTAAATGGTCCTTTCTTCTCTGTTTTAAGCAGATTTTCACAAGGGACCTCCAGCCAGGAAGCCACGGGTCCTCTGCCCATGCAGACCCTTTTCACCCTGTATTGTTTAGCTTTTCAAACCCATGGGTAAATCCTCCTAAAGGTGGCTTGCCCTTACTTGTGCTTATTTAGGTGGGTGAAGGGCACATTTTCCTTCCTTCATAGACTCTTGATTGACCCAAATCTGCGGAAAAAGGATTAGCGAGCTGATGTTCTAGGTATACTAGATAGAATTCCTGTGCCAACTACTAGTGTGTTTTTCTTCCCCAATCTTTGTCTTCCTTTTCATTAGCTGGCTGATTTGAATTGTCACAAAGGAGAATTGCCCCAGTTCCTCCTTAGTAATATTTAAGGCTTTATTTCAGATCTGTTCACTGTCCCAAAGAACCTGGGGTTTGGCCCATCTTGGACTCACTGCCTTTCTAAGCAGGAACAAAATCTAGATGGATTTTGGTCAATTAATGTTGACTTTTTCTATATTGAGGACCTGTTAGCCTTGATCATCCTAAAGAATGTCCCCACCTCTACTTTGTGATGGAGAGGATTGCCATTTTCTTGCTTCCTTTCTTGCCTTGGCCTTAAACTTCTAAGTATTTGCCATGCTATTGGCCACTTTTCAAGCCTCATGCCGCGTACACACGGTCGGACTTTGCAGCTACAAAAGTCGGACAGCCTGTCCGACATACTTCCGGCGTACCTTCGGCGGACTTGGGGCAGACTTTCTTACGAACGGACTTGCCCACACACGACCACACAAAAGTACGACAGCTTAGTACGCTGTGACGTACACCAAGTCCGACGAGACTATAAAACGGAAGTTCAATAGCCCGTACGACACCCTTTGGGCTCCTTCTGCTAATCTCGTGTTTATCTCGTGTTAGTAGAAGTTTGGTGAGAGACGATTCGCGCTTGTGAGACTCGTATTTTTCAGTTCGTTTTAACTGTTGTTCAGTCTGTGCTTGTGAGGTTTGTATCTGCTTTTCAGTGCGTTTGGTCAGTTGGCATTGAGAAATCTTTGTTTTATTGGCCGCTCGTTCCTGATTTTCAGGTCGTTCTTCACAGGCCTTGCTGTTCTTCAGTGCGTTCTGTTTAGTGCGTTCTGACCAGCCGACCGTTTTGAAGCCATGTTACCTGTACGTACTCGTCGTAGAGCTCATGCATTGTATGTGCTTGGTGCTGTAGTTTATTCTTCAGCCCAAGACCAGTCCATGAACAGGGCGAGGAGGAGTTCATGGACCAAGAATTGGTTGCTTCAGCGTGACCAGTTCTGTCACATGCCTTTGCTCCGTGAGATCCGTGAGAATAATCCTGAGGATTTCAGGAACTTTCTCCGGATGACGGACCCCGTTTTTGACCGTTTGGTGGCTTTGCTGACCCCCTATATCAGCAGGCAGGATACCTGCATGAGGCAAGCCATCACTCCGGAGCAGAGGCTGGTCGCTACCTTGCGGTATTTGGCCACAGGGAGAAGCCTGCAGGACCTTAAGTTCTCGACAGGCATCTCCCCCCAGGCTCTGGGGATCATTATCCCAGAGACCTGTTCTGCCATCATACAGGTCCTGCAGAAGGACTATATTAAGGTAAGATATTTTTCTTTTATTAGCATCACATGTTCTTTTATGTAATCTTTGATAATGTAATGTATTTCTTGCTTCAAACACTACTTCCCATCATTGCAATATAGTGTGAATGTCCCCTTTTTATCCTCACACATGCTGGGATTTTTTCCTGTTATTTTTTGTCATGCATGTATAGTTTCCTTCAATAACCTTCCCAGCATGAAGTGATGGGAACATATCCACCTAGTCTACTCATTTTGAATGTATTTTGTTGGAGTGTATTTAGTGTGCTTATAATTAGCAATTAGCTAGATTTCACAACCCCCCCCCACCTGAACTCACTCCAAATAGTGTGCTGCTAATTAGCAATTATCTAGATTTCACAACCCCCCCCACCTGAACTCACTCCAAATAGTGTGCTGCTAATTAGCAATTAGCTAGATTTCACAACCCCCCCCCCCCCCACCTGAACTCACTCCAAATAGTGTGCTGCTAATTAGCAATTAGCTAGATTTCACAACCCCCCCCCCACCTGAACTCACTCCAAATAGTGTGCTGCTAATTAGCAATTAGCTAGATTTCACAACCCCCCCCCCCACCTGAACTCACTCCAAATAGTGTGCTGCTAAT
Organism: Lithobates clamitans; assembly: GCA_037952925.1. NCBI lineage: Eukaryota > Metazoa > Chordata > Amphibia > Anura > Ranidae > Lithobates > Lithobates clamitans. The sequence goes on from JBBGZY010000429.1 coordinate 12,414,398, forward strand.
TAGCAATTAGCTAGATTTCACAACCCCCCCACCCCCACCCTCGTTAAAATTTGCTTGAATGTTCTGTGGTGTTGATTTGTCTAAAGCAAATCTATGTTGCACTTAGCAAAATGCATGTGCACTCTACAAGTGCATTTGTTCCACTGCTTTAGTAAATGAGCAGAAGCTCTGCTGATTTCCATCATCAAATCATATGCAAGCCTCAAAGTGTTTTCATTAATTGCCCTTGCATGTGATTGTGTACTCTTTGCAACATGAATGCCTTTTGACATTACCTCATTTACTGTAAGCTGGTTAGCAACTGCACCTGCAGAGTGCGACAACTGCAGTCTTGTAGCCTTTGTTAGTCCCTAAATTCCTGCGTGTTGTTAAAGTAATTTTTTTTAGGGATTTCACAACCCCCTAAAATGTAATCAATGTTCTATCAGAGGGGGTGAGCAATCTGATAAGTGTGCCTTTTTCCATATTAGTTATTCCAGAAGAATTAAATTATTGAATGTTATACTGATGCTGGGGAATAATGTTTTTAATTGTCTAATTTTCTTGCAATGTTAGCTTCCAAATTAATTGATTTTGGTTTTCTTGTTTGATTCCCCAGTTTCC
>JBBGZY010000429.1:12420000-12455000 GCA_037952925.1 Lithobates clamitans
ATGAGAAGCAAACTGTGTGTCATTGATGAACCCAAAAAAAGAAACTAAAACTATTGTCCTTTTTTTATACACAGGATGAGTCCATCCAGGAGGAATGTGGGGAAAGTGGCAGGCAGGAGGAGACCGGGCCCATGGACAGCCTGGAGGAGGCCGGATTCACCATCATCCTGGAGGAGGCTGGGCCCAGTGTCAGGCAGGAGGTGGCTGCTCCCAGTGAGGTGGCTGGGCCAAGTGAGGTGGCTGGGCCAAGTGAGGTGGCTGGGCCAAGTGAGGTGGCTGGGCCCAGTAGGAGCCTCACCCAATCCCAAGTGCCTCCCCTCCACCTTCCCAAAAAAAGGGCCAGGAAGGGGATGGTCACACAGGACGCATCCCTGCGCCTCATGCAACAGGCCACCCGTTTTTTAACAAGCCCCCCCGAAGCGGAAGAAGCCTATGGCTGCTACTTAGCCAGCAGGCTTCTTCAGATGGATTGGGAGCAGCGCCTCATTTGTGAGCGCCTATTTGGGGAAACAATCCATAAGGGGCTGCAGGGCACGCTAACAAAAAACACCCAACTACATGAGGCAGCCCCCCCCCCTCCTCCTCCTCCTCCTCCTCCTCCTCCTCCTCCTCCTCCTCCTCCTGCCACAACTGAAACACCAGAGCCACAGCCTCAAAAGAAGGCTACAGGGAAGGCTGCAGGGAAGGCTGCAGGGCAGCGTGGAGGAAAGGCTGCAGGGAAGAGAAGAAAGTGATGACCTGGGTTCAGTCTGGTCTGACAGAAGACGCAGGCTGTTGTAGGACCACAGTCTGGGGACATCTAGATCATCTGCTGGTGCTGTTGATCTCTGGGATTCTTGGACCAGATTGTGCTCCCTCTTATATGGACTCCTCAAGATCCCAATTTTCTTGTACACCGACTTTTTCCAGCGTTGACTTCCTCTTTATTTTATTTTGACCATGAATAAATGGATCTTTTTTGAGTTTAGCAAAAGACTTTATGTGTTTTCTTTTAAATCATTGATTTTACACACAATGTTAAATTAACAAGGGACAACAATCTCATTGAGTTTTAAAAAAACACACCAAAAATACATTACTAATGTTAAGAATGTTCAAGTGGTAAGTCTTGAAAAAAAAAAAATATACATAAACAAAAACGGTGCTTTGGGTTAACTTTATCTAAAAAATAAAAAATAATCACTAGAAAAAAAAAAAAAAGAATAATGGGTTCTTTGTGGTAACTTTACAAACCTAAAAAAAAAAAAAAAAAATAAGGGAAAAAGTATTATTAGTATGGAAACATTGTTTATAAAAAGCATACTATATCATTCATGAGATCAAAGAGAAAAAGAATTCAGAAATCAGTTTGGGAGAACTCTGATTATGAACAGCAAAACACCTTCGTTCTTTAGAGCATTCGTAAAGAAGAAATAAAATGCGCTGCATTCAACGATCACAGATTTTGCAGCGTGATGAATGTGCTACCTACAATACGAACACTAGTTTTACTAGACCGAGTGCTTCCGTTTAGTTTTTGCTTATGAGCATGCGTCATTTTTTTGTCCGTAGGACTAGCATACAGACGAGCGGACTTCGGGGTCCGTCGTAGTTACGACGTAAAGATTTGAAGCATGTTTCAAATCTAAAGTACGTCGGATTTGAGGCTAAAAAAGTACGTTGAAAGTCCGAAGAAGCCCACACACGATCGGATTACCAGCCAGCTTTAGTCCGTCAGCGTCCGTTGGACTTTTGTAGACGAAAAGTCCGACCGTGTGTACGCGGCATCATTGAGACTATGAGAGATCATGAGTTTTGGGTGCCTGGATAATCTGCTGCTTTATATGAAGTCTGTTTTGACCAGAAATCGAATCTCTCACTCTCTATACAGGCCCTGAAAGAATTCCTTTAGTCTCATAAGCTCAAGAAATCGGTCTTGTCCAGTCTTTCTGCCTGGAGTACCTGCCTCTGGTCCTAAACATACGGCAAAACAAGATGTTTCTCTCATTCTAGTAGCTTTAGTCCGATGTATCTGCATTCATGCTGGTGGGCATCAATTGTTCTTGCATGCAGGTGCTTGGTCTTATGGCCCCCTTGTTTTAGACAGTTTTCTATACACAACACCACACTCTAGTCCTTAAAAGAGGATTCTCTCAAAGTGGGAGAAATCTCCATACTCCACAAACAGGAAAGCAAAATTAAGCCATCTATCAAAAACATCTCTACTCTGGTAGCTTTGATCAGCCCCTGCCGAGTGCTGGGAAGCCCGTCCTTCTGCATTACTGAATTATAGTGAAGCTGGATGCAAGTCTGCTGGACTGGGGAGGTGTACTGGATCTTCTGTCAGATCAGGGTTTTTTGACCCAGGAGGAGGCTTGCCTCTAATTTAGTGTACTGGAACTTCAGGTAGTCAGACTATCACTCCTAAGCAATTTCCTGGAAGAGCATAAATTAAGGGTGCAGTCACATGTCATTATGGCGGTCTATGTTGCCTACCAAAAAGGAACAAAAAGTGTGGTTTCAGCCCTACTTGCATTTTGCACTGGGCAGAAAATCATATTCTGGCTCCTCCTGTTGTGTACATATCAGGCATGGAATAATGGCAGGCCAACTCTCTAAATTGCCAGAATCTGGATAGAGTAGAGTGGTCACTCAACCAGTAAATCTTTTATAAGTTGTGGGCATGGACTGATATAATCTCTCTTCCACTGCAAGGTGGAAAGATTTGCAGCCAGGTCCAAGATTTTTTTTGGTGAGCACAATGTATGCCCTGGTGTCTCCATGGGACTGGTTCTCTCTGATTTATGCTTTTCCTCCAATAAAGCTTCTACCATGTTTTTTTCACAGAATTGAAGCTAAAGCGATTTTGGTTATTTTTGTGGCACTAGTTTGGTCAAACCCGTTCTTGTTCCTGGACCTAGTTTGTCTGGTTGCAGACACGCTTGCTTTCCTCTTCATCCGGACCTGCTGTCTCATGGACCCATCTATCATCCTGCTTTATTTTTATTTTTATCTATGGCCGGACTATTAAAAGCCAGGTTGTGAAGGATAGGGGTCTGTCTCATACTTTTATCTCTTGGTTGACCAGAGTGCTGCCTTTCCTGGTGGATATATCTTTGACTAAGGGAGTTTCCAAATTGGTGGCCCTGTTTTGCTAGGCTTCATTTCTAACATAAGAACAAATTATATTATCACTCGAGGCTCTTTTATAAGGTGGTCTCTTTCACCAAAATGAGAATATTGAACTTTCATCACACTACCCTAAGCCAGTCCCTCATAGAAGATAGTTTTCCATTGCCTGAACCTGGTCTGGAATGTTTATGTTCAATTGAATGTTATAGCCTTTTTCCATTAGACTGTTCTTTGCCAGGTCTCAGAAAAGCCAGGCCACCATTTCTCAGGGATTCACTAGACTTTAGTTTAGGTTTATGCCCTTTACACTTGCATCCTCTATTTTCACTTAATGCCCTTACTACTAAAGCAACGAGTGCCATGTGATCTTTTCACTACCAGGTGCCGTTTTCGCAGGTCTGCTACCAGTTACCTGGTCATTTGTTCATACCTTTACTGAGTCTTACAAAGTTGTTGTTGTTAAATCAGTGCATGTAAGTTTTGGATGCAAGGTCCTCCAGGTGGCAGTATATGGCCTTGCCTTGGGGAAGGGTTTCTTGATGCGGTTATTTGCAGTTTTTTTGCTATTGCCTTTCCACCATTTGCACTGTTTTGGGGCATTCCAATCATGATGAATAGAGAAAGCTATGTCCATCAATGAGAGGAAGAGAAAATATTTTTTTTTGTACCCATGATAAAATATTTTACTTCATTCAAGCAGATAGCACATACCCCTATACAAAAAAGCAGTACTGTGCAAAAGTTTTAGACGTGTGAAAAATGCTGTAAGGTAAGAATGCTTTCAGAAAATATGTATTTTATTTGTTTATTGTTATCTATTTAGTGAGTGAACAGAAGAAATATCTAAATCAAATCAATATGTGGGGTGACTACCCTTTGGCTTCAAACCAGCATTAACCACTTGCCGACCAGCCGCCGTTATTATACTGTGGCAGGTCGGCACAAACCCGCGAACCATCGTAGCTATACGTCAGCTTGCGGGATCAGATAGCAGGCGCGCAGTGGGGGTGCAGGTGCCCGTGGCCATCGGTCGCGATTACCGTCAGCCACGAGCAATCGTGAGCACGAGGGACAGAATACGGAAGTGTGTGTGTAAACACAAAAATCCGTGTTTTGTTCTGAGAGCAGTGACAGATCGTGTGTTCCTATTAGCTAAGAACCACGATCCATCACTTCCTCTAGTCAGTCTCCACCCCTTCAGTTAGAATCACCTCCCAGGGAAAACAGTTAACACCTTGATTGCCCCCTAGTGTTAACACCTTCCTGCCAGTGATATTTTTACAGTAATCAATGTATTTTTATAGCACTGATCGTTGTATAAATGCCAATGGTCCCAAAAATGTGTCAAAATTGTCCGATGTGTCCGCCATAATGTCACAGTCACGATAAAAATCGCAGATCACTAACATAACTAGTAAAAGACAAAATAATAATAAAATTGCTATAAATCTATCCCCTATTTTGAAGAAGATATATCTATTGCGTAAACCAATCAATATACGCTTATTGCGATTTTTTTTACCAAAAGTATGTAGAATAATACATATCGTCCTAAACTGAGAAAAAATTAGCTTTTTAAAAAAAATAAAAATGCGGATATTTATTATAGCAAAAATTACAAAATATTGTGTTTTTTTTCAAAATTGTCGTTCTTTTTTTGTTTATAGCGCAAAAAATAAAAACCGCAGAGGTGATCAAATACCACCAAAAGAAAGTTCTATTTGTGGGAAAAAAATACTTTTTCTCTCAGAGCTACTGAATATACTGTATAATAATAAAATATTGGATCTATGGCCTTGCAGCTCTCTCCAGCCTGAGGAAGCCTTTGTAAGCACTGTGAACTGAACAGAGAGCACCCATTGGCATAGTGTAAACTCCGGTGGCGGCTTGTGCTCAATATTTTTGGGGGGCAACAAACATGGCAGTCCGTCCATAATGGGCGCAGGGGCGCATGTACCCAGCCCCTAATCTACATGCAGGGTGCCAAACGCATAGATTTCAATGTTTTTTTTTTTGTTTTTTTTTAAGCACATGATTATAGCATGAGGCTCCAATTGGCTTCAAAAAAGGGTGAGCTCAGGGCGCAGAGCACTCCACCTTGAGCCCACCCAGTTGTGTGACAATAGCTATTGTCTTCCTGATTCACCTCCGGGCCAAATAGGAAGTGGTTCCTGAGACCCGATTGGCCAGGAGTCTTAAGCCATTAAGGGTCAGGCGCATGGATTAGGGGGGCGGCGCCCCTTATGGTTGGGCCGCCACTGGTAAACTTCTTGATAAAACTTTTTTTAATAAAAATTAATTGCAATCACAAACACACTCGGTATATACGCATGTCACAACTCTTTGATAAAATCCAGAATATCTCCAATCAATAGGCACAGTTGCCTGACTGTGGCTTGCAACATGATCACTGCCTCAATAAGGCATTCTGGCTTATACATTTAAAGGACACCACATTTTCATTAGTGCATTATGGGTAACTTACTGCAGGAGGATGTACGGGACTTCATTTTATCTGATGTGGAGGAAGAGAGCCCCAGGAGCATAGATTGCACTTTATGTTCTTTCCAGTGCCGGTTGCTCCAGAGTTTTCTAAAGAGTTAATTGTTCAAATCTCCAGCAAAGGTTTAGGAGCTGTTCTGTCCCAAAAGGTTAAATAACAAATTAAACTGAAAGTAAAGATGGAAATCAGCTTTAAGTTTGATTAAAGTAATAATGTTCTTCTTTAATCTCCCCTGCTGAGCTGGTGTGTTTCGACAGGGGGACCGCCCTCCCGCCAGAACACTCCGATCAGCGCTCTCTGCCATTTGCTGAGAGCGCTGATTGGGAGCCAGTCAGCTGCTGGTTTTGCAGCATGCTCATCCGACAGAAGCTAGCCAAATGGCCAGCTTCTGTCAGACAGGGCATATACACGAGCAGAATGTCAGCCTTTTTTTTTTTTAACCGGCCGATGTTTCCTGACATTTGGCCCGTGTGTACAGGGCTTAAAGGGGTTGTAAAGGTAATTTTTTTTTTTTTTAAATAACAAACATGTTATACTTACCTTCACTGTGCAGCTCGTTCTGCACAGAGTGGCCCCGAACCTGCTCTTCTGGGGTCCCTCGGCGGCTGTTTCAGCTCCTCCCCGCAAGAACTAACCACCTTAATGTGAGCTCCCTCACATGGTGGTTAGTTATTGCGGGCGCGCTCCCGTGATACAGCCGGCGGCTATAGCCGCTCGCTGTATCACTCGGCCCCGCCCCCGCCGCATCATTGGATGTGATTGACAGCCGCGCAAGCCAATGGCTGCGCTGCTTTCAATCCATCCACTATAGCCAATCAGCGACCAGGCTGAGCGGCGAACTGGAGGTCGGGAGCGAGCGGCTGACTTTCGAGGTGTCAAGTAAGTAAAACGGGGGGCTGGGGGCGGCGGTATTGTGGAAAGTTTTTTCACCTTAATGCGTAGAATGCATTAAGGTGAAAAAATGTATACCTTTACAACCCCTTTAACCAGAAGTCCTTACCATAAGCTAAAATTTGATTTTTTTCCTATTTTCACTGATCCTGATTCCTGAATTTACTATGTTTTAATACCCAATTTTGCACAAAATGCATACAAATTATGTTATCCATTAGGGATGAGCCAAACACCGCCTGGTTCGGTTCGCACCAGAACCTGCGAACGGACCGAAAATTCACACGAACGTTAGAACCCCATTGACGTCTATGGGACTCGAACGTTCGAAATCAAAAGTGCTCATTTTAAAGGCTAATTTGCATGGTATTGTCCTAAAAAGGGTTTGGGGACCCGGGTCCTACCCCAGGGGACATGTATCAATGCAAAAAAAACTTTTAAAAACGGCCGTTTTTCGGGAGCAGTGATTTTAATGATGCTTAAAGTAAAAAAAAAAAAAAAGTGAAATATTCCTTTAAATATCTTACCTGGGGGGTGTCTATAGTATGCCTGTAAAGTGGCGCATGTTTCCCGTGTTTAGAACAGTCCCTGCACCATATGTCATTTTTAAAGGAAAAAATCTAATTTAAAACTGCTTGCGGGTTTAATGTAATGTCCGGTCCTGGCAATATGGATGAAGATCAGTGAGACAAACGGCATGGGTACCCCCCAGTCCATTACCAGGCCCTTTGGGTCTTAAACCCAGCACCCAAATTAAAATAAGGAAAGGTGTGGGGCCACCAGGCCCTATATACTCTGAACAGCAGTATACAGGCGGTGCAAACAAGACAGGGACTGTAGGTTTGTTGTTAAGTAGAATCTGTTTGTAATTTTGAACGGGTACATTTTTAACATGTTTAGCTCCAGCCAAAAAATCTTTATTAAGCTTTTTGGAAAACATAGGGAAGGGTTATCACCCCTGTGACATTTGTTTTGCTGTCTTTCCTCCTCTTCAGAAGATTTCACCTCACTTTTTGTCCGAATGACAAATGTTTTTTGAAAATTTGGGTTTTTTTGTGGAACAAGGATTGGAAAGCATCAGTGGAAATGAGAAATGTTTTTCCCATATTAACTCTTACAGGAGAGAATTTCCCTTCCTAGGGGTAGATTTCATCTCACTTCCTGTTGTCTCCTTCCGTTTGCAAGTAGGAGTCATTTGTAAGTTAGATGTTTGAAAGTAGGGGCCTGCCCTATATAATCAGCAGAAATTTGGGCCTTACGTGTTGTTGTGGCCTGCTGTGAAATATTGCATCAAGAATTGTAATTACATGCCCCTGTTAAACAGGGGCAGAAAAATTGGGCCTTAGGCACTGGTGCTGGTGCCACAACACTGCAACCCCTCACAGATACTCTAGTTGGAATGCTGAAATGAGCCCTGCTGCAAAGTATTGCATCAAAAATTGTAATTACACGCCCCTGTTAAACGGGCAGAAAAATTGGGCCTTAGGCACTGGTGCTGGTGCCACAACACTGCAACCCCTCACAGATACTCTAGTTGGAATGCTGAAATGAGCCCTGCTGCAAAGTATTGCATCAAAAATTGTAATTACACGCCCCTGTTAAATGGGCAGAAAAATTGGGCCTTAGGCACTGGTGCTGGTGCGACAACACTGCAACCCCTCACAGATAATCTAGTTGGAATGCTGAAATGAGCCCTGCTGCAAAGTATTGCATCAAAAATTGTAATTACACGCCCCTGTTAAACGGGCAGAAAAATTGGGCCTTAGGCACTGGTGCTGGTGCCACAACACTGCAACCCCTCACAGATACTCTAGTTGGAATGCTGAAATGAGCCCTGCTGCAAAGTATTGCATCAAAAATTGTAATTACACGCCCCTGTTAAACAAGGGCTGAAAAATTGGGCCTCAGGCACTGGTGCTGGTGCAACAACACTGCAACCCCTCACAGATACTCTAGATGTAACACAGAAACGAGCCCTGCTGCAAAGTATTGCATCAAAAATTGTAATTACACGCCCCTGTTAAACAAGGGCTGAAAAATTGGGCCTTAGGCACTGGTGCAACAACACTGCAACCCCTCACAGATACTCTAGTTGTAACGCAGAAACGAGCCCTGCTGCAAGGTATTGCATCAAAAATTGTAATTACACGCCCCTGTTAAACAGGGGCTGAAAAATTGTGCCTTAGGCACTAGTGGTGGCGCCCAGAATCAAAAATGTTCTTACAAGCTATCAGCGTGATGATTGAGGAGGAAGAGGATAATTTCTCAGGGATAGTCACTCAGCATCAGTATAGACCGTCTTTAAAGGGATCTGAGATTTCAAAAAAAATTATTCGGTTACATCAGCATCAGGTGCTTGGTAGCTGGTGGTGATCCAAGACTGATTCATTTTTATGAAGGTCAGTCGATCGACCGAGTCGGTGGACAGACGCACCCTGTGATCGGTTACAAAGCCTCCAGCAGCACTGAATGTGCGTTCCGAAAGAACGCTGGATGCAGGACAGGCCAGTAGCTCAATTGCATACTGTGCAAGCTCTGGCCAGTGATCCATCCTCAAGACCCAGTAACCCAGAGGATTTTCGGTGGGAAAGGTGTCCAAGTCAGATCTTGCCCCTAGGTATTCCTGCACCATGTAAAACAGACGCTGGTGATGGTTGCTGGAACCGATCATACCTTAGGGCTGCGGACCAAAAAATTGTCTGAACACATCGGTCAGACGGCCACCTTCTCCACCGCTCCTTGCTTGACTGCCCGAAGCCTCAGCAACAGTTGTTGTTCAGAAACAGGAGTTTGTAACCTCCCAGTCTCTGGGAACACGTTGCACAGACCTTTCTGCAAGGCCTTCCGAAGATGTTTCATCCTCTGCTCCCTTTGCGATGGCAAGATAAGGTCTGCAACCTTACCCTTGTAATGTGGATCAAGGAGGGTTGCCAGCCAGTATTGGTCCTTCTCCTTCATACCACGAATACGAGGATCCTTACGTGGGCTTTGCAGGATCAGGGAAGCCATGCAGCGTAGGTTTGCTGAGGCATTCGGTCCGGAGTCCTCTGGGTCACATATGACCAAGCTCCCCTGACCCTGTCCTGGTGCCATAGTCGCACAGGTACTCATTGATGGCCCTCTGCTGTGTGTGCAGCCGCTGCAGCATGGCCAACGTTGAGTTCCACCTGGTGGGCATGTCACAGATTAGGCGGTTCTTGGGCAGGTTAAACTCCTTTTGGAGGTCCGTCAGCCAAGCACTGGCATTATATGACCGGCGGAAATGCACACAGACTTTCCTGGCCTGCCTCAGGACATCCTGTAAGCCCGGGTACCTGCCCAAGAACCGCTGCACCACCAAGTTAAGGACGTGAGCCAAACAGGGCACATGGGTCATTTGTCCCTGTCGGAGGGCAGAGAGGAGGTTGGTGCCATTGTCGCAAACCACCTCTCCTGCCTTAAGTTGGCGTGGCGTCAACCACCTCTGAACCTGCCCCTGCAGAGCTGACAGAACCTCTGCCCCAGTGTGACTTCTGTCCCCCAAGCACACCAGCTCAAGCACCGCATGGCATCTTTTGGCCTGCGTACTTGCGTAGCCCCTTGAACGGCTACGGAGCACCGCTGGTTCCGAGGGCAAAGCACAGGAAGAGGCCATGGAGGAAGAAGAAGAGGAGGGGGTGGAGGAGAGAGGTGTGTCACAATTATTAGCATTTTGGAGGCGTGGTGGTGAAACAACCTCCAACACTACTGCACCTTGTCCTGCATCCTTCCCAGCTGCCAGCAGAGTCACCCAATGCACCGTGAAACTTAGGTAACATCCCTGTCCATGCCTGCTGGACCATGAGTCAGCGGTAAAATGCACTTTACCGCTGACCACCCTGTCCAGCGAGGCATGGACATTGCCTTCCACATGGCGGTAGAGAGCCGGAATCGCCTTCCGTGAGAAAAAGTGGCATTTGGGTACCTGCCACTGAGGAACCGCACATTCCACAAACTCACGGAAGGGGGCAGAGTCTACCAACTGAAAAGGCAGCAGTTGAAGTGCTAGCAATTTTGCCAGGCTAACATTCAACCGCTGCGCATGTGGATGGCTGGGAGCAAACTTCTTTCGGCGGTGCAGCAGCTGGGGCAGGGAAATTTGCCTGGTACAATCTGATGTCGGTGTACCAAAAGCAGATTGCCCACAAGTACTTGGCTGTGACACACCTAATTCTACAACTTCATTCCTCTCAGTGCAGTTCTCAGAGAGGACTGAAGGTATAGTGGGGTTGGAGATCTCAGCTGATGAGGAGCAAGGAGAGGTCCTCTTTGTTCTTTGGTGTGGGTCTTTTAGATACGCTTGCCAACGAACTGCATGGCAGGTCAACATATGTCTGGTCAAGCATGTGGTACCCAAGCGGCAGATGTTTTGGCCACGCGAGATACGCTTGAGACATATGTTGCAAATAGCAGCGGTGCGATCTGATGCACTCGTCTCAAAAAAGGCCCATACCAAAGAACTTTTTGAATAACGTGCAGAGACTGCAGCGCCCTGCACATGTGGAGCTTTGGGGTGTGATGCAGTCAATGTGCTGCCCTTAGGCTGGCCCCTGGCCATCCTGCCTCGTTGGTGATGTGCCGCCTCCTCCTCCTCCCCCTCTTTCTCTCTCCTATCAGGCACCCACGTTGAGTCAGTGACCTCATCATCCCCTCCCTCCTCATCACTGGAGCAAACCTGGCAGTATGCTGCAGCAGGGGTAGCATGACTGTCAGATTGCTGTCCTTCTTGGGCACCCCCTCTGTCCGTGCTCATGTTACTGCCTTCATCGAGCTCAGTATCATCATCAGAGCCTTCCAAACGCTGGGCATCCTCCTGGAGCATGTACCCAACACTGTGGTCAAACAGTTCGAGGGACTCCTCAGGAGGACATGGTGGGGCTAGGGAAGGAGTCACTGATGACATTGAGCCGAGGGAAGAGGCCGCTGCTTTGCCAAAGTACCCTGAGCATGGGTGAGAGAGGATGAGGAGGATGAGGATGGCTTGGTCATCCACTCGACCAAGTCTTTCGCATGTTGTGGCTCAACACGGCCAGCTGCCGAAAAAAAGGCCAAACATGTCCCACGGCCACGTGCTGATGAGGATGCACTGTCTCTACGACCAGCACTAGACACAGAGCCTGCTTGCCCTCTCTTATTGGCTTGTGACTGTCTGCCTTTTCTTCTTGGCCTTCCAGACATACTAATGGCCTGTAGCTGCACTAAGCTGGGATATATATATATATATATATATATATATATATATATATATATATATATATATATCTGTACTGATACTGCAGCTAGCAAAATCAATTGCCTGTCTGTAGTATGAGAACACCACCAACCTTCTACAGGTAGCTTTAGCTGAACACTGTGCAGAGCTCGCAAAAAACTAACTTGTAGCTTTTTTAGCTGCCTGCGGTAGTGATAGGATCAGGAAAACACCACCAACCTTCTACAGGTAGCTTTAGGTGCACACTGTGCAGAGCTCGCAAAAAATAATTTGTAGGTTTAGCTGAACACTGTGAGGTGGACGCACCACACTAACTTGTAGTTTTAGCTGAACACTGTGAGCAGGACGCACAGCACTAACTTGTAGTTTTAGCTGAACACTGTGAGCAGGGCGCACTGCACTAACTTGTAGCTTTAGATGAACACTGTGCAGAGGTCTCACTACACCAACTTGTAGGTTTAACTGAACACTGTGAGCAGGACGCACAGGACTAACTTGTATTTTTAGCTGAACACTGTGAGCAGGATGCACAGCACTAACTTGTAGTTTTAGCTGAACACTGTGAGCAGGACGCACTGCACTAACTTGTAGCTTTAGATTAACACTGTGCAGAGGTCTCACTACACCAACTTGTAGGTTTAGCTGAACACTGTGAGCAGGACGCACCGCACTAACTTGTAGGTTTAGCTGAACACTATGAGGTGGACGCACCACACTAACTTGTAGTTTTAGCTGAACACTGTGAGCAGGACGCACCCCACTAACTTGTAGGTTTAGCTGAACACTGTCAGCAGGACGCACTGCACTAACTGTAAATAGTCTAGCTGCCTGACTGTGGTACTAATAGGATCAAAATAACACCAGCAATTTTATTCAGGTAGCTGTAAATACTGTAACAAGACAAGCCTGCCTGTCAGTAAGAAGATAACAGGAATGGATCTAGCTGAACACTGTGAGCAGGACGCACTGCACTAACTTGTAGCTTTAGATGAACACTGTGTAGAGGTCTCACTACACCAACTTGTAGGTTTAGCTGAACACTGTGAGCAGGATACACAGCACTAACTTGTAGTTTTAGCTGAACACTGTGAGCAGGACGCACTGCACTAACTTGTAGCTTGAGATGAACACTGTGCAGAGGTCTCACTACACCAACTTGTAGTTTTAGCTGAACACTGTGAGCAGGACGCACAGCACTAACTTGTACTTTTAGCTGAACACTGTAAGCAGGACGCACTGCACTAACTTGTAGCTTTAGATGAACACTGTGCAGAGTCTCCCTACACCAACTTGTAGGTTTAGCTGAACACTGTAAGCAGGACGCACAGCACTAACTTGTAGTTTTAGCTGAACACTGTGAGCAGGACGCACAGCACTAACTTGTAGTTTTAGCTGAACACTGTGAGCAGGACGCACTGCACTAACTTGTAGCTTGAGATGAACACTGTGCAGAGGTTTCACTACACCAACTTGTAGTTTTAGCTGAACACTGTGAGCAGGACGCACAGCACTAACATGTAGTTTTAGCTGAACACTGTAAGCAGGACGCACTGCTCTAACTTGTAGCTTTAGATGAACACTGTGCAGAGGTCTCACTACACCAACTTGTAGGTTTAGCTGAACACTGTGAGCAGGACTCACAGCACTAACTTGTAGTTTTAGCTGAACACTGTGAGCAGGATGCACAGCACTAACTTGTAGTTTTAGCTGAACACTGTGAGCAGGACGCACTGCACTAACTTGTAGCTTGAAATGAACACTGTGCAGAGGTCTCACTACACCAACTTGTAGGTTTAGCTGAACACTGTGAGCAGGACGCACTGCACTAACTTGTAGCTTGAAATGAACACTGTGCAGAGGTCTCACTACACCAACTTGTAGGTTTAGCTGAACACTGTGAGCAGGACGCACAGCACTAACTTGTAGTTTTAGCTGAACACTGTGAGCAGGACGCACTGCACTAACTTGTAGCTTTAGATGAACACTGTGCAGAGGTCTCACTACACCAACTTGCAGGTTTAGCTGAACACTGTGAGCAGGACGCACTGCACTAACTGTAAATAGTCTAGCTGCCTGACTGTGGTACTAATAGGATCAAAAGAACACCAGTAATTTTCTTCAGGTAGCTGTAAATACTGTAACAAGACAAGCCTGCCTGTCAGTAGGAAGATAACAGGAACGGATCTAGCTAAACTGAATACAGTGTATATATATATATATATATGCAACACCTGGGATGCATATATATACAAAATACACTGTAAGTGCAGCTAAACTGACTGACTGTTCTGCCTAATCTATCTAACTCAAATCAAATGTCATTGTCTGTCTCTCTCTCTCTCTCAATGAACGCCAGAACACACATACTACACAGGGCTGCCGTGCAGGCGGCCTTATATAGTGTGGGGCGTGTACTAAATTCCCTGAGCCATACTTGGCCAAAGCTTCCTTGGCTTTGGCCAATTACGGCTCTCTGTTCAGACGGCGCTGTGATTGGCCAAGCATGCGGGTCATAGTGCATGCTTGGCCAATCATCAGCCAGCAATGCACTGCGATGCCGCAGTGAATTATGGGCCGTGACGCGCCACACGAATTTGGCGCGAACGGCCCATATCGTTCGCAATTCGGCGAACGGGCGAACAGACGATGTTTGAGTCGAACATGGGTTCGACTCGAACACGAAGCTCATCCCTATTATCCATTGATATTGTAGACATGTACCTGTGTATTCCTTGTATGCCTATGTCAAAGCTTCAACTCACTAAAATACTTTTTGTATCTGACTGGTTAATGTAATATTCTAACTTAGAACAACAAACAAGCATTGTAAATAATGTTTCTATGTTGCATTAAAATCATGAGTAAAATAATGTGTGGTGCCTAGTGGATACATTCAAATTTTGCTTGTTGCTATGAGGGGGTTGTAGATACATGTATCCAGTTGTATATAAATTATGTTCACAGGGTGTAAATATGTAAATATGACAACATTTACTATTAAGAAGGAATACAAATGGTAACCTGCCCTGCCTTTTAATATCAAATGTGTAAGATAGGTGAAGAAAAGTCACGCTTTAAACCTCAGACTAAATCTAAAGGGTATTTAAAAATGTAGTTCAGCTGAAAAGAATATGTGAGAGAATAGCGGTGCTTAGCACCAACTGAAATCCTCTTCATTATCCTGCCAAGGGTTCTGCCAGCTTTGAAAGCAGATATTTTTGCACCATTGCACCACAAAGCCACATTTTTCCTTAATGTCCATCGCAGTAATTTCCTAAGTGTTTGTAACCTTTATAATTGTTAAATACCGTTGTTTTTTTCCTCTATGTAATTAAAAAAAAATACAATTTAGAGATAGCAAACAAGCAGCATGAAAAAAACTGTAAAAATAAACAACAAAGCTCATAAAAGGCAACTTGTCAGAGACCGCCACTTGCTTTTTTCTTACAGTTATTTCAAAATAAATAATTTTCCATGAGCAATGGTATTTTAAAACTACCAACAAAACACTGTGCACTAAAAAAAGATGTTTGGCCTGGATATTTCACCTGCATGTTTTTGCTAAGATGTAATTTTTGCTGCAATAACATGAGGCAAGTTTAGTGAATGTTATATTGATCTTCTCCCTGTTTTAATAGCATTTTCTAAGGATGTTGCGAGTCCTGTACCATGTGAATTTCGGATGTTAGTTCCTATGCTCAGAGGCTAGGGATTCATGGGCGATTTTAATCTCTTTCTCCCGAAAGATTTAACTGGTTGTTGACAATCACCTCATTAGTGACTCATTGATTTCAGCAAAGTGACTGCCAATGAGTTTTTAAATCTCTCAATAACAAAAGATTAAAATGACCTGGGTCACCCTAACCAAACAATGGGCTTCACATGCTGCTCACCTAAAATGGAATTGTATTATTTTGCCTATTTCCTATGAACTTTATATATTGCCAAGAGTGAAAGACCATCAGAATTTCCTTTACTTTTTCAGAAGATAGAGTGAGAATCAGACAGACCAAAAAACTCAGTCTTGAAGTGATGTAGTTACATTTGTTTTCTCTTTCCAGGCTAAGTACTTTTTCAGCAAGTACAGAAAATAGTGTATTGATTTTTCCTCCACTTTTGTTGAGAAAAAAACATTCCCCTCTGGGTGATATATGTACATTACATGGATTTTAACAAACTTTGCGTCAGATTCCTACCTTTTTTTATTCTGAAGAAATCCCTGTGTGTTTGTCTGTGTCCATGTGGGAAAGTGAATCTAATGGGAGTGGTTTCATAATTATCAATCAGCTGCAGCACCTGCAGGGCACTAATGAGGAAAGCTGCTGGGCCTGCATCCCTAGACGTGATTTCCTTTTGGAAGTATCTCACCAAAAATGATTTTTTTTTGTAGCTTGTATCTTAGTGAAGACTTCTGGGAAAATTGGTGAGCCCGACATCTTCAGATCTCTCCATTTCTTATGTTTTTCCCATTCATCACATTGCCTGCTTTTTTAATCCACTGCAGTGAGATCAGGAGTAAGGATTGACAACCAAAGACCACCAGGACCATTGGGATAGGTCTCCCTAAGGACTTACTTGCCTTCTAGATTTCCCTTACTGTACAACAAGAGAGTCATTATCATTTGGTGAGTGTGCGGTGATACCGGTGTGTGCACGAGGTGGAATAGTCACTACAGGTGGTTTTCTGGGACACAAGCACCCCAAATAATCTTGGAACTTCATTACTTATATGGATTGTGTTTTTGCACAATTTTATTAACATTATCCCAAAATGGATCCATTATAGGGCACTTACATGCATTGGTTTACAATAATGCTCTTTTACTCCTGAGTCTTAATACTATCATATCACACCATATCACTGATCTACCACTACCACTGACTACTTGCCCTGGATATGCCCACCTACCACTGCAATGTCCAAACATATACATTAATGTAAAAAGGAAATAACAAAAAATGTATATCAGCTACTTACAACTCATATGCCTATTAATGCATTACCTCAAAACTAGGGATAAGCCGAACACCCCCCGGTTCGGTTCGCATCAGAACATTTGAACGGACCGAAAGTTTGTGCGAACTTTCAAACCCCATTAAAGTCTATGGGACTCGAACGTGAGAAATCAAAAGTGCGAATTTTAAAGGCTAATATGCAAGTTATTGTCCTTAATAGGGTTTGGGGACCCGGGTCCTGCCCCAGGGTACATGTATCAATGCAAAAAAAAGTTTTAAAAATGGACGTTTTTTCGGGAGCAATGATTTTAATGATGCTTAAAGTGAAAAAATAAAAGTGAAATATTCCTTTAAATATCGTGCCTGGGGGGTGTCTATAGTATGCCTGTAAAGTGGCGTGTGTTTCCCGTGTTTAGAACAGTCCCTGCTCAAAATGACATTTCTAAAGGAAAAAAGTCATTTAAAACTGCTTGCGGCTTTAATGTCATGTCTGGTCCTGGCAATAATGATGAAAATCATTGAGAACTCCCCCAGCCCATTACCAGCCCCTTTGGGTCTTGTATGGATATTAAGGGGAACCCCGTACCCAAATAAAAAAAGGAAAGGCATAGGGCCCCCAGGCCCTATATACTCTGAACAGCAGTATACAGGTGGTGCAAACAAGACAGGGACTGTAGGTTTGTTATTAAGTAGAATCTGTTTGTAGAAGTAATTGAAAAAATCCGGACAGCCGCACTCCAGGAAGATGTAATTCAAAAGTTGTTTATTGTAATAAATTCTTGAGCATACAGCATACAGAGCACTGTGGCAGAAAGTACAGGCAATCAGCTAACACGTTTCGCGCTTATCCCAAGCACTTACTCATAGCTATATCTTCCTGGAGTGCGGCTGTCCGGATTTTTTCAATTACTTCAGCATGACTCAGCATTAGCCAGCACCTGGGGCTCTTTATCCTGGGAGACAACTGAGTTGATACCTGGAAGTGGATCTATGCCTGTGCGGTGAGAATTTTTCTGCAGAATCTGTTTGTAATTTTGAACTGGTACATTTTTTATGTGTAGCTCCAGCCAAAAAATATATTTTTAAGCTTTTTGGAAAATATAGGGAAGGATTATCACCCCTGTAACATTTGTTTTGCTGTCTGTGCACCTGTTCAGAAGATTTCACCTCACTTTCTGTCCCAATGGCAATTGTATTTTGAAAATTTGGGGTTTTTAGTGGAACAAGGAACTCTTACAGGAGAGAATTTCCCTTCCTAGTGGTAGATTGCCTCTCACTTCCTGTTGTCTCCTTCCGTTTGCAAGTAGAAGTCGTTTGTAAGTTGGATGTTTAAAAGTTGGGGCCTGCCCTATACACTCTGCAGAAATTTGGGCTTTAGGTGTTGGTGTTGCCACAACACTGTAAGCCCTCACAGTTACTCTTGGTGGGCGCAGGAACGGGCCCTGCTGTGAAATATTAGATCAAGAATAGTAATTACATGCCCCTGTTGAACAGGGTCAGAAAAATTGGGCCTTTGGTGGTTTACGGTGTGGTGGTGTTGCCACAACACTGTAAGGCCTCACAGTTACTCTTGGTGGGCGCAGGAACGGGCCCTGCTGTGAAATATTAGATCAAGAATTGTAATTACATGCCCCTGTTAAACAGGGGCTGAGAAATTGGGCCTTAGGCACTGGTGCTGGTGCCACAACACTGCAACCCCTCACAGATACTGTAGTTGGAGCGCAGGAATGAGCCCTGCTGCAAAGTATTGCATCAAAAATTGTAATTACACGCCCCCTTCTTACAAGCTATCAGCATGAACATTTAGGAAGAGGAGGATAGTCACTCAGCATAACATAACAGCTGGTGATCCAAGACTGATTCATTTTTATGAAGGTCAGCTGATCGACCGATTTGGTGGACAGGCGGACCCTGTGATTGGTTACAAAGCCTCCAGCAGCACTAAATGTGCATTCCGAAAGAACGCTGGATGCAGGACAGGCCAGTAGCTCAATTGCATATCCCAAGGATTTTGGGTTAAAGGTGTCCAATTCTGATCTTGCCCCTAGGTATTCCTGCACCATGTGAATCAGACGCTGGCGATGGTTGCTGGAACCGATCATACCTTGGACCTCGGACTAAAAAATTGTCTGTACGCATCGGTCAGACAGCCACCTTCTCCACCGCTCTTTCTGTGACTGACCGAAGCCTCAGCAACACATTGTTCAGGAGGACCAGGAAATTGTGACCTTCCAGGCTCTGGAAACGCATTGCACAAACCTTTCTGCAAGGCCTCCCGAAGATGTTTCATCCTCTGCTCCCTCTGTGATGGCAAGAGAAGGTCCGCAACCTTACCCTTGTAACATGGATCAGGGAGGGTTGCCAGCCAGTAATGATCCCTCTCTTGATACCACAAATACAAGGATCCTTCCGCAGGCTTTACAGGATCAGGGAGGCCATGCAGCGTAGGTTTGCTGAGGCATTTGGTCCGGAGTCCTCTGGGTCACTAAGGACGACATGATCTGCAGCCACCTTCTCCCAGCCACGTACAAAACCATGGGTTTCTTTGGACTGTAAATTATCCCTTGAAGACTGATGCTGAGTGCCAGGCTCCACCTCTATGCTGATACAATCCTCCTCCTCCTCCTCCTCCTCATCCTCTTCCTGTGTGATTGGCGGGCAAGCATGAACACTGTCTGGATAAAGAGGGCCTTGAGAGGTAAGGAAGTCCTCCTCTTCCTCCCTCTGTTCTGCCTCAAG
Organism: Lithobates clamitans; assembly: GCA_037952925.1. NCBI lineage: Eukaryota > Metazoa > Chordata > Amphibia > Anura > Ranidae > Lithobates > Lithobates clamitans. The sequence continues at coordinate 12,439,431 of JBBGZY010000429.1, forward strand.
TGCCCTGTCCATTATTCCATGCAGCGTGTGCTCCAACAGGTGGACAAGAGGGACAGTGTCACTGATGCGTGCACTGTCACTGCTCATCATCCTCATGGCCTCCTCAAATGGTGACAGGACAGTGCATGCATCCCTGATCATGGCCCACTGGCGTGGGGAAAAAAACAAGCTCCCCTGACCCTGTCCTGATGCCATAGTCGTACAGGTATTCATTGATGGCCCTCTGCTGCCTGTGCAGCCGCTGCAGCATGGCCAATGTTGAGTTCCACCTGGTGGGCATGTCACAGATTAGGCGGTTCTTGGGCAGGTTAAATTCCTTTTGGAGGTCAGTCAGCCGAGCACTGGCATTATATCACTGGTGGAAATGCACACAGACTTTCCTGGCCTGCCTCAGGACATCTTGTAAGCCCGGGTACCTGCCCAAGAACCGCTGCACCACCAAGTTAAGGAGAGGAGGTTGGTGCCATTGTCGCAAACCACCATTCCTGGCTTAAGCTGGTAACCACCTCTGAGCCTGCCCCTGCAGAGCTGACAGAATCTATGCCCCAGTGGGGTTCCTGTCCCCCAAGCACACCAGCTCAAGCACCGCATGGCATCTTTTTGCCTGCGTGCTTGCGTAGCCCTTTGAACTCCTATGGAGCACCGCTGGTTCCGAGGGCAAATCAGCACAGGCAGAGGCCATGGAGGAAGAATAAGAGGAGGGGGTGGAGGAGAGAGGTGTGGCAGAATCACCACTAGTAGAATTTTGGAGGCATGGTGGTCCTGCATCCTTCCCAGCTGCCAGCAGAGTCACCCAGTGTGCAGTGAAAGATAGGTAACATCCCTGTCCATGCCTGCTGGACCATGAGTCAGCGGTAATATGCACTTTACCACTGTCCCTCTGTCCAGCGAGGCATGGACATTGCCTTCCACAATGCCGGTAGAGAGCCAGAATCAACTTCCGTGAAAAAAGTGGCATTTGGGAACCTGCCACTGAGGTACTGCACATTCCACAAACTCACGGAAGGGGGCAGAGTCTACTAACTGAAAAGGCAGCAGTTGAAGTGCTAGCAATTTACCAAGCTAGCATTCAACCGCTGGGCATGTGGATGGCTGTGATCGAACTTCTTTCGCCGGTGGAGCAACTGGGGTAGGGAAATCTGCCTGCTAGAATCTGACATTGGTGGACCAATAGCAGATTGCCCTCAAGTACTTGGCAGTGGCACACCTAATTCTACACCTTCATTCCTCCCAGTGCAGGTTTCTGAGAGGACTGAAGGTATAGTGGGGTTGGAGATCCCAGCTGATGAGGAGGAGCAAGGAGAGGTCCGCCTTGTTCTTTGGTGTGGGTCTTTTAGGTAGTGTTGCCAACGAGCTGCATGGGAGCTCGACATATGTCTGATTAAGCATGTGGTGCCCAAGCGCTTGCTGTCTAGTCCACGCTTGATATACTTCAGACATATGTTGCAAATAGCAACAGTGCGATCTGCTGCACACGTCTCAAAAATTGCCCACACCAAAGAAATTTTGGAATAACGCGTGGAGTCACCAGCGCCCTGCACTTGCGGAGCTCTGTGGTGAGATGCAGTTGGTTGGTTGCCCTTAAGCTGTCCCCTGGAGGGCATCCTGCCACGTTGGAAATGTGCCTCCTCCTCTGCCTCCTCCTCCCCTCTCCTATCAGGCACCCACATAGAGTCAGTGAGCTCATCATCCCCTCCCTCCTCGTCACTGGAGCAAACCTGGCAGTATGCTGCAGCTGGGGGAACATGAGTGCAAGTTTGTTGTCCTTCTTGGGCAACCCCTCTCTTTGGGCTCACGTTACTGCCTTCCTCAAGCTGGGTACCATCATCGGAGCCTTCAAATCCCTTCTGCAGCATGTACCCGACACTGTATTCAAACAGTACAGGGGACTTCTCCGGTGGGGCTAGGGAAAGAGTAACTGATGATTTCCTCGAGTCCAAGGAATAGGCCGCTTTGGCACCTGCATTGGCAGCCAAGGTAGCCTGGGTGACAGAGAATGAGGAGGATGAGGACGGCTTGGTCTTCCACTTTACCAAGTCTTCGGCATGTTGTGGCTCAACACGGTCAGCTGCCCAGAAAAAGGACAAGTGTGCCCCACGGTCACATGCTGATGAGGATGCACCATGTTCGTGACCAGCGCTGTTACCTCTAGACACAGAGCCTGCTTGCCCTCTTTTATTGGCCTGTGACTGTCTGCCTTTTCTTGTTGACCTTCCAGACATACTGTCTTTGATGTATTGGAATAGGTATACAAGGAATGGCCTGCAGTGAGATGTAGCTGCACAAAGCTGGGATGTATATATATATACTGATTATACTGTAGCTAGTTGAATTGCCTGCCTGTCTGTGGTATTATTAGGAAGAAAACAACAGGAATTGTCTGCAGTGAGCTTTAGCTGCACACTGTGCCCAGTATACAGTACACTAATATACTGCAGCTAGCTGAATCAACTGCCTGCCTGTGGTATTATTAGGAAGAGAACACCAGCAATTGTCTGCAGTTAGCTTTAGCTGCACACACTGCACAGGATACAGTACACTGACTGAAAATACTGCAGCTGCCTGCCTGTGGTATTATTAAGAAGAGAACACCAGCAATTGTCTGCAGTTAGCTTTAGTTGCACACTCTGCACAGGATACAGTACACTGACTGAAAATACTGCAGCTACCTGCCTGTAAGTATATTAGGAAGAGAACACCAGCAATTATCTGCAGTTAGCTTTAGTTGCACACTGTGCACAGAATACAGTACACTGACTGAAAATACTGCAGCTGCCTGCCTGTCTGTGGTATTATTAGGAAGAGAACACCAGCAATTGTCTGCAGTTAGCTTTAGTTGCACACTGTGCACAGGATACAGTACACTGACTGAAAATATTGCAGCTGTCTGCCTGTAAGTATATTAGGAAGAGAACACCAGCAATTGTCTGCAGTTAGCTTTAGTTGCACACTGTGCACAGGATACAGTACACTGACTGAAAATACTGCAGCTGCCTGCCTGTGGTATTATCAGGAAGAGAACACCAGCAATTGTCTGCAGTTAGCTTTAGTTGCATACTGTGCACAGGATACAGTACACTGACTGAAAATTCCTCAGCTGCCTGCCTGTGGTATTATTAGGCAGAGAACACCAGCAATTGTCTGCAGTTAGCTTTAGTTGCACACTGTGCACAGGATACAGTACACTGACTGAAAATACTGCAGCTGCCTGCCTGTAAGTATATTAGGAAGAGAACACCAGTAATTGTCTGCAGTTAGCTTTAGTTGCACACTGTGCACAGGATACAGTACACCGACTGAAAATACTGCAGCTGCCTGCCTGTAAGTATATTAGGAACAGAATAACAAGAATGGATCTAGCTAAACTGAATACAGTGTATATATATATATATATATATATATATATATATATATACAATACCTGAGATGCATATATATACAAAATACACTGACTGCAGCTAACTGACTCACCTGCCTGCTCTATCTAACTCAAATGAAAGGACACTGTCTCTCTCTCTATCTCTCAACGCGCTGGAACACACTACCCAAGGCCAACTTCCAGGCGGCCTTATATAGTGTGGAGCGTGTACTAAATCCCCTGAGGCATAATTGGCCAAAGCCACCCTGCCTTTGGCCAATTATGGCTCTCCGTTCTTACCGCGCTGTGATTGGCCAAAGCATGCGGGTCATAGTGCATGCTTGGCCAATCATCAGCCAGCAATGCACTGCGATGCCGCAGTGAATTATGGGCCGTGACGCGCCACTCGAATTTGGCGCGAACGGCCCATAATGTTCATAATTCGCCGAACGGTCGAACGGCCGATGTTCGAGACGAACTTACATTCGACTTAAACTTGAAGCTCATCCCTACTCAAAACAAAAACTGAATACATTTTATTTTCCCTCCTTCAGTCAGCCTGATTGCATAGTAGTATAGTATGCTCCTACCAGATAATCAAATTATAAAAAGAAAGATTATTTAATTGTTGTATAACTTGTACAAAGTAGGATGTGCATTTTGTTGCTGCTGTTTCAGTGCTACTGTAAATCAGAAAAAAAGTAATAGCATATATTATTTTTTTTATTTATTTATTTTTTTAATTGTGATTATTGTTGCCTGATTCAAGATAGTTACACAGCCAGGCACATGGACTATGTTGCTGCTGAAACTGTATTGCCGCGTACACACGAACGGACATTCCGACAACAAAATCCTGGATTTATTTCCGACGGATGTTGGCTCAAACTTGTCTTGCATACACACAGTCGCACAAATGTTGCCGGAAATTCCGAACGTCAAGAACGCGGTGACGTACAACACGTACGACGAGCTGAGAAAAATGAAGTTCAATAGCCAGTGCGGATCTTCTGCTTGATTCTGAGCATGCATGGAATTTTGTGCGTTGGAATTATGTCCACACGATCTGAATTTTGTTGTCGGAAAATTTGAGAACCAGCTGTCAAATTTTTGATGTCGGAAATTCCGACAACAAATGTCTGATGAAGCCTACACACGGTCGGAATTTCAGACAACAAGCTCATATCGAACATTTGTTATCGGAAATTCCGACCCTGTGTGCAAAGCATTAGGGTTCTGCTAGGGTCGAGAAACCTAAAAAATCATATTTTCATCACCTGCTCCTTCATTATTGGCTGCCCTGACTGGTTGTTGATGATGATGATACTGCTGTATTCTGTACAAAGATGGCTATGTTATAATTTTTTTTTGTCTTCATGCTCAGCCTTCCTAACTATTCATAACCTAAAGAAAAAAACTTTTTTTATTGGCAGTTCCTATAATGCACTTTGTGCTTGGTTTTAGAAATAAGACAATGCCCAAATACAAAGGACACATGTGGAAGTTCAGTAGTGCATTGTTTTATCTTTTAACACCACTCATTCTTATTTAAAAAAAAATAATAACACCCCATCAAAGCCCATAGTGGGAACATTTGAATTGAAGATGGATAATGAAGACAAAAATCTGTGAATTATAAACAAAGGAAATTTTTATTATTGCATGCATCTATTTTTCCTGTAATACCTATAAGAACTATTTTTTTCAACTTGCTTCTGAACATATTTATATTTATTGATGATCCATAAATAACCCTAAAAAGCATTTCTACATTTTATTTAAGTTTTATAAATTTTTCAAAATGTTATCATAAAGAGAAAGATTTTCAAAAAAACTAGCAACTTGATAGTCATTATAGAGCCTTTTTTTAATTATCAACTGATTCCTTTATTATAATTATTTGTTATATTTTTATATGCTGTAAGAAAAAACATTGGATCAGAAATGTCAATAGATGGTTGTTTCCGTTAAACATTTCTTATTGTATTGTTCAGATAGCTGAGTGACATCATTATCAGTTACTGCAATGGTAGCAAGTACCTTATTATGTAGTCATTACCTTAAAGGTCACCAAAAGGCTATGCAAGTGAATTATGTCATCTCTGACATCAGATAAGATTGAGCAGTATGCTATAAGTAAGGTAGAGAAGAATTTGCGGAATAGTCTTGCCACTGAAGAAAATGAAAGAACACACATGTTACTGCACATATCCAGAGTACTTTTTCCAAGAATATCACATTTATTTCATACAAACAATTTTTCAGTAGAATTCCTTAGTTTTTGTGGACCTCACAATGATGTCAATAAACTTTGACAAAATATCCATTACAGTAAAACTGTAACAAACCTGGGCATTTAATGTATATTCTGAAAATATGATCAAAAAAATGCATAAGCAGAAGAATCCTTCAGTGAGAGGTACATGATAAGTATATCCAGAAGTATCAGCCATTAAAGTTTGCTACACAAATTCAATTTTCCTGTAAATGTTAAACTTGGTTATGCCTTGCCACCTTCTGAGCCTCTCTATTCATCCATTAGTGTGACTAGTCCTGAGGCTCACAATGTGGGAGGGTTTGTAGTCAAACCTGACTTATAGAAAACATTTAAATTTGTATTTAACTTCAGGTGGCAATTATTCTGTATCCCCTAATCATTTTTTATTCTTCCTTGAAAGAACCCCAATTATCATATGCTTACTTCAAAATGTTTAGGTTTATGACAGGGTGTCAGATCAAGAAATACCTCATACCTTTGCCTGCTACACTAGTATCACCAGTATAATAATGCAGCTTGATTAATCACAAAGGAAAATGTGTCAGGTGAGGATAACTGAAGATTTACCTCTATGGGGTCAATCCATTAAGAGTTAAATAATGCTGAAAAAAATGTGGTAAAGCATGCAGAAACAATCGTGCAAATGTTCAATTCACTAAGAATTGTGCAGTAAATAACTACTGCGGTAAAGTTACGATAATTCGGTATTTACCGCATATGTTCAAACAGTAATTTATCGCAGTGAGTTGATTGCTAAGCAGCAGACCAGGAAGCCAGCCACTGAGTCCTGGCATGCTCCTGGCTGATGACATCACAAAGGGGTAGGGCTACTCTGTGGCATCACCTGGTGACTCCTCCCCTTTAAACTGTCAGATGGCGGAGCAGGAGCCTTCATTGGGGCGGGCGGTGTTTCTTTTGGGTCCGACGATCTCCATAGAATTGGAGGGTGGAAGCGATGTCAAACGTCACTTCTGTCCAATGCTCTTAAAGGGGAATTTTGTTTTTTTTTTATTTTTTCAAATGACTTTTTTTTTTTTTGCATTTTAGTGTAAATATGAAATCTGAGGTAAGGTTTTTGACTAGAGAGTCCTCAATGTAATACTGCACCTCATCCCAATGAATTTCATGATTGTAATAGGAAGAGAGTAAGGGGATTATAGCGGTGCCCAGAATAAGTTATTAGAATGCAGAATTATAAAAAGTATATTTTATTAATGAACAGGTAAAAAAGAAATATACAATAAATACATTTAACAGGGGTGTGAACAAACACTGAAAAGGTACAAAACCGACAAAATGCAGCAATATGGCAGGGACCCAGCCAGTGGTGTGGCGGCGGGTCTTAATTAACAGGTATAAGAATCCTACATGTTTCGCCAACATTGGCTTCCTCAGGGATAGTTGATTATACCTGTGTAATTTTCCTGAATCTTAAAAAGAAAAACAAGTAGTCAAGAGAAACCATGACAAGATATATTTCAAACAATTAAAATGAAATTGAGCAGCAAAATAAGATCAAATCACATGCTTGTTGAAAGGCAACCAGACATGGCCAGAAGTTTCCCCACACAAAGAACCACCGAAGGGGGCAACCAACCACAACAGAGACCCATCAGTGACAGTTCCTCCCACCCGCCAGATACCCCCAAAGGACCAAGATGGTAAAGGACCTACCAATTAGCCACTGATATATTCATTTAACCCTGGGAATTTGGTGGCTTCCAGGGTGTGTATCCACTTGGTTTCGAGTTGAAGTAGCTTTTGATCAATGCCACCGCCCCTGGCATGTGAAGGAACATGCTCAAGGGCGGTGAACCCAATGACATGAGGGTCAAACTCATGTTGTAGGGCAATGTATTTATTTATTTATTAATAGCAGTAGTTGTGATACGTTTGTACAGTGGTTTTGTGTGATCTCGAATGCGTGTATAAAAGGGGCGTTTAGTCTTGCCAACATAATAGCATCCACAACGGCACATAGCTAAATACACTATTCCCACAGTTTGACAAGTGATAGTATGTTTTATATTATGAGTGAGACCATTGGGAAGCGGTATTTCACGGGAATCGTAGATGAATTTGCATACATCACATTTTCCGCAAGGTAAAGTGCCCGGAGTGGTTAGAGAGGACATCTGCGTAGGGGAGTGATGACTGGTTATCAGACGATCTCTTAATGAGGGAGATCGTCGGTAAGTAATGTCTGGATAAGGTTTGATATATTTTTTTAATGACTGTATCTGCCGTCAGTAGTGGCCAAAACTTATTGAGAATATTTCACTTGCTACAGTGCTCTACCTGGTAAGCTCTATCCTCTTGTTCTGTGTGAAAGATTTTCTTGCCAGTTTAAGTTTGGAACACTATGCTTGACTCCATGCTCTCTTCCTTTTTCTAATGCAGCCTCACCGTGCCCTAACTATCATCCACAGTGACTATACTCTTAGAGCCTTAGACTATCTTAGTCACACTGGACTCACTGGTGAGCTTAATTTCATTATTTTTGTTACCTGCCCTACCATGTAGGCTTACTATGTCCATCCCATTCCTTATCTTTACCACTATTAATCATTTTGTGCGTAAGGCAATTAACTTCACTCCCTACCATGTCTCCATTAACTCTTCCCTTTTTCTTTAGTAATCATTCCTCCGTGACTATTCTTCAATATCAATGTCAGCATACTGGGCGTCCCTGCATATCTCTCATTATTGTTTTTATTAAATTGTAAGTATTTATGAGGCTATGTTAGCCCGATGTTATTTTGGTTGAACACTCAGATTTCCGGGTGCTCATCTAAATTATGCTGTTCACACAATTTTCCTTTATCATGCCAGGCTCCCTTTTTTTGCCCCTTGCAGCCGCATATTTGCTACATGGAGCCCTGATTTCACCCTGGGGGACTGCACGGGTGCATCCTCTGTGGCTAATTGGTAGGTCCTTTACCATCTTGGGGAATGAGGTCCTTTGGGGGTATCTGGCAGGTGGGAGGAACTGTCACTGATGGGTCTCTGTTGTGGTTGGTTGCCCCCTTTGGTGGTTCTTTGTGTGGTGAAACTTCTGGCCATGTCTGGTTTCCTTTTAACAAGCATGTGATTTGATCTTATTTTGCTGCTCAATTTCACTTTAATTGTTTGAAATATTTCTTGTCATGGTTTCTCTTGACTACTTGTTTTTCTGTTTAAGATTCAGGAAAATTACACAGGTATAATCAACTATCCCTGAGGAAGCCAATGTTGGCGAAACATGTAGGATTTTTATACCTGTTCATTAAGACCCGCCGCCACACCACTGGCTGGGTTCCTGCCATAGTGCTGCATTTTGTATTTATTGTATATTTCTTTTTTACTTGTTCATTAATAAAATATACTTTTTATAATTCTGCATTCTAATAACTTATTCTGGGCACTGCTATAATCCTGTTACTCTCTTCCTATTACGATCATGAAATCTGAGGTCTTTTTTACCCCAGATCTCATATTTAAGAGGTCCTGTCATGCTTTTTTCTATTACAAGGGATGTTTTAAAAGCACAGTGTCCAAATAAAAAATAAAAAGTAAAATAAATAAGAAAAAAAAAATTAATGGGCCCCGTCTCGCCGAGCTTGCATACAGAAGCTAACGCATACGTAAGTCACGCTCACGAATGAAAATGGTGTTTAAACCACACATGTGAGGTATTGCCACGATCGTTAGAGCAAGAGCAATAATTCTAGCCCTAAAACTCCTCTGTAACTTAAAACTGACAACCTGTAGAAATTTTTAGACATCGCCTATGGAGATTTTTAAGGGTAAAACTTTGTTGCCATTCCATGAGCGGGCGCAATTTTGAAGCGTGACATGTTGGGTATCAATTTACATTATCTTTCACAATATAAAAAAATTGGGATAACTTGTTGTCTTATTTTTTTAATTTAAAAAAACTGTATTTTTGCCCAAAAAAGTGCACTTGTAAGACCGATGCGCAAATACGTTGTGACAAACAGTATTGCAACGACTGCCATTTTATTCTCTAGGGTGTCTGAAAAAAATCTATATAATGTTTGGGGGTTCTAAGTAATTTTCTAGCAAAAAAAATGATTTTAACTTGTAAACACCGAGTCTGAAAAATAGGCCTGGTCCTTAAGTGGTTAAAGGGTAACCCCATTTTCGTGGGGGAAAGAAAATAGCAAATAAAGAAAAAATAATATAGCGTATATAATTGTGACACACGTTATATTGTTATTGAATGTTATTAAAAATTACCTTTCCTTTTCAAGCTGCAGCTCTGTAATTTTCTGAAAATGCAATGCAATATAGCTAACTGAAGGTGTTCTGTACACAGAATCAGAATGTCAGAATGCCCTCCAAAAACATATTTCCCTGTTTGTGTGATTGGCTCACCAATTTTGCACTAAGATACAAGTCAGATTTTTTTTCAATATCTTTTATTATTATTATTATTATTAAATTTCAGTACAAAATTAAATTAAAACTTACATACATTTCAAAACACGAGAACTTTCTTCTCTACAGCTAGATGCAAGTTACCTCTAAGCTACTAAGACCCCTCCCCCCTCCCCCTTGCTATCCCCCCCTCCCCTGCCCTGGATCCGTTTTTTTTTTGTCACTTACATCTTTTACAGTGCCAACTCCCAAACCAATCAGGCTCCTAGCATTTCTGCAAACTTCAGAGTATGCTTAAATATATGCCAATCCTTCCATTTTCGCTCAAATCCCACCCAAACCTCTTCTCCGCTAAATCTCAAAAACTCCATATTATAGATATCGTCTACTCTAATACTCCAACTCTGCAATGTGGGGCTTTCTGGGCCTTGCCAATGTTTAGGAATCAAACTTTTGGCTGTGTTCAGGAGTGAGGGAGTGAGGGAACCAGGGTTTTCAAATAATTAACTGGTGTTTTCGTCCGGTGGAATAAACACTCCCATGGATCTTGGACATCCTCATTTGTTATCTCTTTTATTTTCTGTATTATTTCTCTCCAAAATTGTCTAATTTTAGGGCATATCCACCAAATATGAGACATGGTTCCCCGTTCTCCGCACCCCCTCCAACAGCACTGCCAAGCCTCCGTTTGATACTTGTGGGCCTTATCTGGAGTTATACACCACCGTGCTAAATTTTTAAAACTAATTTCTATCATGTTACTATCCTGTGACGTTACAAAAACCAAACTCATAATTTTTATTATCTCCAAATCATTAACCTGTGACCCTAATTCCTCCTCCCACTTACTGATGTATGGCGGCTTTCCCATCCCGATTTCCTCTTTAGGATTTTATAAATTACTGATATCCCCCTTCTTTTTTCTGCCTCCATACATAATTTCTCCATCGGTAGCAGATTATCTGCTGACTTCACTGGTTGAGGGAGGGAATAGAAGAAGTTTTTTAGATCGGAAAAATGCCATTCATCTATCACCATTAATTTTTTTTTCTTTTAACTCTTGAAATATGCATAACCTTCCCCCTACCATCACAACTTTTAATTGTGCATTCTGCTTTTTTATCCAATTTCCAAAACAAATTACTTTTCCCCAGTGGAAAATACTCAGTGTCCTTCAGTGCAATACAAGGGGAGTTATAACTCCATTTTTCTTTTTTATGTATCATATCCCATGTCTCTAATGTGTTAAGCGTCATCTTATGTGATTTCTCTCTTAAATTCCTCAAATGTCCAGGTACCCAAATCATTTTCCCCAGCTCTGTCTTACTAATTGTATTTTCCAGTTCCACCCATCTTATATTTTTATTATTTTTTGCCCAGTCAATAACCCGCGTGAGGAGAACTGCTTTGCTGTAGATCTTTAAATCTGGGACTCCAAGGCCCCCCTGCTTTCTATCTCTAGTACTTGTAAGTTTATTCTCAACATTTCCCCTTTCCAAATAAACCTAAGGAGTATTGTTTTCCAAATTTTAAAATACCCTTGTGGGAGAGGGATCGGCAGCATCTGAAATTGATACATGATCTTTGTCAATAGACTCAATTTAAATATATTAATTCTCCTCAGCCAAGACTCATGTCTTGACGCTATCTTACTTAAGTAATTTTTAATTTCATTCAGCAAGGGCAGAAAGTTTAATTGGTAAAGCGTGTCCGTAGATGTTGTGATCTTAACCCCTAAATATTTTAGCTCTTTCTCTCTCCAAGTAAATGGGAACTCCTCCTGATATATAAGTGCCTCCTCAGAAGAGACACAGATATTCAGGATCTCTGACTTAACTGGGTTAATTTTAAAATTCGAACATTCTCCATACTGTTTCAGTTCTATCATCAAGTTTGGCAGAGTTATCCTGGGACGTAAAATGAAAAACAATATATCATCAGCGTATGCGGCCATCTTATGTTCCGCTTCTCCTGCCCCCCTGATCCCCCTAATGTCTACGCCTCGTCGTATTTTCGCCAATAATGGTTCAAGTGACAGAACAAACAGTAGGGGGGACAGGGGGCACCCTTGTCTAGTGCCATTGTGCATTTCAAAGGGTCCTGAAACAGAGCCGTTTACCTTCGTCCTTGCTGTGGGACAATTGTAGAGTGCTCCTATCCACTGCATGTATCTTTTACCTATGCCCACCCCCACCAGGGCATCCTACATGAACCCCCAGTCTACTCTGTCAAAAGTTTTTTCAGCATTGATCGACAGGAGTAGACCGGGGGTCCTGGACGCCTTTATTTCATGCACCACCACCAATGTCCTGATTTCATCGTCTCGGCATTCTCTACCGAGTACAAACCCTAACTGGTCAGTGTGTACTAGTTCGCTCATTAATGGTTTCAACCTTCCCACCATTACCTTAGCAAACAACTTAATGTCGTTGTTCAACAAAGAAATAGGCCTATAACTTGAACATAGTGGAGAGTCTTTCCCTTGTTTTGGGATTATGGTTTTGGCCACCTCTAAAGCCTCCTTCCTTATTGCCCACTTCGTTCCAATCCTGTTTATGTATGCACATAATTTAGGGACCAGGATATCTCCAAACTTTCTATAGTATAGCATTGTCAGGCAATCCGGGCCTGGGCTCTTACCCAAAGGAGTCTCTCTTAGTATTTTCCTTATCTCTTCCTCTGTTATAGGTTCATCCAACCCAATCCTTTGCTCCTCTGAGATTTTATTTAGATCTATCTCTTCTAAAAAAAGAGATTTCATTCTTATTAATTGCGTAAAGTTTCACATAGTATTCTTGGAGAATTTTAGCTATCCCTGATGTAGTATAAACCATTGTTCCAGTATTATCTTGTATTTTTTCTATGTAGTTTACTGCTATTTTCTTTTTTAACGGGGTTTTCCTATTTTATTTCCCCACAGATACCTTTCCTTTTTAATCTTAATATAGGTCGACCGTGTGTCTTGCTCGCTAATTCTTTCAGTTCTTCCCTTTTACAAATAGGAGTCGCCAGGGACTCTGCCTTTCCTGTTTTTTTATGTTGCTGTTCTATCCTTGTAATGTCTTTTATTAGAGCATTCTTTCTCCTTATTCCCTGCTTTTTTTCTGTTCCCAATTGGATCAGTATACCTCTAACATAAGCCTTGTGGGCTTCCCACAATGTGGCTTCTGATATTTCTTCCGTGTCATTAGTTTTAAAGTACCACTCTAGTTCCTGTCTGATCCTCTCTTCTGCCTCTTCATCCTGTAGTAACTCTTCATTTAGACTCCAGGAGGTTTTTCTATTTGGCTTCTCCTCGTTCCTAATTCCCATCTTTACCGGCGCATGATCCGAGAATGTGGCGATTTTAATAACGACCTTAACCACTGTCTCGAGCAGTCTATGATCTACCAAGAAAAAAACTATTTTTGAGTACGTCCCGTGCACTGAGGAGTGGAATGTATAATCTCGGCATTTTAAATTTTGCATTCGCCACACTTCTATCAGCTGATTCTGTTTTAAGATCTTTTTTAAAGCCTTCCGCAGTACATTCCCAGTTCTCTGTGCACTTGACGTACTGTCAATCCCTGGAGTCATACAAAAGTTGAAATCTCTGCCAAGAATAGTGTATCCTTTTTTAAAGTCCATGAACTTACAAGTCAGATTAAAGGTAACCCCTGCCACAAAAAAAAAAAACATTTTTGGTGAGATACTTCCAATAGGAAATAACGTCTAGGGATGCAGGCCCAGCAGCTTTCCTCATTAGCGCCCTGCAGGTGCTGCAGCTGATTGATAATTATGAAATCACTCCCATTAGATTCACTTTCCCACATGGACAAAAACACACAGGGATTTCTTCAGAATAACAAAAAGTAGGAATCTGCCACAAAGTTTGTTAAAACCCTTGTAATGTACATAGATCACCCAGAGGGGAATGTTTTTTTCTCAATAAAAATGGAGTCACACTTGATCACTTGAAGACCTGCCACCGCAGTTGCACTGCTTCAGGTTGGCTCCCCTGAGCGAATTCGCCAACAATGTAAGTCAGCCGCTTTAAGAGGTCTAGGGGGCGTGGGCGATGCCGGAGCTGATGCGCGTGGCTGGCTGCCGCGATGTCCGCCAGCCACCCGCAATCGCTCCTGAGAGAGATAGAATGGGTGTCTGTCAATTTAAACAGACAGATCCCCATTCTGTCAGGGGAGGAGAGACAGATCTGCTGTTCCTAGTGATCAGGAAAAGCTATCTCTCTCCTCCTCCAGACACTACATTCCCCCCACAGTTAGAAAAACCTCCCTAGAGAACACTTTACCCCTGGATCAACCCCTAGTGTTAACCCCTTCCCTGCCAGTGACATTTATACAGTAATCAGTGGCTATTTTTAGCTCTGATCTCAGTATATATGTCACTGGTCCCAAAAAAGTGTCAAAAGTGTCCGATCTGTCCATCACAATGTCGCAATCCCACTAAAAATCACTGATTTCCGTCATTACCAATAAAAAAAATAATAAAAATATCATAAATATATCCCCTATTTTGAAGACGCTATAACTTTCGTTCAAACCAATCAATATACGCTTATTGCAATTTTTTTACCCAAAATATGTAGAAGAATACATATTGGCCTAAACTGAAGAAAAAATTGTTTTTTTACATTTTTATTTTTGAATATTTATTAAAGCAAAGGTAAAAAATATTGTTTTTTTTTTCAAAATTGGCGCTCTTTTTTTGTTTATGGCACATCCTTCCTGAGGACTGGAGCCCAGAACTGGACGGCATGCGATTTTTCATAAATCCATGTTGATTAATGTTAATGATATTGTTGTCATTACTAAAATTTGTACTGTATATAGACCCTTATCATCCCTTCCAAGAGCTTGCATACTATTGATGCTAGGCTAACTGGTCTGTAGTTCCCAGGGATATATCTTGGTCCTTTTTTAAAGCTTGGTGCTACATTGGCTTTTCTCCAGTCAGCTGGTAACATACCAGTCAGTAGACTGTGCATAAAAATTAGGAACAATGGTCTGGCAATTACTCCTTAAGGACCCTCGGGTGCAAGCCATCTGGTCCCGGTGACTTATTTATGTTAAGTTTTTCAAGTCTGTTTCTGATTTTATCCTCTGTTAACCATGGGGGTGCTTCCTGTGACATGTCATGAGGATAAGCATTACAGTTTAGGTTATTGAAGCCCCCTGTATCCCTCGTAAAGACTGAGGAGAAGAATACATTCAAAACCTTTGCCATCTCATCATCCTTTGTAACCAGAATCCCTTCATCATTCTTTATAGGGCCAATATGATCTGTCCTCCCTCTTTTACTCTCGTGAGCGCACATCGGGGAAAATCTGTGTTGGCCTTGTCCCTTGGACACAGCCAATCACAGATTGCTGTAAATGGCCAATCACAGCGGCCGTTTACAGCGCGATTGCCGTGGCCAATGAGAGCTAATCTCAAATGTAAACATATGAGATCATCTCTCATTGCTGGCTCTCTCTCCTCACACAGACAGCGTGTGAGGAGAGAGAGCTTCTGTGAACAATTGTGAGTTTATTTTACAGTGGAAAAAACAAAGTGTG